>CM070774.1:93567161-94052161 GCA_036346955.1 Dipus sagitta | reverse complement strand
AACTTTAGATTCTCTGAAAGTTTCTGCTATGATATGAAAATCTACACTGACAAATTCAGTTTCATGTAGGTCATGAGCTAAGTGAACTTCCACCTAACTCCTGTAACTAAAAATAGGATGTAATTTATGTTTTTATGACACCAGAAATTCAGCTGTTCACATAAGTATTCAATATGAAGTAGTAGTAGTGAAATTCCCATGGCATTTCGTACTGAATGCTGTGATTAACAGAATTGTACTTGCCCAGAGAAGTGTGGAAGAGTGGCACCAGAAGAAAGCCCAATATGTATTTTAAGTTCTTGATTAAATTAAAGCTCCTGAATGAGGTTTTGCTGGTATTATGTGATTAGATACAGCAGTGAGCACATATGATTTTGAGAAGATTTTTTATTTTTTTTGCTCATCTAGTATCTTATTCTCACTTAAGAGATTTTCTTTTTAAATTTGCATGTTTGAATTCCAGATTTAAAACAAAATGAAACAAACAAAATAAAAATGTATGTGCAGTGCATGTAGGATGTGGAGTGGAAATAAAGTTCCTGTAAATGCATGCAAAATAAATCTAACCTTGATACTGCTAAGCAGTCTCCATTGGTCTGAATTTTATTACCCCTGCCTTGAAATTGAGGACACTCATGTCCAACACTATATAACTAATGATGGGCAGAAATGGAATTCAAATTTTTTCATATTCAGCATACTGAGTATAGTTAAGTTGAACAGTTATTAAATACCATAGTTAGTTCTATATGTAATCTATCAATAAAATACTTTAGAACTAAGTTATGAGTAGTGGCTCAACGTTTGAAATTCTTAGGTATATCCTTATTTTATAACATCAGTGATTTCTATACAAGGAAACTGAAGTCTTTCATTGTCCTCAAAAATATTAACAAAATATTAAAAATTGCATAATACTGAAAACATTCTCATGCTAAGCAGGTTTTTAATAATTTCTCTGTCCATGGATTGATTTTTTTTTACATTTTCTACTGTTTCTCTACTAAAAAAAAAGCTGAGGGGTAAGACAGATTTTAGTTCATCTAGTTTGCATTCCTTAATGTCTGACCACTATTTTTAAATCTATAGTTTCTACATATTCCTGGAATCAGGGAGGATATTCTTATATCCAATCTTATAAGGAATCACAGTGATTCACCTGTTGAAAACTTAGTCAGTATACAATAAATTATTGTACCTTTCCACAGCCATAATGTGCCTCATTAAAATTTTAAAAAATAATTCCTTTGACTAAAGAGATCTTCATTTGTAAAAGAGATCTTTGCTATTGATGGCTAACTATGTTCACTTCTGTTTTTCCTTTTTACATTGTTTGATTTTTATAGCCTATAAAACTAAGGTTAAAAATATTAGTTTCCACCATTGAAACAGACACAATTAATTGCCTTTAAAATATTTCAAACTACTCAGGAAAGATGATATGTTCCCTGATAGTGTTGTATGTCCACATATTATTTTAAATATAAAAGGTATATATTTAATAGAAAATGTATCCATCAGGTGAACCCAGATTTGATACACTTGTAGTGTAAATTCTATGTACTGTATGTACCAACCAAATGTTTTAATGGCTAAATACAATCATTAATACTGATGATATACCACAAAACAGAGAAATATGAAAAGACTTCTACAGCTTGTTTCACTGAGGATACTTTTTGAAACTTCCTACATCTTATGAATTATTTGGTATAGGATCACCAGCATATCTGGCCTCCAGAGTTTACATGCAAAATATTATTGTTTCAGAGCAATTTTATTATTGCTCTTTTAATTTATTATTTAAAAAAGCAGATGGATAAAGACTGCACTCATAAAATTTAACTTTCTGGAAAAATATTGCTCCTAATACAGATTAAATTTAAATAATATAAAAAAAACATATTTAACGTCATGCAATGAACAAGCAAAATAATGTAACATATGATTTTCAAAGTCTTCCATTTGGAATAAAAGTGGGCAGGACAACTAGTTTTAACAAGTTCTGAATGAAGCAATATATCTAAAATTCACTTTTTGGAATGTTTATTTATAATTCCTCTTTCCTTGGCAGTGTGACCTTAATGATAGTTGCATTGATAAAATGGTTTTGTTTTTTTTCAAAATCAAATCAGCCTTAATAACTGCCAATATATCTAGCAGTTAGCAGTAAGAACATTCTATACTATAAAGGCTATATAAATAGAAAAGGAAAGCATAGAGACCATTGAGATTTCTGTATGATAATATTTTAAGATTTATACAAAAAGAGTTCTCTCAAATTACTGAACTGACATATTTAAAGCAATTAGGTGATTGCAGTCAAAATTTAACAGTTGTACATAGAACCTGAAGACCAAATTAGCCTGTGATAGGCACTTCAATGAACAGGCATCAGTGAAGTTTCAAAGGAGAGTTAAAAATTAAAAAAAAAAAAAAAAGAACTTTGAGCTATAGTTAAAGGAACAGCAGTGACATGTGTAACAGCTAATGTCTAAATAGCGATTTACCATTGTTAAGTTAATTGATAGTTTGTATCTGATACATATGTAAGAGTTCCTTAAGTCCCTCAGTCCCGCATAGTTTCATATAAATCTCCAAATATTAAAATATCTTGTAGAAAATTGGAAATCCAATGAAATACTTCAGGATTCAAGATAAGTTTACTTGTGCAAAATTTAAGGAGATTTCAATACAATTATACTCTGCTGGCTTTAAGAGCAACAGGAGGAGAAAGGAGAGAAGATAAAGGGGAGGAAAGAGAGAAAGGCATCTAGTTTTACTCTATGACACTTGATTTTATTATATATAACTGATTTGTAAATGATCAATATTGGCGTGGAAAAGATAAGTCTGCAAAAAGGCTTGATAGCAGAGAAACTATTCTGCCACCTTTATTAGATTTAGTAGTCCATCAAATCAAATGTCAGTGACATGATACTAAAGTATGGGATTAATAAGATGTGTGTGGCTGCACCCTTACTATCTCTATATCTTATGACCCTCTTGCATTTACCAAATCTAAGCCTCAAAGTAATGATTGCAGGTGGTATGGTGATTCCAAGCATTATAAGTGATAGCCTCATTACAGTCCTTGAAACTAAAGATATTTTATGAAACAACACAAAAGAACATCACTTGTTTTATTTTTATTTGATATGTATCACTTACAAATGCACAGGGAAAGATATTTTTGAGCTTTCCAAATAGTGTTGAACATCATGGGAAAGCTGTTCATGTTCTCTTAAAGTGAAAGAGAATTTTCAGTCAGGTTAACCTAGCAAGACATTTTAATTCTGACACTTACCAAGTGTGAGCTTTGCTAATCTACAAAAAACCTTAGCATTATAAAAAAAAAAAAAAAAGAATAGGGTCTGATGGCACAGATTTTTTCAGACCTTTTATGATGAAGATTAGATGAGTTACCATGACCCAGAAACACAGATTAAAAAAAAATAGAGAAGATACTCTTTTTAATTTTTTAATGCATGGCAATATGTATATATATACATATATTATATATATATATATATAAAATCAGTGAAGTTATATTGTTACCACAAGCATCACTCAGATATTTAAATGAATAAACTCAGTCTTCAATGTTCTTTTTTTTTTTTTTTTTTTTTGAGGTAGGGTCTCACTCTAGCCCAGGCTGACCTGAAATTCACTATGTAGTCTCAGGGTGGCCTCGAACTCACAGCAATCCTCCTACCTCTGCCTCCCGAGTACTGGGATTAAAGGCGTGCGCCACCATGCCCGGCGTCTTCAATGTTCTTTAGGGAATGAAACATCCTCTTATTTTTAGAATTCTCTTAATTAAATAAGGGAATTTTGCAACAAATAATCTTTAAAAAGCATTATTTATCTACTCAAGAGAGAGAGAGAGAGAGAAAAAAAACACTTCCAGATGCATGTACCACTTTGTGTATCTGGATTTACATGGGTATTGGGGAATCAAACCCAGGCCAACAGTCTTTGCAAGCAAGCACCTTTAGCCATTAAGCATCTTGCCACCCCAGAAATAAATTTTAAAAACAAATTATGTATCAAAAATACCTTATAAAGCCAGGCATGGTGGTACATGCCTTTAATCCCAGCACTCAGGAGGCAGAGGTAGGAGGATAGCCATGAGTTCAAGGACACCCTGAGACTACATAGTGAATTCCAGGTCAGCCTGGACTAGAGTGAAACCCTACCTCGAAAAAAACAACAAAAATCTTATAAAATACATATAGTATATTTTAAATAGGCATATTTAATATGTATCTATTATAAAATAAAGGTATTTCTAAGTGTACATCAGTTTGAAGCTGAGGACATACCACTCCACATGTGAATGAAAGGAACAAGAATATGAGCACATGACAATTAAAATTAAAAAAAAAAAACTAAGGTAGGACTAAGAAGATGGATTGAGAATTAAAGATACTTACTTAAAAACATGAGTTTGACTTTCCTCAGTGCATACATAAAGGATAGTTATGCATCATTCTCCTGTCCAAATGTACCCAATGTGAAAACAGAGAAGAAAAGATCTGAAACGATATAACTCCAAGGGGGGGGGGGGGCAAACAAACAAACAAGCAAAAAAAGAAAGTAAATGGCAAATGAATATTGTCACAGAAACTATTTCTGTGGACAGATGCAAACATCTACTCACCACAGCTAGGACCCAGACAGAAGACCAAAGTAGTATTGCACCAAAACCAGTTTTGGTGCATTAGTGAGTTTATTAAAGTTCTTTACATAGCAAGGTTAGGTATTGCTTACAGGAGCAATAGATGACTTAAAGGCAGCTGCATCTCCTTAAAGCCCACCAAAATGTAGGTGATGACTTATCATTAAAACTGTGTCTGTGTAGCACGCTGCACAGCCTACAGGGAGCTGACCAGGTTAGAAAGTATCCCTGCCAAGCAGTTGTTTTCAATTTCTATACCTTTTTCGTGGGATTTTGCAATGCTTTTTCAAAACCTGTAGAGTATCTGACTCTCCTGACCTTCCTTCCTTCTCTCAGGAGAGCGTGCTTCATTTCAGACGAATTTGCTAAACAACAAAAATATAAAAAATACTCAAAATATCATCACAGAATTGCAAATTCTATAGGCCTGATGAACTTAGATGCAAAGATCCTGAACAAAATCTTCCTAAACTGAATTCAACAGCACATCAAGAGCATTATCCACCTGTATCAAGTAGGCTTCATCCCAGGAACACAGGGATGTTTCAACATATGGAAATCTGTCAATGTAATACATCACATAAATAAGCTTAAACACAAAAATCACATGATCATCTCAATAGATGCAGAAATGGCCTTTGACAAAATAAAACATCACTTCATGAACAAAACATTGGAGAGAATAGGCATGGACAGTCTATAACTCAACATAATAAAAGCTATATGTAAAGATCCTAAAGCCCAAATAATACTTAGTAGGGAGAGACTGAAGGAATTCCCATTGAGATCAGGAATAAGACAGGGGTGTCCACTCTCACCTCTGCTCTTCAACATAGTACTAGAAGTTCTAGCTCAAATTTTTCTCTAGGAGAAAAAATAAAAGGGACACAAATTGGAAAGGAAGAAGTTAAGTTAACCCTGTTTGCAGACAACATGATTCTATACATAAGTGACCCGAAACCTCCATCTCAAAGTTCTTAAAAGTGATTAACGCCTTCAGTAAAGTAGCCAGATGCAAAATCAATGAACAAAAATCTGTAGTCTGTCTATATGCAAAAGACAAAGATACAGAGAAATAAATAAGTCACATTGTTTCATTTTCAATAGAATCAAAAAAATAAAATACCTTGGAATAACATTAACCAAGGAGGTGAAAGACCTTTACAATGAAAACATAAAAACACTCAAGAAAGAAATTGAGGAGGAATTGAGAAAATGAAAAGACCTCCTATGCTCCTGGGTAGACAGAATTAACATTGGAAAAATGGCAATATCAATAAAAATCCCAACATCTTTCTTCATAGAGATAGCCAAAAAAAAAAAAAGATCTCAAAATTCATATGAAATGGCAGAAGGCTGTGGATATCCAAGCATATCCTCAGTAAAAGAAACACCTCTGGAGGCATCACCATATCTGATCTAAGCCATATTACAAAACTATAGTAATAAAAACAGTATGGTACTGGCACAAAAAAAAAAAAAAAAAAACAGGAACATAGACCAATGGAACAGAATCAAGGACCTGGACTTTGGGTCAAGTAACTACAGCTACTTGATATTTCACATGCCCTAACAATGTACACTGGAAAAAGACAGCATCTTCAACAAATGGTGCTGGACAAATTGAATAACCATATGCAGAAAAATGTAACTCAATCCACACATCTCAGCATGCACAAAAATCAAGTCCAAATGGATCAAACACCTCAATATAAGAATCTCTGCTACTACTGGAAGAAAAAAATAGGAGTAATGTTCCATGATATAGGAATGGTAAAAGACTTCCTTAACAAAAGAAGACAGAATTCTGTCAGAGTACTTGATGATCCACCAAAGATTAATGGTAAGACCCTACTGCCAAAGGCACCATATGCTGTTGGCACAGAACATGGAGAAACATGGCTGGAAACTGGAAGAAAGTCTATCTCCAGACAGTTAGCTTATCTAGTGCCAGAAGTTGTTACATGAGCTACTGGTGGAAAATGACCATCTGTCTAAGCTACTAATGGTCTTAGCTACTCAACAACAATCAACTGACATGATGCTCACACAAGTGCAATAGTGGCAAACAGCCATGGTTAGTTACCAACTGCTCTTGATTTGGCTAACAGGTCTGCTCAGTGGAATGGAACCCATACCTGGAATGGGGAAACAAGTCAGAACCATAACCAAAAATGAGCCTGCTCTCAACTATCAAGTTCCCACTAATCATGGGGTGCAAGAGGGCCTACACCTATAAATTCTCTCTAAAATAAGAATGGGTATCCATATATATTGCACTGACCTCACTGTGTGTTGGAGAATTTGCCTCTCTTTTTCAGATGGAGGCAGACCTGAAGAGAAAATCAGCTCATCGCACTCCACCCGGGCACTATCTGAAGCCACAGAGTTAGTGGAGTAATGAGCAAGAGCTGCTTTCTTGGTGAACCTAGTACCAGCACAAGGGTGAAGGAGACAGACACAGAGAACAATCAACTCCTACCAAATCAGATATCCAGAGACACCAAGACACCCAAGACCTCCTGTCACTGAAATGAACCCAACATGGCCAGGGAATATTGCAGAAGAGGGGGCATAAAGATTTTTAGAGCCATAAGTTGAGTCATTATGCACAGACATTGCCTCTTCCGATGACTTAAGGCCACCCCCACAATGCAACACCCACAATCTGCGGGGGGGGGGGGGGTGAACACCAGGGAGAAGGCTAACAGTGGTACCATCATGGCTGCATATATACTATATACATAACTAATAAAAAAGAATAATTATGTAGATGATCCTGGACATCATTTGGAGCAAGAAGGTGATAAAACACTGAACAAACATCCATAAGAAGGGTGATATTTCAAATAGAGAAAAGAGATATGTAGTAATTAAGCAAAAACTGTTTTTCAAGACAATAAAATATTATTAATATTGTAAAAACCAATATCTATGAATCTGACATAAAGTAAATTATTGAGTAAATAATAGTTACACAATAAATGTTTACTGGTCAAAAATATTTGACATAATTTTTAAATATAATTTATTAATTTTTTTACTAATAAGTTTTGTACTAAGTGAATACGGTCAAGTTGGTACCACTCTTAGGCTCATCCAAGAACTACCCCCTCCCCTTGGCCCCTCCTTGTTGAGGTATATGAGTCATGCATTGTGGAGTTAGCCCACAGTTATGGGTAGGAGAAATGTCTCTGCATATCATGACCCAACATGTGGCTCTGACATTCTTTCCACCCCCTCTTCCGCAAAATTTCCCTGAGCCATGTTGGGTTCATTTTTGGTCTGCTTCAGTGATGAGGTGTTGGGGCCTCTGAGGCTCTGGATATCTGATATGGTAGGAGTTGATTGTTCTCTGTGTTGATCTCCTTTACCCTTGTGCTGGTACCCAGTTCACCAAGAGAGCAGCACCCTTGCTTGTTTTGCCAATTACTCTTAGTTTCAGCCGGGGCCCTTTTGAGGTTATGATGGAATGGTTCTCTCCTTAGGATCTGAGTCTATTTGACAAAGAGAAGCAGATTCTCCAACGGAGAATAAAGTTAGCACCAGAAAAATGGGATAATCCTTATATTTTTAATAGAGAATTTCATAAGTGTAGGCCCACTTATAGGCCATGACTGATGGTAGCTTGATATTGGCAAGTGGGCTCATGTTTGGATATGGTTCTGACTTGTTTTCCAGCTCCAGCTATGGGTCCCATACCACTGAGGAGATCAGTTAGCCATATCAAGAGCAGTTGGTTTTCCACCATGGCTGGCGCCACTATTGCACTTGTGTGAGCATCACAACAGGTTATTTGCTGCTACGTAGGTTGAACCATGAGTTGCTTGGACAGATATTTGTGAACTGAAAGAAAGAAACTATAAAATGGTTTCAAGGGTACATGAGAGATTAAAGTTTTAATCCCATAAAAGCTAAATGTAGAACATTTAAATGTTCCCTTTTAAATGTTAAATGGTGGCGCATGCCTTTAATCCCAGCATTCGGGAGGCAGAGGTAGGAGGATCACCATGAGTTTGAGGCCACCCTGAGACAACATAGTGAATTCCAGGTCAGAGCCTGCGCTAGTGTGAGACCCTACTTCAGAAAACCAAAAAAAAAAAAAAAAAAAAAAAAAAGTTTCTTTTAGTTTAGTTCATAATGTATGCAGTACTCATGTTTATTAGTGCATATAATTTAAATCAAAATTTATTTATTTGTTTAATTTACTGGTGTGCATGGTATTAGGCTACATTATGGAATTTTCAAACATAATTTGTTTTTGTTAATTCCTATTTCCTTCATTTTCCCTCCTTTCTCCTGTCCTCCCATCCCTCTGTATTCTCCTATACCTTTTTATCCATAAGAGCCTCTTCTGTGCTTTCATATTAAATGCAATCTCTTCCTCTGTTTAGTCCCCATTCTAGCTCCTAGTATAATTGACCAGGTCTCCTGGGGTACAGAAAAAGCACTCTGTAGCAGACAGCTTCAGGTTCACTGAGATGAACTTCCAGACCAGGCACAGTTATGGAGGAAGGGATACTTATTGAAGCCTACAGATCCAGGGGAAGTTCCATAAATGGCAGAAGAAGCTGGCCTGCCTTCACAGGACCAAACAGAGCGAGAAGCACAAGCCTAAAGCCTAAAGCCACTGTACACTTCAGGAACTCCTGCTAGGCACACTTTGCATATCTTTAGACTGCAATCTGAAACCCACCATCACACCTTAAGATCCACCCAGTGACACTGCCTCCAGCCAGGTGGCAGCAGATGCAAACTACAAGCAATAAAGAAATGAATATATTGGGGGCCATCTATTCAAACTACCACACACTCCTAAAACTAAGTTAATAACAAAAAAAACCTAAAAAATACTGAGAGATCTCATTTAAATTGCCCTTAAGACTGAAAAGAAATGTAGGCAACAGAGATGATTTGACATTTAAGTGTGCTTTCTGGGCATGTGAGAAGGCCTGGAGGGAGAACAATCGCCAGTTTGACTCTCTGGAACTTTGTAAACACCTGGGTGTAGCCACCTGCACCAGGAACCACAGTCAAGTGTCACTAAAAGACTTCAGCAAACTCCATTTTCACTAAGAAACTTCAGCCCAAATAAGAGCAGGGTGAAAAATGATACAAATATTTGTCTCTGGCCACTGCAGTTGAGTGGCCCTTGCCACAGGAGTGCACACAGCATTCTGCAAGGGCATATACTCATGCATGCATCACACATACCATACCACACACACCACATTACATAAATACAAAAAAAAAAAAAAAACTGAAAGAAAAGAAAAAACAAGAAAGAAAAAAACCAAGCCCAACACATTTCTAAATAATAATATGAAGAAAATATTACAATGATAAAGATTTTGGCAGAATTGAATTAAAGAGTATGAGAACAATAAACACCCAGATTCAAGGCAAAGAGTTGATTCATTGGAAAATTTAGCAACAATTATTAACGCATAACCAAACTAAAATGAACAGAAATTCCAAATTATTAAAATAAGGATTGAAGGATGATTATTAATAGACTAATGAAATCCAGTAGATAATTAGAAAATATTTTTAAATGTTGTTTTCCAAAAATATTGGAAAAGCTAGAAAATATCTAAACAAATATGACCTACTACAAATAAACCTACAAGATATAAATCATGTGAAAAGACCTACAACTAGCTGTGAGATTAAAATAGTAATCAGTGTGAATTCTTTCACAGGGCAAATAAATAAATGGTCATTTATTTATACATGTACAAAAAATTTGTTTTATTAAAAACACTCATATTCTGAAAGGTATGCTTAAATCCATTTGGAAAAGCATTGAATGTATATTCATTTGCTTATAAGGATGCTCCTGTTCCCAAGGTATGTCTTTAAGTAACTGTACATGTAAAATCTTAAAGTTGGTGAGGGAACATTATTATTTTTTTTTTTTGGTTTTTCCGAGGTAGGGTCTCACTCTAGCTCAGGCTGACCTGGAATTCACTATGGAGTCTCAGGGTGGCCTCGAACTCACGGCGATCCTCCTACCTCTGCCTCCCTGAGTACTGGGATTAAAGGCGTGCGCCACCACGCCCGGCTCAAGAGGGAACATTATATAATAAACTTGATGAGAGTTTCTGTAAAACTAAGATAATTATCTGCTCCAAAAACTGGGGAGGTCATTATTTATGGTGAGCTAGAAGAATACATATTTATGTGAAGGAGCAAAGTAAATATGTTGAGTGACAGTCATACAAGGGGACCTTCTTTCCCAAATGTTCAGTACATTGGATCATTTCATTGCTAACAGCCTCAGTGTAGCATCAGCTACCATAACTATTTTAGCTTCCTTTCTCTAATGATCTACTTGCTGGGTTTGGTTTGATACCATGATTCAGGCATCTATCAAGGATTTTAAATCTGGGAAGAAAATGAGTCAGGACATCTTTAACATTTCATAGACTAATCTTACCACATTATGACAGACTATATTTCAACATGGGTCTTTTAAATAAACCTTGAAAAAAAATTGAACACTCTAGAGTTAAACCTGATAAGACTCAAGGAATAACTTCTATTTTATCTTCATATTATTAATATTGGAAGAAAAAGTACTACAGTAATAGAAATTTGTTACTTCTTAGGCACAGTCATTTGATAATGATTAGAACTATGAATGTAAATGGTTATAAGCTTAAACTCTAGGGACAAATTCAGCTGACATAATCCTTTTTCCATAAAATTATCTCTGGTAGTCTGTGTCCCAGTGAATATTGGGGCCATGTGCTTTATTTTATCCCTTTAACTCAAATCTATTTCTGACTCTCTCCGTTAATGAAAGGCCACATGTGAGGACAAGTATGCCATGTCTTGCTGTTCTTATCAAAATGGTTTATACAGTATCTGACTGGTGGTGGTTCTAAATAGTAAAATAATTAATGGACATATGATTTGATGGATAAATAAGTATAGTGAGTTACTATTAAATCAACATATTTTCATAAATTTCATGGTATAACGGGTGATATAGATTTTTATTAGTGATACATATAATGGTAATGTGGACTTTTTCATATTTGTATTTGTGAACTTATAAGCCCATAAAATCTTCAGAGAAAATAGGGTATCCAATTTACCCATACATACTTTACAACTAGCATCAGTTACCTGTTGTTGCATTATCTAACATATAAACACATAATGACTTTAAATAGTTGACATTTTGGGGTCTTAGAATACGTCTTCATGTTGTATTTCCCTAAACTAAGTTTATTCATAAAGTTGAGATACTGTTCTCTTGAATGAGGCTCCATGTTTTAGGACATAATCTTACATATTTGATAGTTGGTCATGGATGTTGTTTGGTACCAACTCTCTTGGGTGAATCACAAGTTTATAGTAGGCCTATCCATGATAATTTTTAGCAATAAGAACATGTATAGATATTTGCCCAAATTTTACTTGTGTGATGTTTATTAACAGGCCTTAGCCAAAGCAAATTGTATAACTGACCTCACAGTCATTTTCAAAAAGGTGTGAATCCAGAAAACTATGGTTAACTGTGCAGCCATTGTTGTAGAATATCACACATAATGTACACTATGGTGATGGACTTCTGATACAAAATTATTGTGTTAATCTGGTGTAACAAGGAACTATCATATCCAACTTATTTATAGAAGAAAAATATGTTTTCAATTTTAAAAATTTCTAATCAAATTAACTGGCTTTTTTTTGCAAGTCAAACAGCAAAAAAAAAAAAATGCATTTAGAGTTTATGAGAGGGAGAGAAGTAGGGCTGGAGACATGTCTTAGAAGTTATGGCACCTTCTTGCAAAGTGTAAAGACCCAGTTTTGATTTTTCCATCCCTACATAACCCAGATGCATAAAGTGGACATGTGTCTGGAGCTCATTTACAGTGGCTGGAGGCCCTAGCACACCCATTCTCTCTCTCTCTCTCTTTCTCTCAAATAAGAAAATAATAAAAGTATTTTAAAAAAATAAGCAAAGAAGTGAAAGTTCCTATAAAATTGGCTATGCCCAGAGTGGGTAATTCCACAAATGAAAATTTGGTGGTAAATATTTTGTAAGTTATACTTGCCTGTGCAAAAGTACAAATGATAATTGCTTAGAAAAAAATTCTCAGTCAGAACCAGATCCAAACATAAACCCACTCTCCAATATCAAGCTACCGTCAATTGTGGGCTACAAGAGGGCCTACACCTATTAAATTCTGTATTAAAAAAAAAAGTAAGGGTTATCTCATTTGTCCTGGTGCTAACTTACTCTCCATTGGAGAATCTGCTTCTCTTTTTCAGATAGATGTAGATCCTAAGGAGAGAGCCACCCCATCATACCTCAAAAGGGCCCCGGCTGAAACTAAGAAAAATTGGAAAAACCAGCAAGGGTGCTGTTTTCTTGATGAACCGGATACCAGCAGAAGGGGGAAGTAGATCAGCACAGAGAAAAATCAACTCCTACCAAATCAGAGTGCCAGAGCCTCAGAGGCCCCAACACCTCATCACTGAAGCAGACCAAAAATGAACCCAACATGGCTCAGGGAAATTTTGCGGAAGAGGGGGCGGAAAGAATGTCAGCGTCACATGTTGGGTCATGATATGCAGAGACATTTAGCTTACCCATAACTGTGAGCTAACTCCACAATGCATGACCCATATACCTCAACAAGGAGGGGCCAAGGGGAGGGGGTAGGTCACGGATGAGCCTAATAATGGTACCAAACTGACTGTATTTGCTGAATACAGAACTGACTAATAAAGAAAAAAGAAAAAAAAAAGAAAAGAAAAAAATTCTCAGATGCTTCATTTTGTGATTGAATAATCTAGATTATTGTAAATTGCTTTACCTCATACTACTTACCTTGGAGAAGTACCAATGCATTTCAGAATGTTTTAGAAGAGTTGAAGAGAGTATAGAACACAGATTTCATATGTACAAACTCTAATAGAGTTAACTTATTTAAAGATTGCTTGATTCTGCATGTAAAAGGTCATAATTTGCATACAGCCATAGTGATATAGAACATGTTGTACAAAGCGGAATTTATCTTTACTCTTGAGGCCATAATCTGTCTAGAGAAGATAATTTAGTTTATGCCATTGTGGTATGTTCAGTCTAATAAAGTGATTTCTCATCCAAATTTGCTCATTCTTAGAGTCATCATTAATAAAATGGAGCCTTTTGGAATATTCTGTTTTATAGACATTGCTTATCTTCTTTCTTCTTTTGTTCTTGATTCTTGGTAAAGTCTAAATTCCTGAGATGGAGATAGGAGATTATAAATTCACTGTTGGAAATGCAGGATTTCTGAAATCCGTTGACTCTCAACCCAATCATTACATTGACTGTCCTGATCAGTGACTTCAGAAATGAAGCATAGGCAGGGAATTTGCAAGAGAGGTGTGTGACTGGAGGCAGATCTTGAGGATTATCAACTCAGTTTTAAGCTTCATATTTGGACTACTTTCACTCAGAGATGTGACAAGATGTAGGCCAGCTTCCAGCTCAGGCTATAGTTTCCCAAGCATAATGAAACTTACCCTCTGTTGCAGCCAGGTTCACATTGCTGGTAGAAATCACCCAACCAAAAGCAGCTTGTGGGAAAAAAAAGAGGTTTATTTTCAATTACAGTCTCCAAGGGAAGCTCCATGATGACAGGGGAAAACCATGGCATGAACAGAGGGTGGACATTACTCCCTGGTGCACATAAGGTGGACAACAGGAACAGGAGAGTATGCCAAACACAGGCAAGAGGAAACTGGCTATAAAACCCATAAGCCCGCCCGGAGCACTACACTGCCTAAAGAAGATGTTCATTCTCAAATCTCCATCAGTTGGGAACCTAGCATTCAGAACACCTAAGTTTATGGGGGGCACCTGAATCAAGCCACCATATTTTACCTCTGGCCCCCATAAACTGATAACCATGCATGATTATGCAGTGCATTCATTCAACTTTAAAAGTCCTCATAGTTTTTTTTTTAATTATAATGATGTTCATACACCCCCATAGTCCAAGGTCTTTAAACTGAGCCATAACACCAAACGCCCCCCCAAACCCATAATGGCACAGAATAAACACTCACACTGCAAGAGATGGCATTGGGTATAGCAAAGAAATATACAACCAATACAAGATTTAAAACAACCAGGGCAAACACCAAAATCTGTAGATTCAAGTCCAACAACTCTTGCCAGTGACAAATCTCCAGGTCCCATAATTCTAACCAGCTACAAGTCTCTGGAGTTTCAATCCCATCCATCGAATTAGTCTACTCACAGTCCTGGGAAACTTCATGTGGACCGGCAGCTATCCTTAGCAGCCATCTAGTGGTTCTGGCATCTCCACTGGGTATCACTGCAATCCACGGTTCATCCTCATGGCTCCGTCTGGTCTCCATGCAAGCAATCCTGCTTCACACTGCCCATGGCCATTTCCAAAACACAAGACCATGTTGCAAACTTAATGACCCTATCTCTCTGCAGTTCTTCAAAAGAGTCTATATTTTTCTGTTGCCCCAGTGCAGATCAGCTGGCCCAATCTCAAAATCTCAAATCTCAATCTCTCAATTGCAGTTGAAACGGCAGCAGTTTACTGAAAGATTTCATTTTTTTCCTGTGTTGTATCCCTCTGCTCACACTAGTTCATTTCTATGCAAAGCAACCCTGCACAACTTCTCAGGACATGGGCATAACAGCAAGCTTCTCATTCAAAGTGCTAGCTCAGTCCAAGAAAAGCTCATTCTTACCATCATAAGCCAAACATCAGAGTCCATAGTTCTTACTGCATTCATTTCTTTCAACTCTGACCAGAATAGTTTAATAAGCTGTACTTATAGCACTGCAAGTTGTCTCTTAAGCCAAGGTTTCAAATTCTTCCACATTCCTCTCAAAAATCCACTCCAAAAGGCCAAAGCCACACAGTCAGGTGTCTAGCAGCAATCCCACTCCTAAGTACCACTTTACTGTTGCAGTCTGGTTCCCATCGCTGGTAGAAATCACCCAACCAAAAGCAGCTTGTGGGAAAAAGAGGTTTATTTTCACTTAAAGACTCAAAGGGAAGCTCTACAATGGCAGGATAAAATGATGTTATGAGCAGAGGCTGGACATCACTCCCTGGTGCACATAAGGTGGAAAACAGGAGCAGGAGAGTGTGCCAAACACTGGCAAGGGAAACTGGCTATAACACCTATAAGCCAGCCCCCAACAATGCACTGCCTCCAGAAGGCATTATTTATCAAATCTCCATCAGCTGGGAACCTAGCATTCAGTATACCTAAGTTTATGGGGGACACCTGAATCAAAACATTGCATCCTCAAAACGCTAAGCAGAAATATGGCCTTTCCTTCTCTCAGTTTCTTTTGGTTAGATTTTTATCCCCAGTAATTAGAAGATGATGACAACAGTTAAACATGCATCTGAAATCATCAACTATAAATCAATAAGTTTATTTTCAAAAAAAAACTTGCTATTTTTTAAAGTTAAGTCAACAGAGCTTATAGAAACTCAATTGTATAATGTAAATAGTATTCAGATTCCAAGAAGAAAAATAATTTTCTTGCTAAAATCCAGATTTGTGGGCCAGTGGTGTAAGAGTTAATAAACAAGAAAAAAAATCACTATGATAATGCAAAGAACTGAAATAGAAAAGAGCTAATTTAAGAGTTCAAAACATATACAAACATATGAAGGAGAGGATAAAAATAAAAGATATTAAAACTACCTTAAAAATAAAATAAAGATGTTTCTATATGAGAAAAATAAATATCTGAAATAGACATTCATTGGATGACATCAAATTATAATTATAGACAATCAAAGTCATGATAAAGGTAACACAAAGAAAAATATTATGGACACATCACAGTTAAATTTTTGGAAGTCAATTTAACATCTTCATTGGAAGAGGGAGGGCACTATTACAATCCAAGCACTTGGAGGTTCTTGAGTTTAAGACCAGCTTGAGCAACAAAAAATGTTTCTGAATAGCCTGAGATACACAATGACCTTTCCTCTAAAAAAAAAAAAAAAAAAAAAAAAAAAAAAAAGAGAAAGAAAATCAGGAAAAACATCAAAAAACACCATTTACTACAGCCAGGAGTGATTTATTAAATTAAAAAGAAAAGAAGCAGTAGAACAGCAGAAAGCCATTATTCCAGTAACCCAGTCCCAACAAAATTTGTCTGTGGTCTTTCTACCCCATTGAAAGTTAATATGCAAAGTCTCCAAATAACATTCTCTTTAGAGTTTGCATTTTTAAACTTTCACCAGAATAGTCCAGGAAACTCAGCTTACCATACTATGAGGCTTCTACAGGCAAAAGATTCAAATCTATACATATTCCTCCAGCACACAAGTTCCAAAAGACCAAAATCCACATGGTCAGATTCGTATCAGTATGACCGCCACCCCAGCTCCTGGTACCAATTTTATGTTGTAGTCAGCTTAATATTGCTAGGGTGAGCATCCAAACCAGGCACAGTTTATAGTAGTAGGGGATTATGTCAGCCTATAAATCCAAGGTGAAGATTCAATAGTACAAAAAGCTGGCTCCCATTCATATATCGAACCAGGGAGACATCACCAAACATCCAGCAACACAAGCAAGCACAAACAACAAATAGCAGGAACTGAAAAGCAGCAACAGGGACCCAGGCAGAGCTCAGATTGCTCTTTATAGCTTTAGTCTGTAATCAGATCTGTCCCCAAACACACTTTAGGATTTGCCCCCAGTGAAACCTCTGCTAGGTCGTCCAGTGCCAGAAGGTGCTACATGGGCAACTGGGGGAAAATGACCAATATCTGTCCAAGCAACTCATGGTCTAACCTACTTAGCAACAAATAACTTGTTGTGATGCTCACACAAGTGCAATAGTGGCACACGGCCATGGTGGGGAACCAACTGTTCTCAATTTGGCTGATCCCCTCAGTGGTACGGGACCAGTAGCTGGAGCTGGGAAAATGTCAGAACCATATCCGAACATAAGCCCACTCTCCAATATCAACCGACCATCAATCATGGGCTACAAGAGGGCCTACACCTATTAAATTCTCTATTAAAAAAAGTACGGATTATCTCACTTGTCCTGGTGCTAACTTACTCTCCATTGGAGAATCTGTTTCTCATTCTCAGATAGATGTAGATCCTAAGGAGAGAGCCACCCCATCATACCTCAAAAGGGCCCCAGCTGAAACTAAGAAAAATTGGTGAAACAAGCAAGGGTGCTGTTTTCCTGATGAACCGGATACCAGCACAAGGGGGAAGGAGTTCAACAGAGAGAAAAATCAACTTCTACCAAATCAGAGAGCCAGAGCCTCAGAGGCCCCAACACCTCATCACTGCAGCAGACCAAAAATGAACCCAACATGGCTCAGGGAAATTTTGCGGAAGAGGGGTAGAAAGAATGTCAGAACCACATGTTGGGTCATGATATGCAGAGACATTTATCTTATCCATAACTGTGGGCTAACTCCACAATTCATGACCCATATACCTCAACAAGGAGGGGCCAAGGGGAGGGGTAGGGCATGGATAAGCCTAATAATGGTACCAAACTGACTGTATTTGCTGAATACAAAACTAATTAATAAAGAAAAATAATAATATCATAAAAACTTAAAGGGAAAAGCTAAAATTATTCTCCATTCATGTTATATAATGTGCTCTTAGTTTCTCTTATAAATATATAAAATATAGCTATGCATGAATATCTAGCCATTTGTAGTTAAAATTTTCTGGCAAGTGGAAAAACACTTTGGAAAATAAACGTATTTTCAACCTAAAAAAAAAAAAAAGAAAGAAAGAAAGAAAGAAACCTCTGCTAGCGAGGTAGCTGGAAGTATAGATTTTAATACAACATCTGAGTCTATTGGAGGAAATACATTGAAACTACCAGTATGATTATCTTAAAAGTACAGAAAAAATTGAAATAGTTTATATCTTACATAGTAAACCAATTAAGTCAAACTGGAAATTAGAAAAACTCAGGCATAGCAGAACCCTAATATTAGCGATGTTAGAGATAGACAGAGAGAGAGAGAGAGAGAGAGAGAATATGAATCTTGGGCCTTGAGTTGTTGATTGTCATTATCAATATTTCTTGTTATCCCCATACTCATTATCTGTAGTGCACAATTTTGTCTACAAGTTGAAAAAACAAAGAAAGAAATGACAAAGTAGTGGTTTGAACAATAAAAAATAAACAGTCTCCTCATGAATGTTAAATGGCTATGTGCACAGGCAGTCCTACAAAATGTACAAAATAGTTTTCCACATATGCTTTCAAGGATTTAGCCCAGGAGGCTTGGGACAAGACTCAGTGGATAAAACCCTTACTCTGGTAATACAGGTACCTTAACTCATCTGAAATACCTATATAAAAGCTGGAAGCTGGGAAATGAAGACTAATGAACATGAAGAAACCCTGTATCAAACTAGGTGGAAGGCAAAGACCTACCCAGTAGTTGTCCTTTAACTGCTACATGATGTCATGACACACTAACACCTGCCCTTACACACATGACACATGAATAAACGCAGTTATTGAAACTAATATGTGAGTGTGTATTATCATAAGTAGTCAACATGCAGTTAATCTATTACATTTATAAAGACTGTAAACACCTGAGAAAATAGCTATTGAAACTGTATGGAAAAACCAATAAAATATAAAGTACTTCATTATACATTTTACCTTGTAATATCTATATATGATTGAAACTATAATATTTATCCAATAATTGTGTATTGGTGGAAAACTAAAAGGGAAATGAAGCATAAAGCATGAAGTGTTATATAAATTATCAGCACACTGCACATGGTATTTGCCTAGTTTTACATAGAAGCTTCATAAAGCAAATGTGGTAAAATCATGTCAAAATGAATATTAGATAATATAATTCTTAAAAAAATATGGAAGGCATCTATGATCACCACTATGCCACCCACTATACAGCAAGCAGTGCCATGAATACTGCTTGAATGGTTAGCCTGAAAATCAGTTCCAGGGAGATGGCAACAGACACTGTGGTCGCTCAAACTTCATCAAAACAGAGGTCCAGAGGTTACAGAGAAAGCAACACTAAATTCAGATCCCTATCATGCCAGACAAACTTCAGGGAACATTCTGAAAGAGGGTATGGAAAGATTTTCAGAGCCTCAGGGTGGGTGGGAATAGCCAGTGAGATACTATATTCCCCCACCAGAGGCAAAATGAGACCTCTTGGTCCTCACAGTGAATACCAATAAACCCAAAGAAGAAGACCATCAGCAGAATTGAGGCAAGGGTTAAGGGCACCTAAGAGTACAACCACTTTATTAAAAAAAATAATGACTTTTTTCAGGGGGAATTGAAATAGGGTATAATTCTGGACCAGGTTGTCCTGGAATTCATTCTATTTAGTCTCAGGTTGGTCCAAAACTCTCTGAGCTCCTCCTACCTCGGCCTCCCAAGTGCTGGGATTAAAGACACACTCCACCACACCTAGCTTGCACTTTTTATTTTTTTAAGAAACATATGGGCTGCAGAGATGGCTCCATAGGCAAGAGCACGTGCTGTTTATTGGGTGTGTCCGATGCCTCTAACCACAGCACTAAGAGAGTCAGAGAGGATAATCACTGGGACTCACTTGTCAAGCAGTCTAACCGAAAATCAATGAACTCTTTGTTCCATATAACTCTCAGTCTCAAGGTAAGGTAGCAAGGTAATATTGGAGAACACCTGGTATGTTTCATCCTCTACACACTTGGGCGTAGTGAGCAGGCATCTCACATGCATGCATACAACACACATATACACAAATAAAATTGCATACTACACACACAAAAAAGTAAAGCTAAAAAGAACCTTTTAAGCCTGTAATCCAACCAATTAAAATGGAATAATGTTTGAATAACTCATATATACAATATTTCAGATTGAATTTTTACTCAAGATATTATTTCCTTTGAAGAAAGGGCAGTACTAGCATAAAAAGAATAATTTAAATTTTCTGAAGAATGTGTTTATAATTTATTATTACAGTTTGTATTTCTGTGTACAAAAACCTTAATAATATAAAATATTCATTTCACTATTAATTTAATCATAAGTGTATTCTATTTTTAAATGACAAAAACTAATATTAATAAATATTTTGAAACAATATTCACCAACATTTTGTTTTCTTTCACACATGTCTTGTTAAATTTTAATGCATGAAATAATACATCAGGATATAAACAATAGAGTTTTGAAAATTTTACATGTTAAGCTGCACAGACTTAACATAAGACTGCTAATAGTGTAAAGCCATCTCTAATAAGAAAATTAAGTCATTATTAGTAGGTACACTTGATTTGAGATGGAAGATGTGTTAATGGCTGTTAAATGAGGTATAATATATAATGATTTATGCTTTGAAAGGTATATAAATGATTTTAGAGAAGAACATTTCAATTAACATAATTATTGGCCTTATATATGTAATGCTGTTCTTTTCAAAGTTAACTTTATATAAAAGTCTAATTAATCACTACAGGGATAATACACAAATAATGAATAGATAGATATGGAGATAGACATGTACTTGTTTATACATAGTACTAAAGAATATTCAGCAATGAATTTGGGCTATTATCTTCTAAGCAAACCCTATTTCATATCTCAAAATATGTTACACTACATGAATAAAATCAAGAGTATAGAAATAAATTCCCACACTGAGATAACTATGTCTTTTATGTTTCATATGGTGCACTTAAGATTCTTTCCAACTTTGATTAGTTTTGGAAACAATGAGATATAACTGTGTTTTTGTATTTCCTAAAATCACTGTAGGAAAAAAAAATGAAACTTGAAGACATGCTTGTTTCAAAATACTATTACCTTTCTTATGTTTAGAGTCAGGAGCCGGGAAAAGAAATTAATAAAAATGGAAGTCAGTAGTAGAAGGCAGTTTGCTAGAAATGGGCTATAAGACGGGGAAGAGAGGGGATGACTTAAGGGAATGTTAATGTATATATGTAAATAGATGAACAGATTATTGGAGGTGCCATGGCCTAACTGGGACCAGGGGAATGGATTCAGTATAGAAGAAGGATGGAAGAAGGGTTCATCAAAATTTAGGGTGGTATGTATAAGCCATATGGATAGCTACTTTGTTGGATAATGGAGCACTAGAAGTCATAGATTGTTACTAGAAAAAAATCACTGCTAGTCATAGGATACTTTCCAGTGAGTTGTTGGCCAGTGAGAGCCCTGACACCCATAAAACACTACAAGCCATTGCTAAAACTCTTAGTTTCCCACCAGAACTAGATGGTAAGATCCTATTGCTGAAGATAACACATACTGAGGCTGCAAGTCACTAAGAAATCAAGCTGGAACTGCACTGGAAACCTTCCTGTCGACCAGCTGACAGAAAGCTGTAAAGAGCTATGCTGAAGGTAGCCCTATGGGAGAGAGAAGTCATCAACCATAACATACATCAGTGGACCTTACAAGCTGTAAGATTGGCCAGCCAGGCCAAAAATGCCAACTGGTGTAGCAGGGGTATAACTGTTATGGAGAAAACCAAACACTCTCTAATTGGACTGGAGGCCAATTCCATTGGATGGAATAAATGACTGCTACTGAAAACCTAGGATGAAGCTTATTAGTGGGAGATCATGAGCCCTATGAAAGCAAAACCTACTGTTGTTTGGATAAATTTATATATTATGCCCAATAAACATCCCTGAAAGCACTTTATTTTTTTACTACTTACACCGTTATATTAATGCTACTAACACTCTTGGTTAGTGAAGCTTTTCTTTTCAGATGGTGGTAACCACTGGGATAACTCAAAAGTAACCACATGCTGGAGAGATGGCTTAGTGATTAATGAGCTTGGCTGTAAAACCTAAGGGCCCAGGTCCAATTCTCTAGTACCCACATAAACCAGATGCACATGATAGTTCAGCCCTCTGGAGTAGAATGTTTGCAGTGGCTAGAGGCTCTGACATGACCATTTTCTCTCTGTATATATCTGTCTCTTTCTCTCTTAAATAAATAAATAAAATACTTATTTTTAAAGTGACCATAATGCTGATAAGAAGTGACAGTGGAGTGTTCAGCAATGAGAGGTCTCTATCACACCTTCCAGGCTTAGGGTTGATTGTGGAAGAGGTGGCAGAAAGAATGTAAGAGCAAATGGAAGGGTAGGACTGTTTACAATGCAATATTCAAGTCACAAAATGTCCTAGATTCATTACCTTGCAGTGACGTCACCTACACAAGATCTTCACAATAGGAGGAAAAGATGATTAAATGAAAATAAATGAGATATTAATTGAATGGGGATATGATGGGGGATAGATTTGAGAGGGGAATAGTGGGAGTAGGTAAGGAATTATCATGGTTTGTGGTCTATAATTATGTATGCTGTCAATAAAATGTTTAATAAATATACATACAAACTCATCATGATGCATAGTGTCATGATGCTATCTGTCATAAATGGTCACGATTGTTGTTACTCTTGTCATTTGAAAACATCTGTTCTTGATCACACTTCTAAATTAGGACAATTCTTCATTCTTTCCTACCCTTCATGGAAATGGCTAATTTGATTTGCAAAACTAGACATGTGGTTTCTCTGAAATTTGCCCATTTTTGCTTCATAGATTTTTAAAATAATAAGTTAAAATCAGTAAACAATTGCCTTTCCTACTGCATTTCAGATAATAGGCCTTAAATTGATGTTATTCAATACATCTCTCCCATGCTCTTTGTTCCTTTGCTATTACCATTAACATTATTGGGTTTACTATTTCCATCCCTTTGCTTATTACTTTGCATAGATCTTTATTTGATAGGTGTATTATTCATTTTTACCCTGACAATTTAATACTCTTTTATGATGTAAATCCTTCCTTAAATGCCTGTATCTCAGAACATCCTCAAAAACAAAACAATGTGTAGACTACTCAACTCAGCATCTCCTTGATTCTTTTGTTCCTGTTCTTCCTACCTTTCCTCTGGTTCATCTCCTCTTCTCCCTGCTCATCTTCCTGTTATTCCTCCTTCTTTCTCCCTTCACTTCCTTGTCCTCTTCTTGCTCCTTTTCTCCCCCTTCCTCTCATGTTCCTCCCTCCTCCTCTTCTTTCAACTACACTGCCTGCTTCTCTACCTGTTCCTCCTCATCATCTTCTTTTTTCCTTCCCTCTTCTCTTCAAAAAGGTATTTCCATAATATTTTATTACATGAGAAAATGTTTTCTATGCTTCCCTAACCAAATTAAGACATAATGTCTTTTTTTTTTTTTTACTGTTCATGTTTCTTTCTGATTTTGCTGCAAAGGCATTGATATTTCTGGCAAAGTACTAAATATTTTGCTTTTACTGAGGCAATTGTAGAGAGAAATAGAGATCATAAAAGTGAATAAAGTGAGTCAATAAAATGAGTCATCTCTTTCAAACTTACATTGAATTCTGTGTGCTGCTTAATATTTTATCTTGAATAAATCAATACTATTTATCTATAAAAATAAAAATCATCCAAGGAAAACATGTATCTTTTTATTAGTTATGCATCAAGTATGTATACAGCCATGTTGGTATCATAGTTAGCCTCTTCCCAGTCCTCCTCTCTCTGCAGGTACCCTTCTTGTTGGGGAATGTGGGTTGTGCCTTGTGGAGGTAGCCATCAGTTATGGGTAAGAGGCAATGACTCTGTGCATAATGTACCAACACATATGTGCAATAGTTGCACACAGCCGTGGTGGGTAAGCAACTACTCTTGATTTGGCTAACTGATCTGCTCACTAGAACAGAACCCATAGCTAGAGCTGGGAAACAAGTCAGAACCATATCCAAAAGAGGATGCCACTCTCCATTGTCAAGCTCTCACCAATTGTGGGCTACAGTAAGAGGGCCTACAACTATTAAATTCTCTCTAAAGCAATAATGGCTATGCCATTTATCTGGTGCTGACTTCACTCTCTATTGGAAAATTTGCTTCTCTTTTTCAGTTGGACAGAGATCCTGAGGAGAGAATCAGCCTATTGTACCTTATTAGGGCCCCAAATGAAACTATGAGTAATTGGGGAAATAAGCAAGAGTGCTGCCTTCTTGGTGAACCTGGTACCAGCACAAGGGTAAAGGAGGTAGACACAGAAAACACCCAACTCTTACCAAACCCAATATCCAGAGATACAGAGGCTCCCAAGACCTCATCACTGAAGTAAACCAAAATGAAACCATCATGGCTTAGAGAAATTTGTTGAAGAGGGGACAGAAAGATTGAAAACATGTATTTTTGAAGAAATTATATTAAGACTGTGAAAGTAAACTTTTGGGAAAATAATGTTTTTGTAAAAATAATTTTTAAGAAACTATCATAGGGATACATCATATTCAGAAAAAAGTAAACCTACTATTTCTGTGTAACAATATGAACATAAACTAAAGTATCATCACTTAAATCAATAGAAGAAATATTCTTGTCCTTGTTCATACAACCGACCATACCTCTTACATAGCTTAAAAGAAAATAGTTTTGCTAACATTGTCAGTGAGCAATAATCATTCTATTTTTTCTTGATGGCTTTTTCAGTATATGGCATTACAAAACCACTTAAAAAGAAATGTTAGGCCTTATGGTTTTTACTGTAGCAAAATGCCAAGCACTTTGAAATGAGGAAGGAAAAGATAATTATTTATTTCTAACTTATTGCTGTAACCAAGACTAACTGCATCCTCAGGGTTCATTAAACATTAGCTGGTTTCCAACCAATTCAGAAAAAAATAATGGGAAGTTTCTGTGGCACACTTTGTTTTCTTAAACTGCATATTGGCTTCTTTGAATAACTAGGAGAGACATGCTGAAAAACATCCACGATGTTGGTAAATAAAGCAAATTATTTCACAGTTCACTTAGATGGTGGAAACTCATATAAGAATATGTCTTAGAAACTCATCAAAAATAAACATATGTGAACTTGGTAATTTCAATGTATCATATATTCATTTTAATATATTTTTATTAAATTCATAAAAATTAATGAACTAGAGATTAAGTCATTATGAATTCTGTGCCAATTGTCTGTTGTTAATAACATCACAACAGTGATTCCATTGTTGAGTACTTTATTTCTAAATGCATTCATTTTTAATCAGTCATGATTTTTTTTTTATTTCTGATTTCCCACTCTAACAATTTTTTCCATATGATTATGAGTTTTGCTTTATTCTAGGCAATGATATTTTTATAAATCTGATAGTACTGGTATCTGCACTATATATTAAGATAAAATAAAATATATAAAATTTATATAAAATTTATATAAATTATTTTTAAAAACTAACAATCCATGGTACTCCTTACATATCAAATAACCACTCCTGACCACATCAGTAAGACTAAGTAGTACACAGAGTTAGTAGATGGAAAAACTATTCTATTTCAAAGGTGACATTAATGGTCTCAGATCAATTTTTTTCTAGGCTCTCTTCTTTATAAATAAATCAAAATAAATTTTAAGTTCAGCATAAAATTAAAAATGAGGGTAGGGCTGGAGAGATGGCTTAGTGGTTAAGGCATTTGCCTGCAAAGCCAAAGGATCCCAGTTCAATTCTCCAGGACCCATGTAAGCCAGATGCATAAGGGAGTACATGCATCTGGAGTTCATTTTCAGTGTCTGGAAGCCCTAGCATGCCAATTTTCTCTCTCTCTTTCTCTCTCTCAAATAAATAAAATATATTTTTAAAAATGAGGGTAGGTATCCTCTAGTTCTAAGAATCACACATTTTTATTTATTTTTCATATGTAGAAAAGAAGAAATCAAGCATAATTCCAGTGGGGGGGATTGTAGAAAACATGTATTTTATAATAAAGAGCAAAATAATCTAGTAAACTTTTGGAAACACAAATGGAAAGGAGCTACTCTAAATGTGTTGTGGCTAGTATATATTTCTGACTTTTTTTAAGATTTTAAACAGTGACAACATTAAAGCAAAGGAAAGAAAGACAGGAGAAGAAAAGAAGGGAGGAAGAAAGGAAGGAAGAAAGAGGAGAGAGAGAGAGAGAGAGAGAGAGAAGGAGGAAGGGGAACAACAGGCATTTTATATCACACTCAAATATAAAACAATATCCTAATTTTTTTCCTTACCATCCAGAATTCTGATCTTCCTTGGCACATGGACTGCTGGTAAAAATTTTCTTCCAGTGATATATACCTACTGGGTACCTGAAGGTAAAACTTGCCACTGAATTAATATGGTAAATTAATTTAAATGACTTTGAATGTCCAGAATTATTTATATAACCATCCTTGGTGAAAATCATGTTTCAGAAATCTTGAATTGAAATAAAAAGAGTCAATGTAGTTAGACTTAAAATTATTAATGGGAGATTTAACTGAATTTTATAGTAAAAATTACCTTAATAGGTTTCTAGTTATCATTTATGTATTTGAATATAAAATTTGACATGTACAATGCAGAATCTAGAATACACAGTTTGGAAGCCTAAAACCGTTGGAATACCTGATTTGAATGGCCGCATATATTTTTTCTATTTGGATAACTCCAGTAATGTTCCCTGAGGCTATTTACTAAGCCCCAGAATTTGAGTTCATGTCCTCTTGGTAGGCTTATCTTTGTCCTTCTGGGCAGAGGCATTACAATACCATGTTTTATTACAAAACCACATAACACTGTGTGACATATCATTCATCAAATAAAGAAATAGGGAGCACTTTTGTAGTATAATGTTAACTCTGCATATAGTGTTTTTATAGTAGTCTGTAGTATCATCTGAAGCTAAATTTGATTACTGTTCTTCTAACATGATATTTAAACTAAGTTGAATTATGTAGAGTTATACTTATGCCTTAAATGGCACTCTTTTGTGTAATGTAAATAGATTAATGACAGTAATATACAACTGTATACATGCAAGGAAAGATATCATCAGATTATTTGGTACCCAAAATTTTAATGTACTTTTTTCTGGGAAATGCTTGATGCAGTAAAAAAAAAAAAAAAAAAAAATCTTGTTATGTCAGTAAAATTTATTTAAACCAAGCTTACAAATTTAAACCTAAATTAAAGTCATGCATTATTAGTCCATAAAAGTTCAGAATTTTTCCTCACTTGACCTTTAAAGAAAGTATTTTTAGATGGGTTATTGAGTTAAAGGTATTAATAAACATATGCTCTAATTATGATTCATAAAGGACTCCTAATACTAAGAAACAAGGTAGTGAACTGAAACATGAATGAATTTAAAAATAATGAATTTAAATTTAGAAGGAATAGATAAGTAATGGATACTTAATGGGAATTAGTGGTGGTAAGTAAGGGTGATCATATAGGACACAGATACTATGTCTGCCACAGTCTTTGTAGGTTTGTATATTGCTTCATAAAAGATGATCTTGCTCTGTCCCAATCAATTCTAACAGTTCATGTAAAGTTTTAACAGATTAAGATGGGTGAAAATCTAATCAAAATCTAAGAGGATATAAATAAGTCATATGGAAACTTTCTTTTTTTGGACAATAGAACACTAAGGAGCCATAGATTGTTACTAGAAAATTTTCAGTGTCAGGGATGGGATACCTTCCAGTGAGTTCTTGGCCAGGGAGGTCCCTGTTGTCCCCAAAACATTACAGGCCACTGTCAAGGCCCTTGGTTTCCAAACAGGAGTAGAAAGTAAGAGCCCATTGCTGAAAACTCCACATACTTGGGCTGCAAGGCTATTGAAAAATCCTGTGTGAGCCGAGCTGAAAACCTCCTCCATGTAGACCAGCTGATAGAAAGGTGGAAAAAGCCATGATGCATGCAGTTCAATGGGAGAGAGAGAAATCACCAGTGAAGATACTCAACACTGGACACTGAAAGCCTTATATTTGGCCAGCTAGGCCAAATGAACCAAAAGATGCAATAGTGGCACATCTGTTGTGGGGGAAACCAACTGCCCTCTAATTTGACTGGAGACCTGCTCCATGGGAGGGAATGAATCCCTGATACTAAAAACTTACTACAGAGCTAGTCATGAGCCCTAGGAGTGTAATGTCTGCTGCTGTCTGGCTAAATGTATATACTATGATCACCAAACTGCCCAGTAAGCATGTCTCTTAATGTTCATACCCATATATTAATGCTACTGTCACTTTTGATTAGAGAAACTTCTATTTTCAGATGGCAGTGACCTCGGGATGACTCAGAAGGTACCATGGTGCTGGGAAGAAGTGAAAGAGGAGTGCTCAGCACTGAAATATCTCTATCACACCTTCCAGGGCTCAGGATCCATTGCAGAAGAGGTGGCAGGTGGCAGAAAGAATGTACAAGCTAAAGGAAGGGTAGGATTCCTTACAATGTGCTCCTTCAGACACAAAATGGCTTGGATATCCATGACCTCACAGTGCCTGACACTACCTATACAAGACCATCATAATAGGAGGAAAAGATCATGACAACAAAATAAAAGAGAGACTCATTGGGAGGGGAAGGGGATATGGAGAGTGGAGTTTCAAAGGGAAAAGTCGGGGAGGAAAAAATTTACCATGGCATATTGTTTACAATCATGGAAGTTGTCAATAAAATTAAATAACATAAAATAAAAAAGTTTAAATATTAGTAATGGTTCCAAAATATTGGTTAGTATTTGTTACTTTGTAACTCTGATGATTTCTCCTTGAGTATTCAAACTTCTGTGTTTTCTTATTTCCTTGATGAAGTTATTCATGTGAACATTTTCCCAAACCAAGAAGAAGCTTGCTGTTTAAATCATAAATGAATTATGTTATTCTTTCTTATATACATATTCTTATTAGAATAAAATACAAATTTAGTGAAACATTAGTTTTCTCTTACTATGTTTTTATTTGTACAATTTTTTTTATATGAAATATTTTAATTTTTCTTTGCCAACAAAATCCACTAATAATCCTTCTTTTTTTTCCTTTTTGTAAAATGTTTTTACTAATTAGTTTTGTATTCAGCAAATACAGTCAGTTTGGTACCATTATTAGGCTCATCCGTGACCTACCCCCTCCCCTGGGCCCCTCCTTGTTGAGGTATATGGGTTGTGCATTGTGGAGTTAGCCCACAGTTAAGGGTAGGATAAATGCCTCTGCATATCATGACCCATCATGTGGCTCTGACATTCTTTCCACCCCGTCTTCCACAAAATTTCCCTGAGCCATGTTGGGTTCATTTTTGGTCTGCTTCAGTGATGAGGTGTTGGGGGCCTCTGAGGATCTGGCTCTCTGATTTGGTAGGAGTTGATTGTTCTCTGTGTTGATCTCCTTCATTCTTGTGCTGGTACCAGGTTCACCAAGAAAACAGCACCCTTGCTTGTTTCACCAATTGTTCTTAGTTTCAGCCGGGGCCCCTTTGAGGTATGATGGGGCTGGCTCTCTCCTTAGGATCTACGTCTATCTGAAAAAGAGAAGCAGATTCTCTAACAGAGAGTAAGTTAGCACCAGACAAATGAGATAACCCTTACTTTTTTTATAGAGAATTTAGAAGTTGTAGGCCCTCTTGTAGCCCACGATTGATGGTAGCTTGATAACAGAGAGTGGGCTTACATTTGGATATGGTTCTGACCTGTTTCCCAGCTCCAGCTATGGGTCCCGTACCACTGAGGAGATAACTTAGCCAAATCAAGAGAAGTTGATTCCCCACCATGGCTGTGTGCCACTATTACACTTGTGTGGGCATCACAACAAGTTATTTGTTGCTAAGTAGGTTAGACCATGAGTTTCTTGGACAGATGTTGGTCATTTTCCCCCAGTTGCCCATGTAGAACCTTCTGGCACTAGACACGCTGACTGCCTGGGGACTGACTCTCTTCCAGCTTCCAGCCATGCCATTGCATTTTACATGTCAACCACATAAGGTGTCTTCAGCAGTAGGGTCTTACCACTAACCTTTGGTGGGTCATCAAGTACTCTGACAGAAATCTGTCTTTCTTTTAGGAAACCTTGTACCTCTCTGATCAAAAGCTCATTGTGGATGATAGCCCCATGCTGGTATGGGAGTTAGAGGTCAGTGTCCACTAAGAAAATGAGGAAAAAGATAACTAATATACAAGAGTTAGAGAGAAGAGAGAGAGAGAGAGAGAGAGAGGGAGAGGAGAGAGAGAGAGAGAGGGAGAGAGAGGGAGGAGAAGCAGGGAGGGAAGCTGTAGAAGATTAAATTTAGTCTTCATCATACCCTCTCCAGTATCTTGTCGTTCAGGTGTAGAACTTTCTTGACAGATTTCTAAAGCAGTTTGAAAATTTTATTTGTCTCCAAAATAATTTAGACAAGCATCTTACTCTTTTGATTGTTGATTACAGTGGCACATTTGTACTTTGCAGTTGTCAATCTTTCTCCACACATGTTAAATGTACCTAATACAGCAGCTGCAATCCTGCAGGTCCTAACATGCCTTACAAACAGCTCAACCAGAAGGTGCTACTCCTTATATAACCTTGGGTACGGACCTCATGTTTTTTTTGCACATTTCATGAGCTTCCTGATACTTACTAGATTTATTTCCTTAGTCTCAATCATCCTGCTTTGAGAAGGGAGTGTTTCATTTTTAATGAAATATCTATAAAATGACTAGAATAAATTTTATGTCATTTGATTTTTTTGTTTTATTTTTATTTATTTATTTGGAAGTGACAGAGATAGAAAGAGGTAGAGATAGAGAGAGGGAATGGGCGCCCCAGGGCCTCCAGCCACTACAAACGAGCTCTAGATGTGTGTGCCCCCTTGTGCATCTGGCTTACGTGGGTCTTGGGGGACTGAGCCTCGAACCAGAGTTCTTAGGCTTCACAGGCAAGCACTTAACCACTAATCCCTCTCTCCAGCCCTTATATCAATTTTAATGATGTCTACCCTGAAAGAAATCAACAATGCTAATTGTAATATATATATATTATATTTATATAAATGTAAATTTATATAAATATAAATATTTATTTATTTAAATATTTATATATATGTATATACATACATATATTTCTTGTGGAAATAATATTCATCAAAATTGCAATTGCTTTAAAATTATGAGCTGTATATGACCTATATTTACCTCCAGTGTACATAAAGTACTTTTATGCTTTGACTATTTAAAGCAACTCACCTAAAATATATGAAAATATTTGAAGAAATAATTAACAAAATCTGTATGAAAATGTGCAAAAGTAAAGGATAAGTTGTACAATAATATTAGTTCCCAAGAGAATGCAATTTCAAATAATAATAATACCTGGGAATGGTAGAAGGATTGCTGAGAGTTCAAGGTCTGCCTGAGGCTACATAGTGAATTCCAGGTCAGCCTAGGCTAGAGCTAGATCCTACCTTGAAAAAAAATCAATAAAATAATTTTATACACTCTGCATTTACTAAATTCAAAAAGATTTATTACACCAAATGTTGGTAAACTGGTAGCAAACCTATCGTAACGTTGATGCTTGGTGATGTAAATGACACACGTTTTAGAAATAGCTTTTTTTTTCTTTTTTACTTAAAATGTTAGCTGATACCTAACAAAGACATTCTTCATCAGTTATTCAAGGGAAATTCATCTTGAACAATAATTGAGAACAAACCAAATACAGATCAATAATAGGGACAGGATAACGCAGTGGCATAAACCCACTGTATCTCAAGAATAAGAGAAACAAACCACTGAAAATTCAAGATAATAGATAACCTCAAAAATATGATTTACATCAAAAGGAGTGGACACCAAAGGGTAAAAATAATGATTCCATCTCTGGGATATTTTAGAAAAATGAATAAGCAGTTACTTTCATAGACTAAATCAACAGGGTAAGTGTGGATACAGGCAAGGCACTGAAGAGGTTAGAAATGAGACAAAATGTTTTGATGTAATAGGAACTTTCTAAGTTTTCTATAATGATAAGTGCTAAATACATATATTTCTCAATGTCATGGTACCTTAAGACTTTAAATGCATTTTGTTAAATGTAAATTATATCTGACTGGATTAAAATGAAAAGTTTAAAATAAAATTGTACTACATCAATCAGATACAAGCAAAAAAAGTACATGTTATTACTGTTTTGTCACAATGTCAGCCTCACAAGACAGCAGGTAGAAATTACTTAATGAAGCTATGTAGAACTGGACATGGACATTACTTTGTGAGATTCAGAAAACATTAAATTGCATCTAGAACTCATATGAACTTTTTGAGGTTCTGGAAATAAAACATAGAGATTCATACATGATAGGCAAACATTCGACCACTGTTCTATATCACCCATCCTCAAAACTGCTTCTTTATAGGAAAATATTTCACATTATAATTGACATGGATTGCAGACTCTGTACAGTGATTTAAGTCACTTACTGTTTAAAATACAATCCTAATAGTCATCAATCATGAAAACATTTTAAAAGAATTGCAAGCCTGGTTGAGCCTGAGCCTATTGATTTTATGTATTTGTAAATAAAGATATTAAATGTAGATACAAGAAATCATGAAGAAAAAGTTCTATTAACAAATAAATTACTCCTAGTTTTCAAAGTGAAGCTCTATTTTTCATTTAATATGTTTCATAGGTGACTCAGGTTTTACCAACAGTTCAGTGTTATGGCAATGGATTTGGTAAAGTCCAATAAATAATTTGTAAATAACTCCATGTTTCAAATTGCACAAACAGGGACTAAATTATTGAGGTTTGAAGCTAATGTAAAGCTAATTACTATTGTACTTACTATAGATATGCTATACAGTCCATTCTTCAAATCTCTGAAGCTGTGGAATGCCAATGACTCTTGGTTGGGTTATTTTAGATGAGGACCATCTGAAACAGCTGAAAGAGTACAAGAGGTTCACTGCAAATTGCAGACACCATTTTGGTTTCACTGTACACTCAAGTTTATTAATTTTATTCATTTACATTCAACTTATATTTCCTTTAAAATGGTTATTAAATCTCACACTATTGAGATAATTTGAATTTCAGCCTTCTTTGTTAATTTTCCGATAATTTATTTGATGTCATCAGTGTCAAGATACTTAACTCAAATTATTTGGGTGATGAGAAGTCTAAGAAATTGCCAAAATGGATGAGTTTTCACATTTGAAACCCTGGACAACGGTTTATAAATAATACATAATATCACATATTACATTCATTCACATAACATCACATTCATACCCAACAAAACTGTGTATGAATGAGAACCTGGAGAATATCTACAAAAGGATTTTCTGCTTCAACAATATATTTATTTTGTCACTGAGAATAGAAATCTTTTGCTAAATGTACAATACATATATCCCAGTACTCTGACTTTTATGTGCTTATAAGACAGTGAACATTTGATGAAATAGTCTTCCTGCTTTCTTTGACACTCATGACATACTTAATACAAATACCCTTTGTTGTTCATCAAGGGCTCATAAGCATCATTTCATTTTTCTTTGCATAATCACATTATTCCCTCAACCCATAAATCTGTACACGGTGATTACAATTCTTGCCCATCAATCCAAATTCCTTTCTCACACATACAGTATTTACTGAATGGATCAAGGGGACGATCCTTCAAACAAAAATGGGATTGGTTAGTCACAATTAGGCCGTTAACAAATCAGTAATGTTACTGCTCTTCAAAAAAATGGGAAAATCAATCTTTCAAAAGATTTATATTAATGTAGAACTGTTAATGAGCAAATGTGGTACAATATCTCAAAACCCGTGTGACTTTGTCACTTAATAAAATTTACATAATATTTTAAGGTCCACATTTTTGTAATTATCATAGAAATCACTTACGGTAGCAAATGCTTTTCTGATTATTGACAGCTTCTAATATTTTTTCTCAGTTTTAACAAAAATATTAGCAGTTTTGTCAGAGTATTCATGTACTTATTATAATGTATTAATAGAGTATGTACTATCTTTTGAACAGCACAAAATTTCTATAATGAAACACTTGTCTGATCCAAAATCTTCTTCATAGTTTGGAAGGGAACATTTGTTTATAAAATGGCTTAATAAAATTTGAGGTGAAGATGAAAAAATTCAATAAATTATTTTCCATGAAGAAAATAAATTTTTGAGAACTTAAAAATCTCATGGGAGTGCATTCTTAAGGTAAATCTATAACTCAGTGTTTGTAAACATATGAAATGGTATTGTATCCTTTAAACTAAAAATTTAATTTAGTTCTCATTACCGTAACAAATTTAGGAAATAATATTTTTAATCCATATAGAAAATTAAAAGCGTATTACAAAAAGGAGGTAGTTTCATATGAACATGTATCACCCAGTTTGAATGCCTATTGTATAGCAAAATTCTTCCAACTTTATCAAAAACAGCTGAGTCAATACATGAGAGAAGGTGTAGACAGGGTCATCAGATCCCCACCTGTGATTCAGGTCCCCACCTGCACCACCAATTAAATACAATAAATGCAGGAGGTCTCATGACCTCAGCGAGAGATAGAGTATAGAGGGCAAAAGATAATGGAACAATGAGATCTATTGAGGTAGTTTCTTTGGAATCTCCATTCCCTGTAAATTAACTCTCACCTAGAGACTGAGGGAGGAGCATCCGCTGTGGGGGTAATCCCTATAAGTGAGCCCCACTGGAGTACTGCTCTGTGGTCTCACACTCCTGGACAGAGACAAGGAGCTTCTGGAAATGGCCACAGGGAAGTCATTCAGGGTGAAATGAGACTTTTTCACGGTTGCTCTGCACTGTAGTTAAGCCCTCATCCTGAGACTGAGGGAGAAGCATCCAAGGAATAATCTTGACACAGCCCATCAAAGTAGCTGCTTTGGAGGCTCCCCATTGCTATATATCACCCCTTCCCATGCTCGGTAAGTGACCCACCAATAAACTGATTGGTTTACTGAAGTGGTATTGTTGTAACAGTACTTTGGTCTCCCATCTGAGCTCTATTTAAGGTCAGATATGTGTTGACATCTCCCCAAAGAAAAATTTCCCTGCTTATGCAAATATTTTCTATTTCCTGAGGCTCTACTAAATTATGGTGTTGGGAGCAGACACAGAATTTAGCAGAAGAACAGACTGTGTAGTAGTTTGTCAGTTTAACGTGGGTTCTTTGTGTTAACTCAGGGAGGGTGAAGATCAGCTAACATAGAAATGACATGGCACCTACACAAAAAGTAAGGCAATATGTAAGTTGAAATACACATTTACGCACTTATTTAACATATATATATACATATATATGTATATATATATATATATATATATATATATATATATAGTTTGTAAAGTTTTAATAACTAGTCTAATCAGCTAATAAAATGTCTATAAAGAACAACCTTTTTGATTTAAGTTAGATTAGAATTAGAGAAAGAGCATTAATTAATTTAATGTTTTCCTTGAAATTCTGATCAGTCAGCCATTCATGAATGGCCATTCTGAATCAGCTAGTATATGCATATATAATCTCTGTGAATATTCATAACACATAACCTTTCTTCTTAAAGTAAGAGGTAAGCAGTTAAACTACAAAATGTAGTACATTAGATGTAATTCTATATTTTTTTAATATGGGTTTGGGGCTTGGATTTTGGCATGGTTAAGTTTATTTGTCCACTTTGCAAGGGTATGGTGCTGTTATATAAAATGGTTTCCTTTTTGATATGGACATATTTAGTAGATAGGACAAGTATTTATTATTACTGCACTTTAAGTAAAGAGAATTACCTATCAAGAATTGTTAATGGTCAGGCATGGGGGTGCACACCTTCAATCCCAGCACCTGGGAGGCAGAGGTAGAAGAATTCCCATGAGTTCAAGGCCACCCTGAGACTGCATAGTGAATTCCAGGTCAGCCTGCGTTAGAACACGTCCCTACTTTGAAAAACAAAACAAATTAACAAACAAAAAACATTAAAAATAGTTATGGGCAGGCCTCATCAATCAGTTGTAGGCCTTAAGAAAATAATGTTAATTTTGTGAGTAAAAGAAATTCTGTCTGATGATTGTGCAATGCTCTGCTTCTTGAGCTTCTAACCTTATGTCTTTATCTATGGATTTAATTGATGCTTTCTTTGTTACCAGATGGCTGTGCATTCTACTTTTCCCTTTCTTTTTCACCTTTTCTATACCACATTCTCTAGTACTGTTTTCCATCAGCTCTGGTTCTGCCCAGGAGGTCAGTGGAAAATCTACACTCCCACTTCATAATAGCCACACACACACACACACACAGAGAGAGAGAGAGAGAGAGAGAGAGAGAGAGAGAGAGAGAAATTGAGATTTCAAAAGGTATATGGACTTTGGGATTCCTCCTTAAAGGTTTTAAAAATTCAAACTTCTTACCTGTGTCTGGATCTTACAATTCTGTTACAGGATATACCAGTGCCATATTATTAGTTCTTTGTCCAGCATCAATACTGTTGAACAACTGAGTGATAATGAGTTTTACAAATGTATTTTACTACCACTCATGTTTTATGTAACTAAAGAGAACATTTAAAGATGATTGAGTATAAGTACTTTTCCTCCTGCTTAAATTTAAAGATTTTTTAACCCAAAATTTGCCCAACAATGTAAGTGATCAAGTTACCTATTTCAGAAATTATCCTCAATTTTTCTCATATTTCATTTAACAATTGTGGGCTTTTACATTTCAAATATGTCTCTGTCTTTGTTCATAAAAATCAGAGCCCAAACAAGGACTTCTAGAACTGTTTTTGAAAAACCTGTCAAAATAATAGAAGACATGGAGAATTAAAAATACATTAGAGTAAAAATATCTCTGATTGGAGGATGTCATGCCTTCTGTAATCATCCAGTCCCCTTAAATTGAAACATTGATTGAATTATAAATATAATTAGAGGTCTCTTAAATTCAACTGTCATGCTACCCTATCTGATTTTATGAGATGTTGTGTTAGCAAAGAATGGGGTATATAATTCAGAATATTATAAACTAGATATTATGATTTGACATCCAAAATCTAAAGGCAAATCTACTCATAGTAGTAGCAGACAGATTGATCTAGTTGTAGATCAATTAGTGGTAAAATTATATGTGAAGGTTTATTAGAAAGTATTAACAGGAAACATATATAAATTTATGTTGTGTTGACTGATTTTAGAATTCTTATTTTTGAAAACTGAATTTGGTTTATGTGTTCTAATGTTGAATGGAGGGAGTAATTAAATTCTTACAGTATTATTGCTAAACTATTTAGAGGTTGATCTTCTGTTGTATCTATTTGTTCCTAGAGAAGAAAATATATTCCTTTGCTTAGTTTTGAATATGATATGTTTTACATAGCAAAAAATAATCTCCCAGTGAAGATTCTCTTAAATACTACTGTATCTACGAAATCAAAATTCTGTGCATGGCTTACTTCCCCAAAAGAAGATACATAATTCACTGAAACATAATTTTATTATCAGGTGTTCAGAAGAAGCCATAAACCACAAAATGGAAATTAGCCCTCCAATGGTCATTGTCTGTCCTGAATATTATTTTATTTTAACATGTTTGTTGTCAGCCACAGCAGTACCATACAGGAATGAGAATCTCAAACTTCATATCACTCTAGCCTGAATAAATTTTAAATATATGAACACTAAATTGAATAATCAGTAATGGAGCTTTAGTCAGATAGCCATTTCTTTGGCAGTAAGTGGCATATAGGCAAATCCATCTGAGTAAAGTCCATCTTCATTAGCATTATGACATTGCAAGATCTTTTCAAAGTAAGAAGGTACACTCATGTTTGCCATTACTCCATCGGTTTTCCTCCCTATTAACATTTTGTGTCTATACTTTTTCTTCATTGCATATTCAGAATTGAAAATGGAATTTATTGCAAGCTGTGTCATTATTCAGATTAAATTAAAATAAACTCAGATTAAATGTTATTATAATAAAGAGATATAAATTTAAGGTAAGTTGTGAGTCATGCCAACTACCTATAGTTAGTTAAGATTAACAGAAGTCCCAAAGGTTTTACAAAGGAAATTGTCAGTATGCACACATTTTGAGTACAAAGCTGGTAAGTATAATTATAAATAAATCACAGAGAAAACACTGGACTACTGGTGCATTAGTTCACATCTTTGTGTTGTTGATAGATTGAGTGATGCTTGCTTTTGGATTTGATTGATCTGTGCATATAACAATTTAAATTAATATAAACTATAACTATTGAAATAATACTTACCAATTGATTTCACCTTTGTGAATGTGGTGGCACTGTTCCTGTATTAAGACGTGTAACCACACAGGCAAATGCAATGTGTTTCTCCTGGGATCCATCTTAATGAACAAATATCCATGAGCCTAAATGAGAAAATACAAACAGGACCTAACCATGAAAAATCATGTTACAGTTGTTTAAGCTATATATTACATATATATGTATATATATATATATATATATATATAGTTTGTAAAGTTTTAATAACTAGTCTAATCAGCTAATAAAATGTCTATAAAGAACAACCTTTTTGATTTAAGTTAGATTAGAATTAGAGAAAGAGCATTAATTAATTTAATGTTTTCCTTGAAATTCTGATCAGTCAGCCATTCATGAATGGCCATTCTGAATCAGCTAGTATATGCATATATAATCTCTGTGAATATTCATAACACATAACCTTTCTTCTTAAAGTAAGAGGTAAGCAGTTAAACTACAAAATGTAGTACATTAGATGTAATTCTATATTTTTTTAATATGGGTTTGGGGCTTGGATTTTTGGGATGGTTAAGTTTATTTGTCCACTTTGCAAGGGTATGGTGCTGTTATATAAAATGGTTTCCTTTTTGATATGGACATATTTAGTAGATAGGACAAGTATTTATTATTACTGCACTTTAAGTAAAGAGAATTACCTATCAAGAATTGTTAATGGTCAGGCATGGGGGTGCACACCTTCAATCCCAGCACCTGGGAGGCAGAGGTAGAAGAATTCCCATGAGTTCAAGGCCACCCTGAGACTGCATAGTGAATTCCAGGTCAGCCTGCGTTAGAACACGTCCCTACTTTGAAAAACAAAACAAATTAACAAACAAAAAACATTAAAATAGTTATGGGCAGGCCTCATCAATCAGTTGTAGGCCTTAAGAAAATAATGTTAATTTTGTGAGTAAAAGAAATTCTGTCTGATGATTGTGCAATGCTCTGCTTCTTGAGCTTCTAACCTTATGTCTTTATCTATGGATTTAATTGATGCTTTCTTTGTTACCAGATGGCTGTGCATTCTACTTTTCCCTTTCTTTTTCACCTTTTCTATACCACATTCTCTAGTACTGTTTTCCATCAGCTCTGGTTCTGCCCAGGAGGTCAGTGGAAAATCTACACTCCCACTTCATAATAGCCACACACACACACACACACAGAGAGAGAGAGAGAGAGAGAGAGAGAGAGAGAGAAATTGAGATTTCAATAGGTATATGGACTTTGGGATTCCTCCTTAAAGGTTTTAAAAATTCAAACTTCTTACCTGTGTCTGGATCTTACAATTCTGTTACAGGATATACCAGTGCCATATTATTAGTTCTTTGTCCAGCATCAATACTGTTGAACAACTGAGTGATAATGAGTTTTACAAATGTATTTTACTACCACTCATGTTTTATGTAACTAAAGAGAACATTTAAAGATGATTGAGTATAAGTACTTTTCCTCCTGCTTAAATTTAAAGATTTTTTAACCCAAAATTTGCCCAACAATGTAAATGATCAAGTTACCTATTTCAGAAATTATCCTCAATTTTTCTCATATTTCATTTAACAATTGTGGGCTTTTACATTTCAAATATGTCTCTGTCTTTGTTCATAAAAATCAGAGCCCAAACAAGGACTTCTAGAACTGTTTTTGAAAAACCTGTCAAAATAATAGAAGACATGGAGAATTAAAAATACATTAGAGTAAAAATATCTCTGATTGGAGGATGTCATGCCTTCTGTAATCATCCAGTCCCCTTAAATTGAAACATTGATTGAATTATAAATATAATTAGAGGTCTCTTAAATTCAACTGTCATGCTACCCTATCTGATTTTATGAGATGTTGTGTTAGCAAAGAATGGGGTATATAATTCAGAATATTATAAACTAGATATTATGATTTGACATCCAAAATCTAAAGGCAAATCTACTCATAGTAGTAGCAGACAGATTGATCTAGTTGTAGATCAATTAGTGGTAAAATTATATGTGAAGGTTTATTAGAAAGTATTAACAGGAAACATATATAAATTTATGTTGTGTTGACTGATTTTAGAATTCTTATTTTTGAAAACTGAATTTGGTTTATGTGTTCTAATGTTGAATGGAGGGAGTAATTAAATTCTTACAGTATTATTGCTAAACTATTTAGAGGTTGATCTTCTGTTGTATCTATTTGTTCCTAGAGAAGAAAATATATTCCTTTGCTTAGTTTTGAATATGATATGTTTTACATAGCAAAAAATAATCTCCCAGTGAAGATTCTCTTAAATACTACTGTATCTACGAAATCAAAATTCTGTGCATGGCTTACTTCCCCAAAAGAAGATACATAATTCACTGAAACATAATTTTATTATCAGGTGTTCAGAAGAAGCCATAAACCACCAAAATGGAAATTAGCCCTCCAATGGTCATTGTCTGTCCTGAATATTATTTTATTTTAACATGTTTGTTGTCAGCCACAGCAGTACCATACAGGAATGAGAATCTCAAACTTCATATCACTCTAGCCTGAATAAATTTTAAATATATGAACACTAAATTGAATAATCAGTAATGGAGCTTTAGTCAGATAGCCATTTCTTTGGCAGTAAGTGGCATATAGGCAAATCCATCTGAGTAAAGTCCATCTTCATTAGCATTATGACATTGCAAGATCTTTTCAAAGTAAGAAGGTACACTCATGTTTGCCATTACTCCATTGGTTTTCCTCCCTATTAACATTTTGTGTCTATACTTTTTCTTCATTGCATATTCAGAATTGAAAATGGAATTTATTGCAAGCTGTGTCATTATTCAGATTAAATTAAAATAAACTCAGATTAAATGTTATTATAATAAAGAGATATAAATTTAAGGTAAGTTGTGAGTCATGCCAACTACCTATAGTTAGTTAAGATTAACAGAAGTCCCAAAGGTTTTACAAAGGAAATTGTCACTATGCACACATTTTGAGTACAAAGCTGGTAAGTATAATTATAAATAAATCACAGAGAAAACACTGGACTACTGGTGCATTAGTTCACATCTTTGTGTTGTTGATAGATTGAGTGATGCTTGCTTTTGGATTTGATTGATCTGTGCATATAACAATTTAAATTAATATAAACTATAACTATTGAAATAATACTTACCAATTGATTTCACCTTTGTGAATGTGGTGGCACTGTTCCTGTATTAAGACGTGTAACCACACAGGCAAATGCAATGTGTTTCTCCTGGGATCCATCTTAATGAACAAATATCCATGAGCCTAAATGAGAAAATACAAACAGGACCTAACCATGAAAAATCATGTTACAGTTGTTTAAGCTACAAATTAGGAATGATTTATCTCAGATGAATGAACAAATGACACAATATAAAAATTAAGGTGATAGATTCAAGATAAGGAGTTAGTACATCAAATTTCCAAACTATAACACTTCTGTCATTCATATTTGAATTTCAAGACATAAGCTGGATCCCTGTCTTTCACCCTTAACAAAACTCAATTCAATATGAACAAAAACCTTGATGTAAGACCTAACACACTGAAACTAGTGAAACAACTAGAAGATAAAAGTATAGGCAAGGCCTTCTGAAAAGAACTCTAATAGCTCAGAAAATAATACAAAAAAAAAAACTTGACAAACAAGAGTGCAAAAAATTAAAAAGCTTCTGTACACCAAAGAAAACTGTTATTTGGTTCCAGAGATAGCTAATCGGCAGAAGGGTAAAAGTTATTCTTTAGCCATACCTCTAGCACACGATTAGTGTGTACAATACATAAAATAACTCAAAAACTAAATACCAAAACCAAACAAACAATCATATCAATAAACATGATAATGAAATAAATGACAGTTATAAAAAGATGCAGTATGCATGGCCAATTATCATTTGAAAAATGTTCCATATCCTTAGCCATTAGTAAAGTTCATATTATGACTATGTTAAGATTCCATATCTCCATAGCTAGAATGAACATTACAGGAAAACAAAACACAATAAATACTGGTGAGGATGTGGTGAAACAGGGATAGAATATGCTAGTTTTGAAAAAAAAAGTTGGTCCAGTCACTACTAAAATTATTGTAACAGTTAAAATAGAACTGCCATATGATTTACCCATTAGATGTGTTGGTATACACAAGAAGGAATATAAGTCTATGCTATATATGTATATATATAAAGTCTTTGTAGGAAGGAAGAAAATTAGTACAAATAAGAAAAGGAGGAAGGGAGGAGAAGAGGATATGAGGATAAATATGGTTAAAGAACATAATAATCAAAAATTATTTTTATGAAATCATTACTACATTCAATAAATATATTGATTTTAATGCTATAACTCAAGAATTCAAAGTAACTTGGAATTTGACATTTTCTGGCAAGGAGGTCAGAAACAACAGCAAAAATTTTTTATTGGAATTGAATATAGGAATTTTTAATCAAACTACAAATAAGTAATGGCAACAAAATAAGCTAAAATAATGACTTTTTGAATTTTTAAGAAAATTGTTATCAGATATGAGTTTGTTAAAACTTTCGTACTTGATTTCCCATCCAGAGATGACTTAAATTGATCTGTATAAACCTCGGGCATAAGGCTTTACATATAAAATTATGTTAGTCTAAAATTCTATCCTACTTGTGTTTATAAAAATGATGTACAGAATCAGAAAAAATAGTAATAGAGGAGATTCAAAATATCAACAATTTTCTTTTATTACTTTTGAAATAAGTTAGTATATTCCTATTTCATTTAGGAATACTTGAAGTAAAATTTGAGTATTTAAATTGTTTCTACCTAATCCAAACAAATAGATCTTATTATCTATATTACTATTACAGAGTAACTGTCAAATTTGAAAGTTTACTAGACTATATTTAAGAAATAGCTGTTTTTTCAAACATAGCTTACATTTTGAAAATTACATAGTACTGTATTTTTATCCTAAATAATCCAACAATTCCAATCCTATCCTAAGTAGTAGTATACATACCAAACTGAACCATGACATAGCTGAGGTTTATTTACCAGTTGTGAATCTGAAGGTACACTGCAAAACAATACAAACTGCATTCATAATAATAGGCTGAAAAATATTAGATTCTATGTATGATTGTTGTAAATAGATATAGCTAAATTTATGTAATATATTAGAAAGCATATCATTAGGCACACAGTACTTAAATACAAAAGGTTTCCCTTTTTTATTATTCGTAATGTGTACAACAGTATATAAAATATAAGAATTTCCTAATCCTGTTCTATAAATGTAAGATATAAATTTCATTTCCAAATTCGATATACTCACCTTTCTTCATTTGTCAAAGACTTATCTTTGAGATTATTGTAAAGTGCGGTATTCAGAAAATGAAAAGACATATATTTTAACAGAATTTTTTTTTTCTTTTTTCTTTTTTGGATTTTCAGGTGGTAGGGTCTTGATTTAGTAAGTTTTGAAACTTATCTGGATTTTTGAAAGCACACTATGCAAAGTTTCTAGAACTATGAGTTTGCTGATAAATGTTAACAAATATAATAGTTTGATATTATATATTCTTGGTAATGAATTTTCCAATTCTGGTAATGTTTTCAGAAAGACCTTTCATGGCAAAGATTGTGACTATTTAACTATAATTTACTTCAAGACAGAGAAACCACTACAGATACCTGAACCACGTTTATAAGCTTATTTGTAGACGTCAAAACTATATATTCTGCCAATGAGCTCAGAAGTGCAAACACCTGTTATTAAACATGATACATGAATTTTTTGGCAGTTCACACATTCACATTAGTGAGAGAAACATGTAACTTATTAATACTGAATCATAGAGAAATAGAAAAAAAAAAGTGTTCATCTCCATGAGTAATTAGATTAAATTGGTATTAACAATTAAAAAAACTTATCAGAGATAAGCCACATATCTAACATCTTCTGCAGATGAATTCTACCAAGTGTTTTAAAGAAGTACTAATACCAAACCTTCTCATGTTGTTGTGAAAATTGAGGGACAGAGTACTTCTAGGTTCACCTTATGAAGCAAACATTACCTTGACACCAAAGTCAACAAGAGTAAAACATAAGCAAAAAAAGTAAACACAGATCAATATTTCTGTTATACAAAATAACAGCAATCTGAATTCAATAGCACTTTCAGGGAGCTGGAGAGATTGCTTAGCAGTTAAAGCACTTAACTGTAAAGCTAAAGAGCCGAGTTTGATTCCCTAGTAACCACAATAAGCCAGATGCAGTTGTTGGTGCACATGTTGGGAGTTTGTTTGCAGTGGCTAGAAGCTCTGGAATGCCCATTCTCTCTGTTTCGCTTTCTCTCTCCTTTTCTCATCTCATCTTCTCTCTCTCTTTCTCTCTCTCTCTCTCTCTCTCTCTCAAATAAAAAAAGTAATAAATAAATAAATAGCACTTTGAAAGGGTCATAAACAATGATTAAGGAGCAATTTCTTTTGGGAACAAGGATACATCAATATATTCAAGTCTATAAATGTGACATATCACATAGAATGAAGTATATAAAAGTGCACTATCCTCTCAGTGGATGCATGAAAAGCATTTTATAAAATTCAACATCATTTATAATACAAATTTGCAATTAATTATGTATGTAAGGGGTATATATTAACAAGATGAGGGGCACACATGACAAGTCCACAGGTAACCTCATAGTCAATGGTGAAACATAAATGCTGATTACAGTAGCACTTAGAATCAATTGGGACCAAGGAATTAAAAAACATACAAAGTGAAATTTAGGACTTCCAGTTAAGATGGTGGTGTAGATACCATGTCAAAGCAGCCTGGGGGAGGGGGGGCGGGGAAGCCAAAAAAAAAAAAAAAATACACACTTTTACTAAAAAGTGAGGTGTATAAGAAAATGAAATGGCAACAGAGAAGTAAGAGAGATCCAGAGCATCCAGAGCCCACACAGACTGGCAGAAGCCAGCCAGCGTCCAGGCTGGGCTTGAGCCACAGGAATAGCAACGTGAGGGGATTTTCCACTCACACCAAAATTATCCACAAACTCAAGAAACATGAGGGAGAATGGCAGTGAATAACGGAGGAGCAGATCACAAGGTAGATGAACACGTGGAACAGCGAGAGAACTACATCAGCATCGGCAGCCTCCCCTCCCCCACTGCCAGTGCCCAGCTCCAGGAACAGAGCAGCGGTCCAGGGAACCAGCCACGCCTCCTTGAACAGACAGCAGGACTCAAGCAAGAACACAGTATAACTGAGACCAAAATCATCCCCAAAACTAACTGGGATTACACCAGGTCAGTACCCACCTAATAAAGTGGTATACAGGCCTCAAGCAGAATGCTAATTGCACCTTCCATATCAGGATGAATTATATGTTAAATCTGATGGATGGTCAGATTAGCCATTCTTAAATAAACTGTATTTTGGGTTTGTTATCTGTTGCTTCTTGATTTATGGTGGTTTTGTTTCCTCCTCTATTATCCATTAGGGAAGGGTCTCACCTGGTCACAGCTGACTTGGAACCCTCTACAGACCAGAAATCTTAACCTCCTTGTTGTCAGGATTAAGGGAGTGTGTGAGGCACCACACAGCCTAAGGGACAGACAGAGGATCTGGTTGTCATAATACTAACTCTTGGGTAAATACTCTGTGCTGTTTTTCATTAAAAGTGTATACTTTTTACTTAAATTTTAGAAACTGTGTGTACTTGGTTTCACTCAGCCTACTTGAATATTCTCATAGCAGGCAAACCCAACACCTAGAGTCACTTTTGTAGATATGCTGAGAGTCTTGAGAGCCACACCTAGAGCCTTAAGCTCCTACCCTGAAGATATATAACATCAGATTGATTGATACATCTAATAATACCCAGCTAACTAGAAAATCCAATCATTAAATAATCCAGGATGCAAAAATACATACATTATAACACAAGAAACACCAAAAATCAAGACAATATAAATCCACCAAAAAGTTTTAATGCATCAGAAATGACCTCCAGTGACAACGAGTTAGAGGAAATGCCTGAGAAAGATTTCAAAAGAATGATTATAAATATGTTCAAAGAACTCAAAGAAGAAATCAAAGGAAGCAAAGAAGACACAGAACGTCAATTTATTGAAATAAAGATGTCAGTACTAGACATAAATAATGAAATAGAAATAATAAAGAAAAATCAGTTAGAATCACTAGCAATAAAAGAACACAGATAATGAAACAAAATACTCTGTAGAAAATCTCACCAGTAGAATGGATGAAGGAGAGGACAGAATATCTAAGCTAGAAGACCAGGTGGCAGATCTAATACAGTCCAACAAAGAGAAAGACAAACTAATAGAAAAGTATGAGTGGGATTTTCAAGATATTCGGGACACTATAAAAAGATCAAATATAAGAATTCATGGTATAGTAGAAGAAGAACTTCACTCCAAAGGCATAGTAGGCATCTTCAATAAAATCATAGAAGAAAACTTCCCCCAAATTGGGAAAGAGGTGCCAATGCACATACAGGAATCCTTTAGAACACCAGCTAGAAAAAACCTGGAAAGAACCTCTCCTTGCCATAGTATAATCAAACTACCAAACACACAAATCAAAGAAAAAAATATTGAAAGCAATCAGAGAGAAAACTCAAGTTACCTACAAAGGCAAGCCTATCAGGATTACAGCAGATTAGTCTACACAAACTTTTAAAGCCAGGAGGGCTTGGAGTGATGTATTCCAAGTTCTGAAAGATAATAACTGTCAAGCAAAGTTCCTTTATCCTGCAAAGCTATCCATTCAAATATATGGAGAAATAAGGACATTCCATGACAAAAGCAGGCTAAAGGAGTATTTGAAGACAAAACCAGCTGTACAGAAAATACTTGAAAGAATGTTCCTTGCTGAAGAAAAAGAAAAGCACACAAATAAGGGACCAGGAAAACAAAACAAAACAAAACAAAACAATACTCAAATACTAGTTAACACAAGAGAGCACAGGTAGAACTGGAAGAACTACAAAAAAATGGCAAGAATGAATACAAAAGTTTCAATAATATCTATTAATATCAATGGCCTCAATGCCCCAACCAAAAGACAAAGGTTTGCGGACTGGGTTTAAAAGCATGATCCTTCAATTTGTTGCCTCCAAGAAACCCACCTTTCTACGAAGGATGGACATTATCTTAAGGTGAAAGGTTGGAAAACAGTGTTTCAAGCAAATGGACCTAGAAAACAAGAAGGGGTTGCTATCCTAATATCTGACAAGGTAGACTTCAGTCCAACATTAGTTAAGAAAGATAAGGAAAGCCACTTTATATTGATTAAAGGCACCCCAAACACGAAGACATTACAATCCTAAACATATGTGCACATAACATGCAGGCCCCCAAACTCATCAAACAAACTATTAGAAATAAGGTGACAGATAACACCAAACACTATAGTAGTGGGTGACTTCAGCACGCAACTCTCATCAATTGACAGGTCATCCTGGGAAAAAATAATCAGAGAGGCATCTGAACTAAATGAGGTCAAAGTAGAAATAGACTTAACAGATGCATACAGGACATTTCATCCAAGTGCTGCAGAATAGAAATTCACTTCTGCAGCACATGGAACATTCTCTAAAATAGACCATATATTAAGACACAAAGCAAATCTTAACAAATACAGGAAAATTGAAATAATTCCTTGCATTCTATCTGACCACAATGGAATCAAACTACAAATCAATATCAAGAAAGGCTATAGAGCATACACAAAATCATGGAAATTAAACAACACACTACTAAATGATGAATGGGTCAATGAAGAAATCAGGAAGGAAATCAAAAATTTATTGAATCAAACAATAATGAGAATACAACATACCAAAATCTCTGGGACACAATGAAGGCAGTCCTAAGTGGTAAATTTATAGCTTTAAGTGACTATATTAAGAAATTAGAAAGGTCACATGTAAATGACCTAATGCTTCACTTTAAAGTCTTGGAAAATGAAGAACAAGGCAAACAAAAAATAAGTAGATGGGAAGAAATAATAAAGATTAGGGCAGAAATTAATGAAATAGAAACCAAGAAAACAATCCAAAGAATCAATGAAACAACAAGTTGGTTCTTTGAAAGAATAAACAAGATAGATAAACCCTTAGCAAATCTGACAAAAAGAAAGAGAGAAGAGACACAAATTAATGAAATTAGAGATGAAAAAGGTACCATTGCAACAGATTCCGGAGAAATTCAAAAAATCATAGGGACATACTATAAAAGCATATACTCCACCAAGTATGAAAATCTGAAAGAAATGGATGATTTCCTCGATTTATATGACCTACCTAAATTAAATCAAGATGAGATTAATCACTTAAATAGACCTATAACAAGGATGGAGATCCAAGCAGTTATCAAAAATCTCCCAGCTAAAAAAAATCCCAGGCCCAGATGGATTCACTGGTGAATTTTATCAGACCTTCAGGGAAGAACTAACACCTTCGATTCTTAAGCTTTTACATAAAATAGGAAAAGAGGGAATCCTATTAAACTCCTTCTATTCAGCCAGTATTACCTTAATACCAAAACCAGGCAAAGATAGAACAACTACAACAACAACAACAACAACAAATTACAGACCAATCTCTCTCATGAACAGAGATGCAAACATTCTCATCAAAATATTGGCAAACATAATACAAGAATATATCAGAAAGATCATTCAGCCTGACCAAGTAGGCTTTATCCCATAGATGCAGGGATGGTTCAACATACACAAATCAATAAATGTAATATATTATATAAATGGACTCAAGGACAAAAATCACATGATCATCTCATTGGATGGAGAGAAAGCATTTGAAAAAATACAACATCCCTTCATGATAAAAGTCCTACAGAGACTGTGAATAGAAAGAACATAACTCAATATAACAAAGGCCATTTATGACAAGCCTATAGCCAACATATTACTAAATGGGGAAAAACTGGAAGCTTTTCCACTAAAATCAGGAACAAGACAAGGGTGTCCACTGTCCCCACTTTTTTTTATTTAATATAGTACTGGAAGTCTTAGCCATAGCAATAAGGCAAGAGACACATAAAAGGGATACAAATTGGAAAGGAAGAGATCAAGTTATCATTATTTGCAGATGACATGACTGTATATATAAAGGACCCTAAAGACTCTACCAGCAAACTGTTAGAGCTGATAAACCCCTACAGACATGTAGCAAGATACAAAGTAAATACACAGAAATCAGTTGACTTCCTATACGCTAAGAACAAATACACAGAGGATGAAATCTGAGAATCACTCCCATTCACAATTGCATCAAAGAAAATAAAGTACCTTGGAATAAACCTAACCAAGGAAGTAAAGGATCTCTACAATGAAAAATATAAAACACTCAAGTGAGAAATTGCAGAGGACACTAGGAAACGGAAAAACATCCCTTGTTCCTGGATTGGAAGAATCAATATTGTGAAAATGGCAATCTTACCAAAAGCAATCTACACATTTAATATAATCCCCATCAAAATTCCAATGACATTCTTCACAGAAATAAAAAAAAATCCAAAAATTAATTTAGAATCACAAAAAACGTAGAATATCTTAAATAGTACTGAGCAACAAAAATAAGGCTGGTGGTATCACCATACCTGATTTTAACCTATACTACAGAGCCATAGTACCAAAAACAGCATGGTACTGGCACAAAAGCAGACATGTAGATCAATGGAGCAGCAAAGAGGACCCAGATGTACATCCAAGTAACTATAGCCACCTTGTATTTGATAAAAATGCCTAAAATACTCATTGGAGAAAAGATAGCCTCTTCAGCAAATGGTGTTAGGAAAACTGCATATGTATCTGTAGAAAGATGAAAATAGATTCTTCTCTCTCTCCGTGCACAAGAATTAAGTCCAAATGGGTTAAGGACCTTAACGTCAAACCAGAAACTTTGAAACTACTGGAGGAAAAAGTAGGGGAAACCCTTCAACATATTGTTCTTGACAAAGACCTTCTGAATATAACCCCAATTGCTCAGGCAATAAAACCACAGATTAACCACTGTGACCTCATGAAATTACAAAGATTTTGAACTGCAAAGGACACTGTGAATAAAGCAAAGAGGCAACCTACAGAATGGGAAAAAATCTTTGCCAGCTATATATTTGATAGAGGATTAATATCTAGGATATACAAAGAACTCAAAAAGTTAAATAATAAGAAATCAAACAAGCCAACTAAAAAAATGGGCTATGGAGCTAAATACAGAGTTCTCAAAAGAAGAAATATGGATGGCATTTAAGGAAAAATTAAAAAAAAAGTTCTACATCCCTAGTCATCAGGGAAATGCAGATTAAAACTACATTGAGATTCCATCTCACTCCTGTCAGATTGGCTACCATCATGAAAACAAATGATCATAAATGCTGGTGGGGATGTGGAAAAAGAGGAACCCTTCTACACTGTTGGTGGAAATGCAATCTGTTCTAGCCATTGTGGAAATCAGTGTGGAGGTTCCTAAAACAGCTAAAGATTGATCTACCATATAGCCCAGCTATAGCACTCCTAGGCCTATATCTGAAGGACTCATCTCATTTCCTTAGAAGTACATGCTCAATCATGTTTATTGCCTCTTAATTCATAATAGCTGGGAAATGGAACCAACCTAGATATCCTTCAAGTGATGAGTGGATAATGAAGATATGGCACATTTATACAATGGAGTTCTACTCAGTGGTAAAGAAAAATGAAGGTATAAAATTTGCAGGAAAATGGATGGATCTGGAAAGGATTACACTAAGTGAGGTAACTCAGGCCCAGAAAGCCAAGTGCCACATGTTCTGTCTTATATGTGGATCCTAGCTACAGATGATTGGGCTTCTGTGTGAGAAGTAAAAAACTCAGTAGCAGAGGCCAGTAAGCTAAAAAGAGATATAAAAGGAAGAGAAAGGAAGAGAGTAGGGTACTTAATAGGTTGGTACTATATATATGTAAGTATAGGAATAGATTAACAGGGATGAAAAGCCCCAAAGTGAGGTCAGGGGAAGGGATTGAGTAAAGGAAGGTTGGAGGGAGGGCTAATCAAAATCTAAGAGGATATAAATAAATCATATGGAATCCTCCAGTTTTGGACAATGGAACCATAGGAGCCGTAGATCATTGCTAGAAAATTTTCAGTGCCAGGGATGGGATACCTTCCAGTGAATTGTTGGCCAGGGGTTCCCTGATACCCCCAAAACATTATAGGCCATTGCCGAGGCCCTTGGTTTCCCACCAGGAATAGATGGTAAGATCCTATTGCTGAAAACTCCACATACTTGGGCTGCAAGGCCACTGACAAATCCTGTTGGAACTGAGCTGATAACCTCCTCCATGTAGACCAGCTGACATAAACATGGAAGAAGCCATTGTACATGTAGTTCAATGGGAGAAAGAGATACCACCAGTGAAGATACTCAACAGTGGACACTGCAAGCATTATAACTGGCCAGCCAGGCGAAATAAGCCAACTAGTGCAATAGGGGCATGTCTATCATGGTGGAAACCAACTGCCCTCCAAATAGACTGGAGGCCTGCTCCATGGGAGGGAATACATCTCTGATTCTGAAAACCTGCAACAGGGGTTGTCATGGCCCCTAGGGGTGTAACATCTGCTGATGTCTGGATAAATTTATATACTATGCTTATCAAACTGCCCAGTAAGCACTTCTCTTAATATTCATACACTTATATTAATGCTACTCTCATTTTGGGTAGAGAATCTTCTCTTTTCAGATGGCAGTGACCTTGAGACAACTCAGTAGGTGTCATAGTGCTGGAAAGAAGTGACTGGAGAACTGAGTAACACCTCGATCACCTTCCAAGGCCCAGGGCCTAATGCAGAGGAGGTGGCAGAAAGAATGTAAGAGCCAAACGAAGGGTAGGACTCCTTACAACGTGCTCCCTCCAGACATAAAATGGCCTGGATATCCATGACCTCACAGTGCCTGACACTACATACACACGGCCATCATAAGAGGAGGAAAAGATCATGACATCAAAATAAAAGAGAGACCGATTGAGATGGGGAGGGGATATGATGGAGAATGGAATGTCAATGGGGAAAGTGGGTGGGGGAGGGTTATTACCATGGGATATTTTTTATAATCATGGAAAATGTTAATAAAAATTGAGAAAAGAAACTAAATTACATTTGATTAAATAAAACCATACATCTTTTGAATAAAAAAGAAAGAAAGAAAGAAAATCAGCTCCATAAGCTAAGGCCCCACAGTCAGGTGTCTAGCAGCAATCCCTCTCCTCGGTACCTCTTTACTCTTGCAGTCCAGTTCACATTGCTGGTAGAAATCATCCAACCAAGACCAGCTTCTTGGAAAAAGAGATTTATTTTGGCTTACAGGCTCTAGGGGGAGCTCCACGATGGCAGGGGAAAACCATGGCATGAGCAGAGGGTGGACATCACCCCCTGGCCAACATAAGATGGACAAGAGCAACAGGAGAGTGTGCCAAACACTGGCATGGGGAAACTGGCTATAACACCCACATAAGCCCACCCCCAACAATACACTCCCTCCAGGAGGCATTAATTCCCAAATATCCATCAGCTGGGAACCTAGCACTCAGAACACCTAAGTTTATGGGGGACACCTGAATCAAACCACCACACAGGTGCATGAAGGGAATTCTGGGAAAAATAATTCTAGCTTAGTTGACACACTGTAAGGTGACTACAAATGGTTTTAATAAGCTTCCCATGACTGAATGCATTCTGGAACGTGCTTGATTGTTCATGTTTCTGTTTGTGTCCTCATTCCCCAGGTCTCCATGCTTCAAGGCAATTTTTTTGTGGCTAGCCTCAGTGACCTGCTTTATTAATGTGGATCTACGTTTTGCCAATACTTAGCAGTATTAGGAAAGATCACTACACCATTTCTTTTACATTCTTTCTTTTTTTGTTAAGTGGAAACTTTGTATGGACACATTATGTGTTGGTACTATCATTTGCCTTCTCTCTGTCCTCATTCCACTGATGACTTTCGTCAGAGGGATTGCTGGTATTCATGAGTGGACTGTTCATTATGAGTTTGGAGAGCAGCACTCAGTCATTGGAGGGGGGGGGGTAATGCCTTTGGATACTCTCTCCCACCCTGTGGCTCTTACAATCTTTCTGCCCTTCTTTCACAAATTTCTCTGAGATGTTGTGAGTATGTTTTAAGTCTACTTTAGTATTGAGCTCTCAGCAGCTCCTGGATTTCTGCTTTGGTATGTTCTGAGTATCCTCAGTTTGTCTTCATTAGCCTGGTGCAAGTTGTCAGGCTTGCCATGAAAGCAGCATTCTTGCTCATCTTGCCCATAAGTCTGTGATTTCATTTGAGCCTTAGCTGATGTGCAAGGGGTGGTTCATCTCCTGCAAGGAATCTGCTACTTTATCTTGTCTTGTTGATAGATTTTGGTTGTACTTGGTTCTTGTTGCCTTCTGAAAAAAATAAACAGATTCTCCAACAGAGAGTGAGATCAGCATAGGTCAAAGGGGATAAACATTGTTAATTTGGAAAGATTTTGATGGTTGAAACCTCTCTTTTGGCCAAAAATTTGCGATCATCTCATTGGAGTCCATAGTCTTTGTCTCCATAGGATCCACACTCGGTCCTTAGTTCCAGCTATGGGTTTCTTTCCATTGAGTAGATCACTTAGCCAATCAGAGAGCCATTGTTTATCCAACTAGGCTGGATGCCACTATTGCCCAGATGTGTACATCTTGCCAGGCTGGGTGTTTTCTTACGGCACTGTCCCCTGTTTCCTCACATCATTGTTGGCATTTTCCCCCACAAACTCATGTGGCACTTTCTAGCACTAACCATGTGGGAACTGGCTTCCTTCCAGATTCCAGCCAGATATCTCTATGTTCAATAATGAGAGAATATGGTGTCTTCAGTTATAGGGTCTTACCTTTTACTTTGGGTGGGTAATCAAGTGATTGAACAGAAGCCTATCTTGTTTTGGGGACCTCTGTGATCAACAGCTCAATGTGGGTTGTAACCAATTTCTGGTATTGGAAGCTACAAGTCAGAGCCAAATGTTTTAGGGTTAGGTTTCATCCCATATTCTCCAGGATCCTTCTTACTGGATTATCCCCCCATATTTCTATTGAGGGCTATATCTTTTAGTCTGCTATCCAGGAGGAAGATTTTTGTTGTACCAATTTATTTTGAATTTAGTTTTGTGTGTATCTTCTACCTCCCCATTCATCTCCCCACAAACCCTTATATCACTATTATCTGTCCCTTTAATTGCCTGTCAGATACTCCTGCAACTCAAGCAATTCACAGAAAGCACAGATGAGAGAGAACACGTGGTGTGTTTCAGTTTAGGAACCAAAGATGTGGGAGAACATGTGGCATTTGTCTTTCTGTGCTTGTGTGAGTTCGATGTTCAATTAATATGCTCTGTTCCAAGTAAGTCCATTTTTCTATAAATTTTATTATTTTAGTGTTTCATACTGATGAATAGCATTCCATTGTGTATATGTACCATATCTTCATTATCTATTCATCAAATGATGGGAATCTGGGTTGATTCCTGATCTTGGCTATTGTGAATTGAGCAGCTGCAAACCTGGTCGAACAAGTATCTCTGCAGTGAAGAGTAGAGCCTTTAGGGTACATGTCCAGTATAGGATTGGCTTGGTCAGTTGGTAGCTCTATCTTCACCTATTCCAGGAGTCTCCATATTCACTTGCATATTATTTGTGCAAGTGTGCACTCCTACCAGCAATGAATGAGGGTTCCTTTTTCCCCATGTCCTCTCCAACATCTATTGTTGTTTCAATATGACACCCTTTCCTTCTCTGCTTTAGTAGTAATCTGTAATGAAAATGGTGAGGCAATTATTTGTGTCACTGTCATGCTGAGAATGCAAAGTGTGGGAAAGAATGTTGACTCAGAATGCACTAGGTTTAAGCCATGACACTGCTTCCTACCAGTTGTATGCCATGGGAAAAATTACTTCAAGCACTATTTCATAATGACTGTATTCTCATTATAAAATAGTGGTGAGAATTATAACTGTGTCATTGCATGTAGTCATTGGTGATTTCAGTTGTGTAAAGTGCTTATATCATTGCTGTGCTTAATAGAGTTTGGCAATTATCATTTTTTGAAATCCACAAGAAAAAACATTTGGTAACATAATATTGATTCTAAATCCTCTTGATTATTTAAATCAGTCTGATTTATCTATGTAAGATAGTCATATCTGTTTTTTAATTTTTTGTTTTTATTTTAAGATTTACTTATTTACTTATTAGAGAGAGATAGAGGGAGGATGGGTGCATCAGGGCCTCTAGCCACTACAAACAAACTCCCGATGCATGCACCACCATGTGCATCTGGCTTACATGGGACCTGGAAAATCAAACCTGGGTCCTTAGGCTTCATAGGCATGCACCTTAACTGCCCTCAAAAACACATTTAAAAAAAATAAAAACAGATATGAGGGCTGGACAGATGGCTTAGTCGTTAAGTGCTAGCCTGCAAAGCCAAAGAACCCAGGTTTGATTCCCTATGACCTACATAAGCTAGATACACAAGGTTGTACATGAGTCTGGCCATTTCAGTGGCTAGAGGTCCTGGTGCACCCAGTCTCTCCCTCTCTTGCTCTCTCTCTCTCTCTCAAATAAATAAAAATAAAGTTTTTAGAAATGGACACTTTAAAATTTTTTGACAATTTCCTACATACATATTACATTTTGATTATATGCACCCCATTTTCCCCTCTTTTATCCACCTCAGTCTGAATCTTCTCCTCCTTTTCTCTTATCATTAGTAGATATACCCTGAAAGAGAATAACTCCCTTTCCCTTTCCCAGCAACCAAAGATAATCTGTTGACTATGGACTAGTTTTTTTCTATTTTTAAATTTTTAATTGAAGTTTTACTATATGAACATATTGTGTAATGGTCATATGCTCATTGGTTTGTACTCTCTTCCCTACTCCTGTAGTGACTAGAGTACTGAGTAACATCTCGATCACACCTTCCAAGGCTCAGGTCTAATGTGGAAGAGGAGGCAGAGAGAATGTAAGAGCCAAAGGCAGGGTAAGACTTTTTACAATGTGCTCACTCCCAACATGAAATGGCCTGGATATCCATGATCTCATAGTACCTGACACTACCTACACAAGACCATCATAAGAGGAGGAAAAGATCATGACATCAAAATAAAAGAGAGACTGTTTGAGATGGGGAGGGGATATGATGGAGAATGGAATTTCAAAGGGGAAAGTGGGGGGAGGGAGGGTATTACCATGGAATATTTTTTATAATCATGGAAAATGTTAATAAAAATTGAGAAAAAATGAAAAAAATTAAATATTACTAGAAGAAATTGAAGAAGGCACAATTAAGTGAAGAGACAGTATGTGTATGGATTAGAAACATTAAAATGTTTAAATATTTGCACTTTCTAAACCACTCATCTGCTTCAATATTAGCCCTTTCAAGGGTACAAAAACATTTTTTTCACAGAAATAGAATATTATAAAATCCTGATGGAACCCAGATGAAAAGATTCTGAATACCTAAAGTCACATAAGAAAGAACAAGATTATAGGACTCAAGCCTTGTAATTTAATCTTATATTGACTAAAAATGACTATCACACAATATTATGATAGAGACATAGAAACAAACAGAATAAACAAACAGGTCCAGAATTATATATATATATATATATATATATATATATATATATATATATACACATATATATGTGTGTGTATATATATATACACATATATATGTGTGTGTGTATATATAATTTCATAGTAAATCATATATAATTACATATACATGTAATTAGGTTAAATTAGTATTAACAACTTAATCTAAATTGTTTAAAAAACTCTTATCAGAGATAAGCAATGAATATATATGCATAATAAACATATATAATTTAACCTCTATATTATCATATGGTGCATACTAATTATAAATACACACAATTATACATGTATAGTTAGTAAATAATTAAAAGATATATTCCAGTCACAAATTATAGAAATCAGAATTTCCTCAATACAGAGTGTTGGAAAACATGAGTCCATAAGTAAAAATTGTTTAAGTTAATTAGATATTTATGCAATATAAAAAATCAACCCAAAATGAATTAAGGATTTAAACTTTGCACTTAAAATTGAAAAGAATTGGAGGGATAAAATGGAGGGGAAGTGGTTCAGGACACTGAATTATTTTGGTGAAAACGTCCAAAAATCAAGGGAATGAGCAAAAATAGACCAATGGGGCTACATCAATATCAATAAAGTGGAGCACAACCTAAATAGAAGAAACCATTTTCAAACTGAACTTCTGGTTTGGAGTATATCCAGAATAAACAAGAATTACAGAGCTCAATAGCAGGACATTAAAAATTAAAATTTGGCTAAATGATAGAGAAAGATTTCTCAAAAGTCATAAATTGTCAACAAGAGTATGAAAAACAATCATCTTATCTGACCAGATCTGGATATTTCTGTTATCAATTTTAAAAAGTGGGTAAGAAGTAATGGAAACTGAAGAGAAAGGGAACTCTGAAACATTGTTGGCTTGACTATAGGTCGGTAAAGCCACTATGAAAAATTTAGCTAACCATCTCAAGAAGTCAAATTTGGACAGTCATCTGGCTGTTTCATCAGCCCCATGACTGTATGTAGTCAAAATAAATGAATTTAGTATGGCAGGTATTGGAATAAAAGGACAGTGAAAGCAAACTAGACATAACTCATTCTTGTGAAGAGATGGAAGACAAGGCGGGACCTCTAGCAACAGTGTCCTACCGAAATCACTTCTTTTTGGACCTGCAAATATAGGTGGAAGATTCCTGGGATCTCTAACAGTAGTCTGAGAGTTCCAGTAAATTGAATAACCATAATCTTCTCTACTGATAATTAAGCGAAGTTCATGATTTCCACCAGATGGCACCACATCACATAAGGGACCTGAATGGCCTTGAACCTCACTACTTGGCAAGATCATTCTAGAAATTATATTTCCAGTCTACAAAACTGGATTTTCAGAGACCTCTTGTGCAGACTTGCACTATGGCCAAAAGAACAACTCTGCCTTCCAAATTAGCATTGCATATAAACAACAAAATTAAGTGTGCATTTTTGCACACACACACACACACACTATATATGTGTATATATATATATATATATATATATATATATATATACAGACAGAGAGAGTTCATATATATATATACATATATATATACATATACATATATATGTATATACATATATATATATACATATATGAAACCAATATGTCATGGATTACCTGAGGACTTGTCCATTTAATAACAATAACGTGTAATTTGGAAAATAAAGTAAAATAGGAGCCAACTTCACATCTTCTGATGGATCCTCACATTAGGAGTTAGGAGAAAGGTATCTTTAAAGAAGAATAGGAATGTAAAGTCGAATATATACCTCAAAAAAGTCATTATGATCTAGGACTAAGAGTGAATTATAGTACTATTTAAGTCTAAATGTAGTTTTAGGATACTGTAAAATATATTCCTATAATGGGCATGTAAAGATTCTTTTAAATAAGATAAAAATAAGCAGTAAGTAAAGAGACCTAAGTTCATTTACTCATGTTCGAATTAGTAATTTAATTTCCTCAAAATAAATTATAAAACAATAAAATGCAAATGTAGACGAGGACACCAAAATAATTCTGATGAATGCCCAACAGACAAGAATGAATTCTAAAATCTGACATTAGAAAGCATTACTACCAATGTAAAGAAGTTTAATGTTCTTCATTGCTGGAAGTAAACATTTTTCCAAACACCTTTAAAATTATTTTCAGCTAAAATATTTAAGGAGTCTTGATATCCAGTTTTGGTTGACTGTATAACAGAAATAGTAAATATCTTTTTTTTTGAAAATGGACTCAAACTGAAGACAGTATACCTTTCAATTAACAGCAAAACAGAGAAATAGTATATTATGAATCAATGATTTCTTTTACAGTAGTTCTACATGAAGTTTTCTAAGTCAGGTATGGTGGTTGCACAAGTTTATTTCCAGAACTTAAGAGGATGGAGTAGAAGAATCACAATGAGCCCAGGAATCCTGAAATATAGAGTTCCAAATCAGACTGGGCTAAATCTACTCCATAGATAAATAAATAAATAAATAAATAAATAAATAAATAAATAAATGAATAAATAAATAGAGCCAGGCATGGTGGCACATGCCTTTAATCCCAGCACTTGGGAGGCAGAGGTAGAAAGGTTGCCATGAGTTTTAGAATACCCTGAGACTACATAGTGAATTCCAGGTCAGTCTGGGCTAGAATGAGACTCTACCTTGAAAAAACCAAAAGAAAAATAGAAAAATAAATAAAATAAAATAGGGAGTTCATGACTTAGCAACATGAGCCTCTGTCTGTGTAATTATCATAACCCCATGGAGAGCCCCCATGGTAGTGGGAGTTGGGGCAAAGGGATAAAATACGTAACGTGTGTGTGTGTGTGTGTGTGTGTGTGTATGATTTATTTATTAAAACAATAATACCAAGCATGTTGAACAATAGCCAATGTGGTAGTTTGGATTGGATATCTCCCATAAACTCATATATTCTAAATTCTTGGTCCAAAAAAGTTAATTCTTTATAAGAATACAAGGAATTTTATCAGAATACAAATCAATTACTTCAATGAACATTCTTGATTTTAATTAATTGTTTGTTCTAGTAACACTTTTTTCTTTGAAGAGTCCATACATTGTTCATTTACATCAATTGTTAAGTAATAATGTCAGAATTAACATTATTTATTAGCACTGCTGTACAGTGAGGGCAAGGAAAGAGATGTAAATGCTATAGTATGAACCAGAAAATATGCCTTAAAAGCAAACAAATAAGTAGTAATACAAAATATTTCTATACACATGAAGATATAGTCAAAAACAATACACATTAATAAGCATGGTAATACAACAAAGGAAAATAAATGAAAAAATAATATTAAGTAATAGTTATTTGTCATTAATATTGTTATTAAAGTCAGAACTTGTTTATAAGATAGTGCATTTTATATATGATCAAGAAAAGATTGAATGAAACATCTAAGGCATGCCAAATATATTCAATGACTTGAGTTAGTTAATGTTTCTATAGATATACATCTCATAATTATTTTAGCTGTCTAATTATTTACTTTTTAACAAGTTATTATGTGTATGTTTTATCTCACATTACAGAAAAAAATAAAGAACTCATCAGTGTGCAACATTCAAAATAAAGGGAACTCATTTGAGATAATTTATATATAAAGCACAAGCTTTTGTTTTTGAGATTTTATTTATTGACAATTTTACACATATGTATAGTTTTTTTATTTTTTTATTAATTAGTTTGTACTCAGTGAATACAGTCAAGTTGGTACCATTGTTAGCCTCTTCCATGTCCTACCACCTCCCTCTGGCCCCTCCTTATTGAGGTATATGGGTCATGCATTGTAGAGTTAGCCCACAGCTATGGGTAGGAAGAAATGTCTCTGAGTATCATGACTCAACATGTGGCTCTGACATTCTTCCTGCCCCCTCTTCCACAAAATTTTCCTGTGCCATATTGGGTTCATTTTGGGTGTGCTTCATTGATGAGGTGTTGGGAGCCTCTGTGTCTCTGGATATCTGATTTGGTAGGAGTTGATTGCTGTCTGTGTTGATCTCCTTCATCCTCGTGCTGGTACCAGGTTCACCAAGAAAACAGCACTGTTGCTTGTTTCGCCAATTATTCTTAGTTTCAGCTGGGGCCCTTTTGAGGCATGATGGGGTGGTTCTCTCCTCAGTATCTGTGTCTATCTGAAAAAGAGAAGCAGATTCTCCAACGGGGAGTAAAGTTGGCACCAGATAAATGGGATAACCCTTATTGTCTCATTTGAATATGAAATCATCTGTTATTTTTAGTCAACACCATCATAAAGAAGCTTTTCTAACCAAATGTAATAATGACACTAATTCCTAGGCATAAGCATAAGTATTTAAAGGTCAACTGGATAGGTAAAACATATCCATTTAGCCAAACAACAGTAGTAGTTTCTGTGCTAGAGCCCATGACCTCCCCTTCTATACTGCCTTATGGCTTTAGAGGTTTGCAAATAACCTTCCTTCCTAATATCTTTAAAGTGTTGTCTAAAGGTCAATGCTTCAAATACCAGTCTTCTGTAAGAACAAAATGCAGATAATCATGTTTTCTTTCTGAGTAAAATATTCAAAATATTCAATTCACATCAAAAGGTTTATTTGGATTTACTTTCCAATTTCATAATAACAAGTGTCCATATCTATATAAAATAGCCAAAAATATCATTTGGTTTCTTTTACTGATGTAGTGGACAGCTAGGGTTAAAGAGATTACAAAATTATGGTATGCAACATTTTTAAGAGGAAAGAAAAACTTGATTATTATTCAGCATTCATTTCTCCAATATTGAATTTGCCATAAATTAGTGGAGAGTTTATTATAGGTATTTAGACTAGATTAGGGTTTTTGTTTATGCTGACTGCATCCACATAGCTTTGTTTTGTTTGGCTCATGGATCTACCTATACTTGTTTTGAGAAGAAAGTGTGAAGTGTGCCAGAGCTGTCTGCACTATAATTGCATGAGCATGCTCCACCAGGCTATGTGTATCTTACTGCAAATAAACTAAATGGGGTCTGTTTTGCACCAACCACAGTTTGGTTATGCACTGATACACTTCTAAGTAAAAATGTCAGGAACATTAGTGAAGATATCAAGTCTTTCTCAAATGTTCCATATCCTCAGGTGTTCTGAACCTTGTCTCTGTAGTCACTAATAGTAGTTTTGCTAGGATGTTTGATTAAGTAATAAAGCTATGCCACTATATTTTGGTTTATATGTATATTACCATAGATGCTTTATGTGGTTTCACTGAAATAAAACATTTGTTTTTGACAGAACAGTATATGTAGCAAAAAAACTAATGGATTCTGTTATTATTTTTTTTAAGGCTCAGTGGAAGAGCTGACAAGTCAGTGATGATATGGATAGTCAAATGACTATTTTATAGGTGAGTTGTCAGAGTGAAACACTTACAAACAGATGACCCAAGGCACTACTAGTACAGCATGTTTGTATCAAGCTACATGAACATCAACTACACATTATTGCTATGCTTACATGGAGAATTTATTTAAAAAAAGATGTTCTCTCTAAAGACATCTACATATGGGAATTGAGTGACTATTAAATTCCACAACTTTGTGAATGTTCTCCACATTTTTACATGCAAATTCCCCATTGACAATGACCAAAATATGAACCATTTTCTGGAAACAGGATTCTAAGTTTCAATCACAGGTGAAATATAACTAGAACCTTCATTACAAAGGAATGCAGTTTTCTGTAATGATGATATGCTTTTAGAACTGACATTTGAAAGCATTTGATATTGCAGTGAAGCCTATGATGTAAGCTCACACCCAATGTAATGGATACACAGGTGGCTAAGTTTGAAGGACATCTTCAGCCAGGGCAACAGAATGTGCCCCTGAAGAAAAAAAAGCCAAGGTAGATAAATAAAAATAAAATAATTCCTACAAACACATTGGTAGTGTGATAATTTACTTTGGTATCATCACATATGAATTAAAAGGGAACCACTTGTGGATTGAATTTGTGCCTTACTCTAGAACTTACCTTGTAATTCTGATGCTATTGAGAGATTGTGCTAGAAGATAACTATGACAACAGTCTAACTAAATAGAAAAAGCAATGGTCTGCCAAACTCAGTGGAACTCTTTTAATTTATTATTTTTCTTTGTGTGTTTATGCATATAATATGCTAACACACACATATGGACACAGAGACATACACACCATGTGTGTGTGATCATGTGAGTGAGTGAGTGAGTGCATAACTCACATGTTTTAAGGACAGAGAACAATGTCAGATGTTGGGCCTTGTCTTTTGTCATGTTTGAAGCAGGGTCTCTAGTTGCTCATTGCTCTGTGTACCAGGATAGCTGGCCCAAGAGCTTCCAGGGATTCTTTTGTCTCTATCTTTTGTGTTGCAATCAATGTGCTCACATCTGGCTATACATGAATTCTGGTGATCAAAACTCAAATCTCCCCCCTTGTACAGTAAGCACTTTACCCACTGAGTTTTGCCCCTGACTCAGGATCACTTATCATATATCTTGCATTATTGTTCTCATAGATAAGTCCATCATATTAGAGTATTATGGGCAGTGTTTATAATAAACAAAACAATCAAAAGTGTTAATAAAGATTTCTGTGGTATATTCTAATCTAATTCTTTATATAATTTCATTGCTTAGATTAGAATTATTATTATTAAAGATACAGTTGCCATAGTGCCTACTCTAAATGAAACATAGTTCTGTTGGTGAAGTAATTTTGTGAAGAATTCACCTGGAAAGTAATATATCCAACTGAAGACAGTTTGGTAAGGAAAACACTTACTGATTATATTCTGTGCCCCTACCAACTGTCAATGATGGGAGACATTATAAACTGTTTGAGTTTCCTAGTCTCATGTATAAACATGGATAAGATAAAAATTGTAATCAATCACATAGGATTTCTGAGAAAAGTTAATTAGATTTTTTTTCTACAATTTTATTAACTGGGATGCTCTTTATCTATTATTATTTACTCATTCTTTCAAAAGCATGTCAGTAAGTACTTGAGTTATTGACAGGTTAGTGTCAGGTTAGTGACACCTAAGATGAAAACTGACTACTAATAACTGGATTCAAGTGAAAGAAGTTTTAGGTGAATGGAAAGTCTAAGCAGAAAAAGTACAACACAAGGAAAGTAATAACCTCCACACACAAAACTCCAGAGGAGGGACATTGGTATTAACCAAGGAAGGCCTTTGTAATTGGCATTTATTACAGTTATAAAAAACTTAATCTGTATATACATTTGTATATGTGTATGTTCTACTGAAACTGGAAAGAACTTTACATTTCATGGGAAGTAAAATAAAGATCAAAATAGCACAGTGAGTGTCATAGGTAGATTTTATCCCCTGGACATAATGTGCTCACACAACTAAGCCTTCTTTGATTACATACTACTGTGTCCTCAGAGCCATAAAAATTAACTGTGCAAACCAATAGAGTGATAGCAAATCTATGACAATGGTAATGGAGCCACTGATATTACCTAGTAAAGGGTATAAAGGGTTGGTCCCAGGATAATCATCTGTGTTTCCAGCATGCCCCTTCTTTGGCAAGTGATCTTAGGAGATGCTAAAAGAACACAAGAAATGGAAGGTTAACTGAAAATGAGACTCTATGATACAATGTCATTTATGGATACTTTTGTCTTTGTGTTAATGCAACTGTTTTGAGTTTACCCACATTCTTGTAAGTAAGCCCTAACCTGTGCTTTGCAAGTTATCACAATAAACTTAGTGGTTTCTGAAGTCAGATTTTGGTGGAATCATTATTTGGGTCTGCCATCTATCTATTTCCTTCCCGAGACAAATACATTTCTGTTCCTATTTCCTCAATAAAAGTTATGAATGGTAAGCAAGTGTAGCAAAGATCTGGAAATGAAGAATGGTACTAGATAAGGTAAGCCTATTATATTGAGAATATCTTAAGGAAAAAGAGAAAATTTTAAAACTTTGGAGAGAAATAGAAAAAAGATGAGAACTAAAAACCAACACTAGAGAAGCTGGGAGCTGGCTTCACCAAATGCCATGGTGTGATAAAGCTATATCAAGGAGTTATGCACCAAAAGAAAAGCCATACCTGAGGGGTTGCCTGGAGGGTAAAACCAGCACAACAGAAGCTGGGAGCTGACCCATGCCACACAGTATTGTGAGACAGGGCTGAGCTTGGGGTTATGTGCTAGGATAGACCCATCCCTAAGTGACTGCCTTAGTGGGAAAAAGCAGCAGCAGAATAGCTGAAAGCAGCCAAGCAACTTGGATACTACTTCTTTCATTCAGCTTCCAAGCCCACCCTCCCCACACCCCAAAAATTAATTATCTGAAGAAGGGATGAAATAGAAGGTAATTGTGCACAGGCCTCAGCTCCCAGGAGAGGCTTGGAGCTAATTCCACTCCAAAAAGTCAGACAATGAGTAAGGCTTAACCCAGCTTAGACATTAAGAAAGCCAGGCTCCAAGGTCTTACATAGATTTTCCCAAAGGAGCCACATTCAAAGTAGATTCTGTTGCAGCTCAAGAACACCCACCCCAGTACAGTGGATAGTCTTCAATCCCGTACTCGCCTGGCTAAATTTCGACCAGGATACCCAACAGAATGTAGGAGAGAGCTGCTATTGCTCTATCCTCAGTGAGAAAACTGAACTCAAGATGGGCAGACCCCAACACAAAGCAAATAACACCCAGGAAAGGTAACCCCACAAAGATCACCTATTCCCACAATGGAAGCTTCCAATGAAAGCTTAGAGGAAACCCAAGACATAGAAGAACAGAATGAAATCTCAACAAGCATTTTAAACAAAATTAATGAAACCATGAACAAATGGACTGTTGAATGAGAAGAATCAGTGTCAAGAGTAATCAATCAGGAACTCCAAGAATTGCTACAAGAAACAGAAGAAAATAAACAAGAGAATTTAAATTGCAAATCAAAGTCTAAGCTCAATGAATTTGAAGAAAAACAACAAAAGAACTCAAAGGACAGATGAAGTAAAAAGAAGTTATCCAACAATAACATCTCAAATGATGGCTGAAGGAAATCAAAAAGGATCAGGAAACAGTACTGTATAGGTGACTTAATTAAATTTAATGAAATCAAAGACAATAAAAAATAGATCAACAGAAGGCTAAAGGAATTTGACAAGGACCAATAAATAAACAAACACATGGGCCAATGGAACAAGCTCAAGGAGGACACATACAAATGCAGTGATGAACTCCAAGAGACAATAAAAAGGGGAAATCAATAAATGAAAATAAAATTGAAGCAAGAGATGGAAATTCTAAAGAAAAACAGAAAACACAAGTGCAACAGTCCTCTTCGAAGGCTCCCAAGAAAGACTCACTAACACAATAGACCACATGGAAGTCAGATTTTCAGATAATGAGGACAAATCATAAAAATGAGACCAAGATTCAAAAGTCATTGTCAAGTTCAAAAAATGTATGAACAGAGCACGTGGGAATTCTGGGGCACCTTAAAAATACCAAATATTTTTTAAAGATTTACTTTTATTTATTTATTAGTAACAGAGAGGGAGAGAGAGATAGAGAGTGAGAATTCAGGGCTTCTAGCTACTGCAAACAAATTCCAAATGCATTTCCCGCCTTGTATATCTGGCTTATGTGGGACCTGGAGAATCGAACCTGGATCTTTAGGCTTAGCAGGCATACTTCTTAACTGCTAAGCCATGGCTCCAAGCTCCATGCATCAGTTCAGAGATATTTGCTCAACCCATGTTTATAGCTGCTCAACTCATAATAGCTAAGAACTGGAATCAACCCAGATGTCCATCATTAGATGAATGTATAACCAAGATGTTTTATACCAACATGGTGGAATTCTATACAGTAGTAAGGAAAAATGATGTAATGAAATGTGAAGAAAAATGGTTGAACTTGGAATAGATCATTCTCAGCAAACTCACCCAATTAAAAAAAAAAAAAAAACATGTGTCACATGGTCTCACTCATCTGAGGCTCCTAACCTGGATCTTCCTGAGGTGCTGACATTCCTAATAGACATCTTGAGGACTGGACAATAGGGAGGGTGGAGTGGGAGGCGAGGGTAAGAGTAGGGGGACACAAAACTGGACCCAAATGGAACTGGTACCTTAAAGTCTTATATCCTGAAAGACAGACTAAAAGGTTAAATCTTTGTCAGGTCCTTAGAGGGATCACCTGAATCAAAGGGCCGTGGAGAGGGTATCATGAAGACTAACCTTAATTTTCTTCTCTCTCTCTCTCTCTCCCCTTTATCTCTCTCTTTCTCTTTTATATTGCCTATCTTTTCCCTTGATACTGGCCTTTAACTCCAAGTACCAGGAAGTGGTTAACATCCACAGTGAGCTGTTGATCAGAGAGACCAATAAGGTTTCCCAAAAGAAGAGAGACTTCTGTCAGAGCACTTGGTTACCCACCAAAGATTACTTCCAAAGACACCATATGCTGATGGTAGGGATTGTGGAGAGAACTAGTTGGAATCTGGAATAGAGTCAGTCCCCAGACAATTAGCTTGTCTAGTGCCAGAATAATTTTTAACTCACACCTCACAATTGTAACTCTGAACGTAAATGACCTCAATACCCCAATCAGAAGATATGGGCTTGCAGGCTTGATCAGAAAGATGAATCCATTCATTTGTTGTCTAAAAGAAACCACCTTACAACCAAAGGTAAATACCACCTTAGGGTGAAAGGATGGAAAAAGATTTTTTACAAAAATGAAAAAATGAAACAAGCAGGAGTAGCTATACTTATTTTGGACAAAGTTGAATTTAAACCAAAAATAATCAAAGGAGCCAAAGAAGGCCACTTCATACTCATTAAGGAACAATTCAAAAAAATATTACAATTATAAACTTATATTCACCAAACACAAGCTCACCTAATTTTATAAAACAAAATTTATTAGAAAATTAAACTAAGTAGCAGAGGCCAGTAAGCTAGAAAGAAGATATAAAGGGAATAGAAAGGAAGGGAGGGGGTTACTTGATAGGATGGTATTGCATATATGTAAGTAGAAGAATAGATTAATGGGGGGGTAATTAAATAGCTACAGATCCCAATACATTAATAGAAGGAGACATTAATAGCCCCATTGCCTTCAATAGACATATCTTCTAAACATAAAACAAACAGTAAAACAATAGAGCTAAACAATGCCATAGATAAAATGGACTCAACATACAGACATCTATAGAACATTCCACAATAATTCTATTGTACACACACACACACACACACACACACACACACACACACACACAGACAACTTCTATACTTACAGATAATAAGCCATGATATTTCCCTCCCCTCCCCACTTTCCCCATCACAACTCTGCTCTCCATCATACACCCTCCCTCTCTCCAGTAGTCTCTCTTTTAATTTAATGTCATCATTTTTTCTCCTATTATGAGGGTCTTATGTAGGTATTGCTAGGCACTGTAACATCATAGATACTGAAGCCAATTTCTGTCTGGACAGTTGCATTGGAAGGAGTGGTATACTTCTTTAAATCTTACATTCCTTCCCCCACATCTTCCTCAAAGGACCCTGGGCCTGGGAGGGTGTGATAGAGATGTTTAAGTACTGGATACTCCTCTATCCCTTCTTCTCAGCACTATGTAGCCTTTTGGGTCATCACAGTGATCATCACCATCTGAAAAGAGAAGCTTCTCTAACAAGAATTGAGAGTAGCAGTAGTATATGAATATGAATATGAAGTGTAGTGCTTTCAGGGCAATTTGGTGAGATTAATATGTGCATATATCCTGACAAGAGCAGGCTTTATATCCCTAAGGCTCATGACCTACCTTGTCATAGGCTTTTGATTAAGTTTTCAGAATTAGGCATTTATTCCATCCAATAGAGTGGACCTTGACTGCAATTAGAGAGCAGTTGGTTTCCCCCAGAGGAGACATGCTACTATTGCACTCATTCAGTCATTTGGCCTATCTGGCCAAACATGAGGTTTCCAGTGTCCACTGTTTTCACCACTGATGACTTCTGTCTTTCATAAGGCTGCATACATTGCAGCCTTTTCCAGTTTTCAGTTTGCTGGTCTACAAGGAGATGATTTTTCAGTGACTTTGCTGCTCAGGCATGGGAATTCTTCAGCAATAGTGTCTTACCATCTATTTCTCAAGGGAAACCAAGGGCTTTGGCAATACCTTGTAATGTCTTGGAGGCAACAGGTATCTCTATGGCAAACATCTCACTGGAAGGTATCCCATCCCAGGCACTGAAAATTTTCTAGTAGCAATCTATGGCTTCCAGATGTTGTGCCATTATTCAAAGAGGTAGTTTTTCATATGTCTTATTCAGAATAACTTGAATATTAATTGACCCTACCCACAACCCCCCCCCCCAGCCCTTCAATTACACAATCTCTTCCCCTGACTACACTTAGGCTTTTCCCCCTCCCTGTAATCTGTATACACACACACACACACACACACAGACACACACATGCTACCATCCCCATAAGTCCTTCCCTCTCCTCCCTCCCTTATAGTCTTTTTCTAGTTTACTGACTCTGCTACTGATGTTTGGTTCCACCTCACACAAGTCTATATATTTGTAGTTAGAATCCACATATGAGATAGAACATGCAACATTTGACTTTGTGGGCCTGGGTTACCTCAGTTAGTATAATCATTTCCAGATCCATCCATTCCCCTCTAAATTTCATAATTTCATTTTTCTTTACTGCTGAATAGAACTCTATTGTGGAAAATGTACCACATCTTTATCATCCATTCACCTGTGGAGGGACATCTAGGCTGGTTCCATTTCCTAGCTATTATGAATAGAGCAGCAATAAACATGGTTGTGCAAGTATCTCTAAGGTTGTGAGAAAAGTCATTAGGATATATGCCTAGGAGATCTCCATACTTGTTATAGTTCTATTTAATTGGTTTATCTCATCTTGATTTAATTTTGGTAGGTCATCTGAATCAAGGAAATCATCCATTTCTTTCAGATTTTCAAACTTAGAGGCATATATATTCTCTAAATTATGTCCATATAAATTTTTGAATTTCTTTGCTATCTGCTGTAATGATGCCTTTTTCATGTCTAATTTTATTAACTTTTGTCTCTTCTCTCTTTCTTCTGGTAAGATTTGCTAAGGGTTTGTCAATCTTGTTTATCCAGTGAAAGAATAAATTCTTTGTTTCATTGATTCTTTGGATTTTATTTTATTTTTTGGTATCTATTTCATTAATTTTTCCCTAATCTATATTATTTCTTCCCACCTACTGAATTTTGGTTTTCATTGTTCTTGTTCTTTTTTTTTTTTTTTTTACAATTCCTTAAAGTGAAGCATTAAATTGTTTGTGAACTCTCTAATTTCTTAATATAGTCATTTAGAGCTATAAATTTCCCTCAGGACTGCCTTCACTGTGTCTTAAGGTTTTTGGTATGTTTTATGCTCACCATAATTTCATTCTATAAATTTATTGATTTCCTTTCTGATTTCTTCAATTTCATCAGTCAGTAGTATACTGTTTAGTCTCTGTGAATTTGTGCATGCTCTGTAGATTTTCTTGTTGCTGATTGGTAGTTTAATCCCATTGTGGTCAGACAGAGTACATGAGATTATTTCTATTTTCCTGCATTTGTTAAGATTTGCTTTGTGTCCTAATATATGGTCTATTGTGGAGAATATTCCATGTGCTACTGAGAAAAAAAAATGTATATTTGCAGCATATGGTTGGAATGTTCTAGGCATATCTGTTAGGTCATTTTGTTCTATGACATCATTTAATCCAGACAGCTCTCTGTTTATTTTTTGCTGGGATGACCTGTCAACTGATGAGAATGGGGTATTGAAGTTACCCATTACAACTGTGTTTGGTATTATCTGTGACCTTAAGTCTAATAGTGTTTGTTTGATGATACTGGGAGCCACTATGTTAGGTGTATATATGTTAGGATTGCAATATCCTTTTGTTGGAGCATTCATTTAATCCATATAAATTGACCTTCTGTATTTTTGCTCACTAATATTGGTTTGAAGTCTGTCCTGTCAGATATTAGGATAGCAACCCTTGCTGGTTTCCTAGGTCCATTTGCTTGAAATACTTTTTTTCTATCCTTTCACCCTAAGACAGTGTCTATCTTTTATCTAGGGATAAGTTTCCTGGCAGCAACAAACAGCAGGATCCTGCCTTTTAATCCAGTCTGCAAACCTGAGTGTTTTGTTTGAGGCATTGAGGCCATTGATATTAAGAGTTATTATTGAAAGGTATGTGTTTATTGTTGTCATTCTTACTTTGTAGTGCTTCCTGCTTTCCATTTACTCTCTTGTCTTAACTGTTATTTCAGTATGGTCTATTTTTCCCTAATTCCTCCTGTGTGTGTTTTGCTTTCTCTTCAGTGTGAAGGATTCCTTCAAGTATTTTCTGTAGAGCTGAATTAGTTGTCATAAATTCCCTTAGCCTGTTTTTGTTGTGGGACGTCCTTATTTCTCCATAGATTTGGATAGATAGCATTTCAGGATAATCTTCATTGATAGCTGTTATCTGACAGAACCTGGAGTACATCATTACAAGCCCTTCTGGCTTTTAAAGTTTGTGTTGAGTAATCTGCTGTTATTCTGATGGGCTTGCCTTTGTAGATCACTTGCTTTTTCTCTCTAACTGCTTTCAATATATTTTCTTTGGTTTTGTGTTTAGTAGTTTAATTATACCATGTAGAGGTGAGGTTCTTTGCAGGTTTATTTTGTTTGGTGTTCTAAAAGCTTCTTGTATCTGCAGGATTTCTTTCCCAATTTGGGGATTTTTTTTTTTTCATTATTTTGTTGAAAATGCTACAAAGCCTTGAAATTCTTCTCTTTCTACTATACCCTAAATTCTTGTTTGATCTTTTCATAGTTGCCTGTATATCCTGAAATTCCCATTCATACCTTCCTATTAGCTTGTCTTTCTCTTTGTTGGACTACATTAGTTCTTACACCTGGTCTTCTTGGTTAAATATTCTGTTCTCTCCTTCATACATTCTACTGGTGAGACTTTTCACAGAGTTTTTTTATTTGACTGACTGTGTCCATCAGAGCTGGAGTTTCAGTCTGGTTTTTCTTCATTATTTCTATTTCCTTACTCATGTCTTGTGAGGATCTCCTTATTTCATTAAGCTGGTCTCATGTGTTATCTTTCAGAAGTTTGTTTTCTTCAAATCCTTTGTGTTCTTCTTTGATTCCTTTTATTTCTTCTTTGATTAGTTGGAGTATATATAGAACCATTTTTTTTTAAATCTTTGCCAGGCATTTAATCTAAAACAGTCTCATTGGTGATCATTTCTGATGGATTTATAATTTTTGGTAGGATTGTATTGTCTTGATTCCTTGTGTTTCTTGTATTATAATGTAGTGAATTTTGCGTCCTGAATTGATTTGATGCTTGAGGTTTCTACTTATATGCAGTGTTCCTTGATGTGGTGATCCACCTTTATATACCTTCAGGATATGAGTTGAAGATGCCATGTGTAGCTCTTGTACACCAATCTAAGCACAGAAGTAATCCCAGGTGTTGAATTTGCTTGCTTAGCAAATATTCTAATGGACTGGTTGGAACAATTTACTGGCAAATTCTAAACATCAACTAAGCAATATACAAATTCAATAAACACTAGCACAGAGTATTCAATTATGGGTATTAACAAACAGATTTCTTGACTTTATAAGGAGGCTGATGAGGTTGGAAAATCCCCTTGTTTGGTCTCTGCTGCTGCCACCACCTGGTATGCCTGGTGGGGCTGTGTCATGTGGGTGAATGGATTGTGCAGGTCAGTGGGCTGCAATTACCTCAGTGGGATTCTGGCCATTTTCCTGCTTTCTGGTGGAACTTAGTTTCCTGCTTCTATGTTTTGTCTAAAAATAGCCTATACTCCTTCACTTTTCAGAAGAAGAGTGCATTTTTCAGTGGTTTTGCTTAAATCCCTTCCTAGGCTGGTTTGGTGTTGGGCACAGTCAGGTACCTAAACTGTCAGACATGACTAAAGGCCCCAGGATATGGAGAGGTCACTGCCTCCTGAACCGCTGGACACATTTTGGGTACCAGACCAGCAGGGAGCTCTTCCCCCAATTTTCGGGGGATGGCAATGAGCCAGGCTCTTCTCCCCATTTTGGGGTGTCACAGTGAGCCTGGACCCCAGGCCAAAATCTTGGGCCCAGAGTCCAGTAAGAAGTAGGGCCACTCCCTGTCCAATCCCAGGATACCTGGATGTTCAGATAGGATTTAGCCTTTGCTCATAGCCTGTGAGCTTTGCCTTGTTGCCTAGGAAACTCCTCATATGGTATCAGCCAGCAACCTTCACATAGCACATCCCCCTTGTGTCCCTCTTCCCACCCCTTTGTAGATCACCTGACTCTCTCCCTATGTGCTGGGATGAACATTTCTAGGCATCAGCAGGCAACCTTTGAACCCACCAGTGCCCTTAGGACTCTCTTCCTGCTTTCTCTCAACTGCTTATACTCAGTCCCCTGACAAATGAACAGCTGTTCTCTGAAGATGTCTCCCAGGTACGTTTTCCCTTTGTGTTCACCGCAGCTCAAAACCTTGCTCTGCAAGTTGCTTAAACGTCTCCAGGGAACCATGGCCCAGATGACCCAAGGATCCACAGTTTGGTTTGGCTCCTATGCCACCATCTTACCCAGAAGTCCAAGAGTACATATTCTTCTCAGAAGCTCATGGAACCTTTTATGAAAATGATTACATATTAAGGTATAAAGCATGTCTGTACAAATTCAGAAAAAAATTGACATAGTACCCCTTATTATATCCCACCACAATGCTTTAAAACTAGAAATCCATAACAACAGAAAACAGACCAACTCCTGTAGTCTAAGCAACTCACTATTAAACAATGAATAGGTTGTTGAGGAAATCCATACATTTATCAGACTGAATGACAATGAAAATATAGCATAATAAAACTTAGGGGACACAATGAAGGCAGTTGTAAGAGGAACACTCATAGCACCAAATACCACATTACAAAAACAGAGATTGCAAATAAACAAATTAAATATGCATTTGAAGGTGCTGGAAAGGCAAGGACAGTTTAAATGCAAAATCACCAAACGGAAAGAATTTATTAAGATTAAAACAGAAATCAACCACCTGGACTCATCAACTTCCAAAATTTAATCCAGAAAAGATAAACTTCCTAAGCAAGCCTATTATTTCTAATGAAATAGAAAAAGTAAATACCCCCCCCCAAAAAAAATGTCCAGGTCCTGATAGATTCACTGCTAGGTTCTAATAAACCTTCAATCAAGAACTAAAACCACTTCTCCTCAAATTATTTCACACAATTGAAAGGGAGAGAATGCTCCCAAATTCCTTCTATGAAGCCAGCATTACTCTCATACCTAAACCAGACAGAGACCCAACAAAAATAGAAAATTATAGATCAAGATCCCTAATGAACTTAGATACAAATTTAAAAACACATAAAAAGTATTATCTACCTTGATCAAGTAGTTTTCATCCCAGTGCAGTTATGGTCTAACATATGAAAATAGATTAATGTAATTCATAACATAAATAATCCTAAACACAGGAATCACATGATTATTTCAATAGATGCAGAAAAGAAAGGCCTTCAACAAAATACAACACCCCATCATGATCAAAACACTAGAGAGACTTGGTATGGAGGGACCATATGTCAACATAATAAAGCCTATTTATAATTTACTGAAGGCCTGTTCACACGAAATGGGGAAAACCTTGAAAGGCTCCAACTAAGGTCTGGAACAAAATAGTGGTGCCAACTCTTACCATTGCTTTCTACCATAGTACTTGCAATTTTAGCTCAAGCAATAAGATAAGAGAAACAAATAAAAGGGATACAAATTAGCAAGGAAGAAGTTAAGGTAGCCCTATCTGTAGATGACATGATTTTATATATAAGTAACCAAAAAGACTATATCAAAAATTGTCTAAAAGGATAAATTCTTTCAGGAATGTGCCCAAGCACAAAATCAATACACAAAAATTGAGTAGCTGTCAAATATTCCAAAGATGAATATGTGGAGAAAGAGATGAGAGACATCAAAGGTCATTTTTCATACATGGGATGTCTAAAATTAATAAAATAGCAGACACAGAAAGTAGACTTCTTGTTTACCAGAGGGTAAAAGGAAGAAGAAAAAGTGAAATTGTTTAATAGTAACAGGTTTTACTTTGACTAGATAAAATGGCTTGGAAGTAGATAGAGATTATGAAGGCAAACAAATGCAAACGTGCTGAATACACTTATTAACTTGAATTTGCTTATGGTAAAAATAATTAATTCTATATTATATGAATTAAACCTCAATAAAAGATACAAAATAAAATGTGTAGCAGAACCACAAATAAAATTCTACTTCCTAAAAGGCAGACCAATTGGCTGAACCTTCACCAGGCCCTTAGAGGAAACACCTGAACCACAAGACACTGGAGAGGGTATGATGAAGACTGACCTTAATCTTCTACAGCTTCCCTCCCTCCCTCCCCCCTCTCTCTCTTCTCTCTAACTCTTGTATATTAGTTTTCTTTTTCTTCCTTTTCTTAATGTGCACTGACCTGTAATTCCCAGTACCAGCATGTGGCTATCATCCACAATGAGCTTTTGATCAGAGAGACTACAAGGTTTCCTAAAATAAAGACAGATTTCTGTCCGAGTACTTGATGACCCACCAAAGGTTAGTGGTAAGACCCTACTGCTGAAGACACTTTATGTGGTCTACATGTAAAATGGAATGCCATGGCTGGAAGCTGGAAGACAATCAGTCCTCAAACAGTCAACAGGTCTAGTGCCAGAAGGTGCTACATGGCGACTGGGGGAAAATGACCAATATCTGTCCAAGCAACTCATGGTCTAACCTACTTAGCAGCAAATAACCTGTTGTGATGCCCACACAAGTGCAACAGTGGCACACAGCCATGGTGGGGAATGGACTGCTTTTGATTTGGCTAACTGATCCCCTCAGTGGTACGGGACCCATAGCCAAAAATAAGCCCACTCTCCATTATCAAGCTACCATCAATAGTGGACTACAATAGGGCCTACACCTACTAAATTCTTGATAAAAAAAGTAAGGGTTATCTCATTTGTCCTGGTGCTAACTTACTCTCCATTGGAGAATCTGCTTCTCTTTTTCAGATAGTTGTAGATCCAAAGAAGAGAGCCACCCCATCATACCTCCAAAGGGCCCCAGTTGAAACTTAGAAAAATTGGCCAAACCAGCAAGGGTGCTGTTTTCCTGATGAACCTAATACCAGCACAAGCGGGAAGGAGATCAACACAGAGAAAAATCAACTCCTACCAAATCAGAGAGCCAGAAACCCAGAGACCCCCAACACCTCATCACTGAAGCAGACCAAAAATGAACCCAGCATGGCTCAGGGAAATTTTGCGGAAGAGGGGATGGAAAGAATGTCAGAGCCACATGTTGGGTCATGATATGCAGAGACATTTATCCTACCCATAACTGTGGGCTATTTCCACAATGCATTACCCATATACCTCAACAAGGAGGGGCCAAGGGGAGGGGGTAGATCACTGATGAGAACAATAATGGTACCAAACTGACTGTATTTGCTGAATAAAAAACTAATTAATAAAAAATTAAAAAATTAAAAAAAATGTGGAGTGGTTTTCAGGTATGTGTCTAGATAATATTTCTAAAGTAATTAATCATACACAAGTTATTTTCAAATCTGAAACATCAGAAAACATCCTCTTTGATGGTTACTATTGATTGTCAACTTAACAAGATCCAAAATTGCTAGTATACAAACCTTTGGGCATTTTTTATTTTTGACATTTTATTTATTTATTTTACTGAGGGTGGGGGGAGTAGAGAATGGGAGCACCAGGGCCTCCAGCCATTGTAAATGAACTCCAGACACATGTGCCACCTTGTGCATATGGCTTACTTGGTAAGTGTGAAATTGAAAATGGGTCCTTAGGTTTTGAGGCAAGTGCCTTAACCACAAGGCCATTTCTCCATACCACCCTTATGTATTTCTGAGAAAGAGTTTCTACATTGGTTTTATTGAGGCAGGAAAACTTGTCCTAACTAAAACACTGTTTTTCACCTTTCTCTGCTTCCTTACATCACAGGTAATTTGATCAGCTGTCTTGAGATTTTGCCCCCCCCCCACACACACAAACACACACTCCAGACTTCCCTGCTTTCCTATCTCTACTTGCTTTTGTCAGAGTATTTTGTCATAGCAATAAGAAAAATAAATATCCCTTCTCACTGTCTCATTATTTCTCTAATAGTAATGTTGAATGGCATATGCAGTATGAAAAAAAAGAACTCTTCTCATTCCTATCTATAATATAAGAAAAGTTTTCAAATGCTGAAGTAAATTATTAAAGTATTTGAATTTAATTTGTAATATAAATTAAAAGGCATTAGCAAAGCACCATATCAATACAATTATCTGAAAAACATGATGTTAACTTGATTTTATTTCTCAGGGTGTATTTTCATATTTTATTAATGTTTGGAAAGATATTGGCATTTTTAAAATGTGTGTTCTGTTTTAAGATGTATACTTAAGTGATTTCATAAAAATTTTATTTCCTATTTTTTTATTTCAAATTTCAACTTTATTAAAGGAATTGATTAATAAGAATTGCACATTGTTAACTTGTACAACTTAATGATCTTACATAAATACATATTTTTAAATTATCACTAGATATCAAGGTAATTAATATACTTATCAATTCACATAGTTGGTTCCTATTTACTGATATGATATATCTGACAGACATTTTTATTTTATTGAAAATAATTAAAATGTTCTATGAATTTTGTTATTATTCTGTGAGATTATAATTGGCCAGATATTGACCTACCAGTCAATGAGGAACAATTTCATCAGCTTTCTAATAAAATTCAATTTTAACATATTTATTAATTTAATTACTATTTGCCTTAATGAATGGATTTTTGAATGGATTATTTATTTTAACAAGTTACATACACTGAAGCTCAATAAAAATAGTCAAAGATTCAAACTTAAAAATACAAATGAAAGATTAAGTGGAAAGAGATAGTTTCACTGCTAAATATTTTGAGAAACTTTGATTAAAAATAAAATAGTTTAAAATAAAATAGCAGAAGTTCTGTGGAAACAAAACAAAAACACGAGTGTATTTTAGATAAAACATTAAACAAAACAAATTTACTTTTATGAAAATGCTAAAATATCTGGGAACTTCATGAGCTTCCTGAATGCTAACACTATAATGATTCATGGAGATAAGAATCACCAAGAAGCTCTTGGGCCAGCTGTCTGGTGAAATCAGTATGTTGAACAAAGAAAGACTCTGATTCTAATAAGAAGAAGATGACCCCTAATACCTGATCTTGTCTTTTTCTCATATATGTGAGCCCTCACATATGTTCAGACATCAAAAAAACAGTTTCCAAAGGACAACCCATGTAATGGAATTTGCAATAAAATAACATGCAGAATTTAAATAGATGCTTCTCTAAAAAACACACAAATAACCAACGAGAAAATAAGGCTCAAAATGTTTATGAGGTTACTTTTGCATATTCAAGTAACTAGAAAAAATTTCAATAATCACTAGCACTTACCAGTGATGTGGCTTTTATTAAAACCAAATGAATATGTGTTAAAATACTCATTAAGTCAACATTTGCAATTTTAGGAGCATGTCATAAAGTTTTCTGCCCACATATAGGTGGGTGAGGTTCCAGCACTGCCTTCAATATGTTCATAGTCTAATAGGACAAGAAATATATACACATATTATTAAACTGAAATATGAACAGAACTTGAAGAAAAGATGTGCACAGTGAAATGGATTCCCAGAGAGAAGCTGATATCAAAACAGAATAGATAAGGTAGTAAACTAATGAAAGTTGGGTCGTGGGCTAGGTGAGGTGAGACTGGATAGTCTTTCAGAATGGTTTTCATATTGAGTTAGCTCTCTCTCTCTCTCTCTCTCTCTCTCTCTCATGTGTGTGTTTGTTTATAAAGCTATCTATTGCTTAAAGCCACAGGTTCATCATCTTAAACCAGGAAACATAATAGAAAGTATGGTATAAGGTTGGTATAAGGTTGTTTTGAAGATCATATAAAAAACTCAAGATTTAAAAATTTGATTGCTAATAATACTTTGCATTTCTCATCTAACATATGAAACCATTATAGAATTTAACACATTAATTACCCAAGATAGAATGACAGATGTTATTGTACTTCATTTAATGAAAAGAAAAACAAGATGAATGTAAGTACATTGCCAGTAATCACACAGCTGTAGATAGATAGATAGATATAGATATAGATGATATAGATATAGATATATAAAGAGAAAATCCTTTATCAAGCAAGTCTCCCAAATGATAGAAATGATTTCATTTTTTTGATCTTTTTCCTATTGATTTATTGTTTTTTTCTTTATCCACTGTGCCGTAATACCTACAATATAATGGAGACACATATGCACACACACACACACACACACACACACACACACACACTCACACAAACTCATAAGGTCAATATGTGTTTACCTTCTATTTTAAATCATTATATTAAGGGGCTGTGGGTATGCTTGGGCTATGACTCATGTAGGGGTCAAAGGATACCCTTGAATTCCAGTCTTTGCTTTCTAAGTTGTTTGAAACAAAGTTTTTAGTAGACCTCTGCTGCATATGCCATGGTAGCTAGACCAGAAGCTTTCTGTATATTCTCCCATCTCTGCACCTCATATTGCTATAGGTGCTCAGGGATTATACATGTGCAGTACTGTTTCAAGCTATAAGAGTCTCAAGGATCTGAACCCAGGTCTCAGGTCTTTACACATATATAGCTAGTACTATACACAATGATCCATCTCCCTAGCCTATATTTCCAAACCTTTCTTTCTGCAATTTTTGAAATAGACTCTCTTATTTGTTCTCTTTTGCATATGCCAAGTTACATGGCCTATGAGCTTCCTCGACACTCTGCTGTCTTTACATTCCATTTGGCTGTATGTACACTGGGAATATATGTGTGCCCTACATTGTTTGGCTTTATATGAGTTCTAAGGATAAACTCTCAGGTTCTTACACCTGCACAGATCCTGCTTTACTCACTGAGCCATCTTCTCAGTCTGTATTTTCTGCTTATTTCATATCATATAATTTTGAATAATTTGAACATTCTTCATCATAACAGTACATTTCAAGTTTTTCTATTTTTAATTTGATAAATTCAATTATATTGCAGTATTTATTTCAGAAAAAATCTTGAAGCAATAATTTTGAGAATTATATTAAATTTCATATCTAACTACATTGATAAAAATAACAACTAAATTGTTATATTACTTATCTGTTATACCTTATTTGCCTTTTAAAATAAACCTATTTTATTATTTTAATGAAGTACCCACACATTATGAATAATGAGAAAGGGGAGATGGGTGTTGTTCCAAGTACTTCTTAGATACAGTCCAGAAAATAATCATTTCACACATGAAGGAGCATCAGGAGACGGACTAGGAGAAATATAAATGAGTCACAGTTGTTAGAGTTTATTAGCACTTATAAGACATACATCTGAAGAATTGTAGACATTATTTATAACAATTCACTGATATAGTCAGTGTTTAATTTAATCAAAATAAATTTTGTAATTTTTTATAAATTTCATGATACAGTTATCACCTGTTAAAATTGGATGTGGGATTTTATATTTGTATTCATGCAAAAAAAAAACCTGAAGAAACTCAAAATAGTGTAGAGTGAGACTAGACTACATATATCTATGAACTAAACAATATATGTAAAGTGAAACAGTTGGTCACATTAACAGCAAACTTTTAAACAGATAAGATATACAGCTAAGTTCAGAACAAATTTGAAATTCAGATATCCTGTCAGTAGGAAATACATTCATTGGGAGGGAAAAAGACTCCATGTGTTATTAATCAATCATACAGTTAGCTTCCAGTTGGTATTATATAAGATCTATTACTGTTGTGAATGCTTTACCTGTGAAATTAGGGTGAAAAGAAAATTAAACACACATTAACCAGATCTAGTGTTTTGAGTCTAACAGTCTATTAATCAATATTGATTGAATATTATAATAGGCATCACGGGAAATGGGTTTTAGCTTTGCTTGGGAACATGAATTTGAAGAGGATATCAAGACTATGACAGGGTGAGCAAGAGAAGAACTGAATACTCCTGCCATTTTTTTCATGCAAACTAATACTGCTACACAAGGAATAGGTTAATATGTTCATTTTGAAATTATTTTAAAATGTGAGTTATTATTAAAATTCTATCAAGTAATATTCATTCATTTGTTTCAAAATTCTTTTCATTCCATTTTCATTCTGTTAGTAGATGCTTTCATTTACTGAACTAATTCATTCAAGGACAATATTTCTGTACCCTATTATGTTCCTCACTCTAAGCAGAATATAGAAATTCTAGGAAGGGGGAATGGAGAGATGGCTTAGCAGTTAAGGCACTTGTCTGAGAAGCCTAAGGACTCAGGTTCAACTCTCCAGGTCCCACATAAGCCAGACACCCAAGTACTACAAGCGCACAAATTCGCACATGTGCAAATTGCAGTGGCTAGCGACCCTGGCACACCAATTCCTTCTCTCTCTCTCATTCTCTCTCTCTCTCTCTTCCTCTCTCTCTCTCTCTCTCTCTCTCCCTCTCTCTCTGTGTGTGTGTGTGTGTGTGTAGTTTGCTTAAAATTTTCCTTATTTTTTGAAATAAAATAATTTATCAGTTATTATTTCCCTCATTAATACAACATAGTTGGTAATGTAGAATCTCAGACGTATGCCCTTCTTTTACACACCAGTTAGAATGTCAAAAAAAAAACTTTTCTTTATTAAGCATAATTGGAAGCCCTGAGTTTCAAGACAAATTTTTACTCAAGGATTTGATAATCTCCCTGCCAGAGAATTGCATAGCAAAAATATTTAAATCTAAAATAGAAAGAAAAACAATGAAAAAGAGACTTGAAGAGCACATTTAGTATAAAGAAAGGAATCTCAGCTTCTCCACCTAATCCTTTTCATACATTCTATCTTTTCCTATAATTTAGAAATGTATTCATCTATTGAATAATTGTATACTGACTATTACCTTGCTAATTTTTAGTTCCAACAGGAAAACTACACAAAATCTTTACTCATGAAACTCCCAGTTTCACCAGAGGGTAGTTATAGAATCAGATAAATAAATCAGTAGTTACTAAAAGGTTTCCTTGATGTAGATGGTAGTAGGAAGTTGATGATCAACTTCATCTATGAAATATAGAAAGGCATCAAGATTCAGTCATTTGATTTTCTTCTATAAAGCAAAGCAGAAATTATATAGATATGTCAGCAGAAATGATAGATATTATTAGAGATGATTAAGCAAACTTTTAATGGTGCAATGCAATTTTCCTTGAATATTACTTCTCTAATAAGAAATAAATTGAGGAGTGAATTGTTCTAAAGTATATTACAACACAGTCTCTAAGATTTTGCCCTTTTTTTGCTAACATAATCTAATCCATTATTTGTCTTGGTGTAGAAATAATTGCTTAATTAAGCCAAATTGTTCATCAGACTTTCTGAATAAGTCAGATTCCATTGTCAGGATAGGTGAAAATTAGAAAATGGAAAATTATAGGGTTGATTTTAATATCAGGATCTTATTCTTCAGCTTTGTGTATTTAGTTCTATGATGTATGCATTTTCTAAAAGAAACAACATGCTTGTATACATTGTATGACACTTTTAATTGTTAATGTATTAATGAGACATTTGTAAGGGAGTACCTTTAACTCCATTTTATGGATGAAAGATCAAAGATATGATGTCCAAGTAACTGCTAATCCTACTGTTAACTAATGATAGTTGCAAGGCCTGAACTTAATGGATGTTGATTCTAAACCTAGTTTTATTTTTCACTCAATAATGCATAATAATGCAAAATCAAAAATTTGGAGCCATCAAAACTTTAAAAGAATTCTTAGTCATGGTAAATTGATACCTTTCCACAGAAGCATTTGCCTTGACTAAAGGGGAAAGTGAAATAGTATTTCTTGTAGTACATTTAAAAGTAAGCAAAGGCAGAGATGACTAGGCAGAAATTATTATGAAGAAAAAGATATGTCACTAATCCTTATCATGAAGCTTTTTATATTAAGTGAGCACCTGTAAGATCTTATATATGTTTAATTAAAATATAAATTTAAATGAAGAATTCTAAAATATTTTGTCTTTTAAATATATTGGTTAAAGCATTATTCTATTACTAATAGTATTAAAATGGAATATAAAGTATTAGTTTTCTTTGCTATAATTTTTAATTTTATCCTTTCCTTCTTTCTGTTCTTTCTTCCATCTTTTCTCCTTTTCTTGTTTCTTGCTTCTTTGTTTTTTTTTTTTTTCTTTGTCTTTTATCTACTGCAAGCATTTCTCCAGTTGTCATGATTTTATGCTGGACACTAATGCATAAGTGTGGAAAGTACACAACTACTAATATTTTATATAGTTTCTAAAAAAGACTGTAATCTAGTGCACATGATGGATTTATACTCAGAAATAATTAAATAGCTATATTCAGAACAACTTTGAGATGCTAAATAAAAGTGGACTTACATATTGAATATGGAAGAGTGGATATGTTTAATTTGTTATGTGCATTTGGACCGAACTTACAACTTAAATCACTATAAATATATTAAATATATCAATTTGGTGACTGCTGTGAAGGACTGAAAATCAAATGTTCTGTCTGGTATCTTATTCTAGCATGTTTTTAAGCAGAAAGTCATGTTCAGCAATGTCAAGTTCATCACCCAACATTTTTCTAAGGCCCTATAAATTAAAGAAAATTTGTGAAATCTCCTACTCTTTAAAGTTGGAAAATAACATAAGCTTTTTAGAAATATCACGGGTACAATCACAACCCTACGTATCAATGTGTAGTCAATATATTTTAAATACAAAAATATGAATTATAAAATGTAATAGCATTTTGACATTCACTTTTAACTAGTTTGATCATAATAAAGCTTAGTCCTGGATCTAGTAAATAAATTAATTTTTAGAATGTGAAGTAGAACAAGATAATTGTAGAGAAATTAAAATAAGGGAAGATGCAGTCAGGAGGCAGTTGAGAAAGAAAATAAAAAGTTTTGATAGCTGAAGAAATGAAAAACAATTCTTTTATTCACACTATCCTTGTGATGAATCCACTTTCATCCTCAAATTTATTAAAGGAGAAAAAATTGTGTTAGCTTTTTTAAAGGAGCCAATTAAAGAAATTTTTCTTCACTTGCATTTTCCTATGACTAGTTAACAGACGTTTTCACAACTTAGTGAGTTTACCTTAGTGTCAGAGGCTGGAAATTTGTACACAAAATTTCTTTTTACTCAAAGAAAAGCAAATTAGAGAAATCTCTTAACAGTGTAAATACTTCAGACTATAATAAACTCCATAATGCCTGGGCATAAAAGGCCTGGCAAGAATACAATAATTTGTTCCTTTCAATTTCAACAACAGTAGTATTTCCCTTTTTGATTTTAAAATAACAAATCACACTGATTTTAAAATAACAAATCACACAGCAAAAAAAAAAAAAAAAAAAAAAATCTCTAAATGTAGGAATCTCTTAAACCTCTGACTCTTAAACATGTGAAGCTCATTCCCAAGTAGTTAAATAGTAGACCATTAACTTTGTTTTCCACTTCCTTTGAGTCATGACTTGACTTACAAAGCATTTGGTCAAGACTCACAGTCTAGTTATGGAAGAAACACTGAGGCATCAAGTGAGCTCCTCTCCCTTCTCAGTTTCCCTTCAGGGCAGGGCACAGACAAGTGACCTGGCTTCTGACAAACCTTAGCCAAGCAAAATGTAACAAGCCCTGTCTGTTTTAAGCAGAGTTTTTTTTTTTATTTTTTTACTTTTTTATTCTGACAGATACAGCTCAGGAGTATTTGATGTCTGTTTGCTGGTCATAGATAATGGTGCATCTTGGGACCATTGTCATTCTTGTCAATAAAAAGGCCTGGGGGGAAATGCAACAAAGCTACCTTTTGATTCACCGTTTTTCTTTCCTTCCCAGGACATTTGTAAGCCTGTGGTCAGCAAGGTCATTTTATTTTATCCTGATGTGCCTTGATAATAGCATCATGTCTACAAAAAAAATTTGACAGACCATCGATGTCTGTTTCTCTGACTCCTGTGTTGTTTATCTGTCCTCTGTGTCAAACACTTTTTGAACACTACTGATTATGCTAGTTGGGACTCTTTTGACAAGATGTTTCTTTCTTCTTTGATAAAATTAAACCCACTGGGGTTGATCTTTGAATTTAAGGTAATTTTTTGAGCAACTCAAGTGATTTTGTCACTGTACTCCTGACACTAAAGGAATGCTTGAAAAACTAATTTTTATTAAATTTACTTAAATGTGTTTTGTAGTGTGAGGTGCAAAGATAGGAACAAGGGCAATCTCCTAAATGACAAATGAAAACTAAAATTATGCTTGCAACCCCTTAAAGAGGAATCTATTCTATTTTTTAATTCCAGTAAAATTATAAGTAACATGCTATATAGGAATTCCTATACATTAAAAAGAATTTATAACTAGATTATGATGAGAGGATGAACAGACTATTGATTCTGCTCTTAAAACATTTTGGGGTATCTGTTAAGAAAGCATATATAGAAACATACATATGCACAAAATACAAATATATGCATATATTTGTGCATCCATATCTAAAATACATACTATAAAATATTTTGTAAAATAATAAAAACATCACTTCCTGTATTTGGACCATCCAGGAGATATACAAGGCTCATGATGGCATATCTTCAGAAACTGTATTACTTCATGTGTTTTAAAGGAGTTTTTACAGCTATTTCTTGCTATTTTCCCTAGGTTTAATCCTACTTTATGGACAAGTAAGGAAAAACTTAGAAAATAAAGTATGAGTGTCTAACTGATGAATACAATTCGACAGAGCTGAGAAATAAAATCAAGTACTCTCCATCTAAGTCCAAGATTCTTTCTATCAAAACAACATAATGTGTGTAAGGTTCTTGGCACATACTGAGAGCTCATGAAATGTCAGCTAGAATTATCAAAATTAGCTAGCATACATTGCAAGAGTTTGTGGCTAACAGAATTATTTCATAAAGCCTTCTGGGAAAGAAGATACTTTCTCTTTTTAAAGTATGATTAGCAAATTTATTCATGTTTACAACAGAAGCTTATAGCCCAATAAAATTGATAAATTCTATTATAATGCATAAAAGTCAAATATAAAGAAATACTATTGAATTAGAACAAAAATTTCTTAGTATCTGATGAAGGAAAAATGTACTATTGATAATGTTTAAATACTGGATTCTTAGACTTTGAATGTTATTGTGGCCTTTATTTTTTTATTTTTTGTGTTTTCAAGGTAGGGTCTTACTCTGGCCCACGCTGACCTAGAATTAACTATGTAGTCTCAGAGTGGCCTCGAACTCATGGTGATCCTCTTACTTCTGCCTCCCCAGTGCTGGGATTAAAGGTGTGTGCCAACACACCCAACACTATTGTGGTCTTTAGATAAAAATGTAAGAATTATACCTGGAGGTTAATACTTATTTTAAAATAGTATGAATGGGATTTTCATGAATAAAATTTCCTTATAGGCAAGAACTTTAAAAAAATTTTTTCTATTGTACCTATTTGAGAGACAGACAGAGATAGGAGAGAAAGAGTGAGTATGGGTGCACAGGGCCTCCTGTCACTGAAAACAAACTCCAGACCTATGTCCCACTTTGTGCAACTGGCTTTATATGGGTACTGGAATCAAACCCAGATGTCAAGCTTTATATGCAAGTGCCTTCAACTGCTGAGCCATCTCTCTATCCCAATAAGGTCTTTATGACCCTATCCCTTATCTTACTTCACCATGCTAAAAGACATTGAGCTTCTCAGATCATCATGTTCTATATGAATCTTATAACATTGTTGAACAATTATTCATACATGTGTGAAAAAAAATCTATAGGAGAAACAACTAGTGTGGATCAGATAGATATTCATTGGAAAGCAAGTCACAATCCCTCAAATCAGAATGAAAAAAAATGTTATAAGCCTAAAATAAACCCTTTCTTTCCACAAGCTGCCTCTGCTCAGATGTTTGTCCAGTATCATGAAGATAACTGCAAGATAAGTTTATAGGGTAAAACTTCCATTTAAGTTCTTTAATATATTTCTGTACAACTATAACAAATTTGAAGTTAGAATTACTATCATGTTTTCAGTAGCATGAAAATATACACTGCATATGTGTAAATATAACAAAATACATATAAGATTTAAAATTAATAACATTTATATAAAACCAAAATTATATGTTCCCGGGAAAAATTGCAGAAGACCTAAATTGAGGCTGATTCTGTGTTCACAATTTGGAATAATCAACATGACTAAAGTGTAATTTATTCATACATAGTTAATTAAACTGTAGTTATAATTTGGTGCATCTTTTAACATAATCACTACTATTTAGGACAGGTTTTATTGCTAAAACTTATAAGATGATTCAAAAATTAAAGGAATTAATTTAGGAACATATTATTGAGATAAATGGACTTATAATAAAGCATTTCTAGATTTATTTTAAAACTATAATGATTGAAAGATCAAAGTGTTATCATAAAGATAAAACATGTAGGTTTATGCATAGATGCAGAAAATTGATTATAAATACAGGTTTTAAATTGATTGCCAACACTGATATTAATTCAACAAGGCATTGAGTTCAATTTGCTCTCAGTATGTATTAAAATAATTTGTATCTGTTTTCAAATCCAGACAAAAGTCTCCTACCTTCATGAGATATTAGGGCCACATGTACTGGCACATGCCTGAAGACCAGGATAAAAGAGTGAGACGAGAGTATTGCCTTGAATTTCAGGCCAACCTGGGACAGTAAACTTTTATTGACAACAAAACAAAACCAAACAGATGTTAGGACTGAAACTAAGGAAATTTTTTCTCTAAGCTAAGATCTTAGATTTGACTTTCTGTCAATAGCCCAAGACATTTAGTCTTTGCCACTCTCCCTTTGGTCAAGAGATGCAAGCTCAAGTGTTAAAGTTCTATTTTAGATTCCAAAAACCTAGGTTTTCATTCCTCTTTCTTATTGAGCTTCTACTTAGGAGTGAATTATGGTAGAAGGAAAGGGGTAAAAGGTAGAAAAAACTAGTGATTTATTTTTACTTCTGATCCTTCTATCATTTACAGTACAACCTACAGAAAAGTGATTTTATCTGTATAAGAAAAATTGTGTCAAGGCATGTTTATGCTTATTAGAGTCATGTTTATACTTAGAATATTTGGGTGTGTCCAAATCTCATTATATTTCTTCTCTCCCTCTCTCTCTTTTCTTCCCTCCTTCACTCCTTCTGTATCATTTGTAAGTAATCTTAGTAATAGGTACCAATGATTGAGTATTTACAGTGTGTCAGACAATGGGCTATCAACTTCATAGATATTTATGGTCTTTGAAGTTTAACTTTTGAAACAGACAGAAGGTGTTTACACAACTATTTCAAGCTAGTGCAGTTGGAAAATAACATTGGTGTAATTTAAAACCAGGTAGTCAGCTGTGTATGTGTGCAGGTTGTGAAGGTTATAAGTTTATCAGCTATTCCACATGGTTTCTTAATAACACAGGTGGAGTTTCAAGTCTGGGATCTCTATGACCTGGTCTCAGGTATGTCTTGCCTGTGGTTTCAGACCATAACACTTGCCCTTGCTCTGCTGTTGAACTCAGGTGGGCAGGTTATGGAGGATTCACTTGTACCCCCAGGTAGTTGATTGCCTATATTTCCTGTTTTCTCCTTCTGGAGCTGATGTGATGCCCCAAATTGTCATTGGGAGTGGAGTGGGTCATGGTGGGGGTTTCTGGGTACTACAGCACAGGCCAGATCAGGAAGTTCACTGGTGTTAGGGGTACAGGGGCACACATAAGAGCACCTGTAGGCAGTACAGGGTATGGACAGTCTGCAATTAGGAGTGGAGGTAGCCTTCTGGCCAGCCCAAATGTGATGCAAGACAGGGGGCAGGAGCAAGGGTGGACTGTGGGCTAAGTTGATGCAGCAGTTGTAGGCCAGAGGCAGTGGGCAGGACTCTGGGAGAGAGGTAGATGTGAGAGTGAAGGCGGGAGGGCCTCTGGGAGAGGGGGAAGAAACATGGGCAGTGATTGGCAAGACCCTCTGGTAGACAGGAAAGAGCACTGAAGTTTAGTGGTTGGAGTTTGTTGGGGCCTCTGGGGTGGGGTGAACAAATGGGTGGTGGTAGGTGGGTATCTCTGGGGGTAGGGGGAGGAGGAAAGTGTGGGTGGCAGCCAGTTGTGGGCAATTGGCAGTCAGCAGGGCCTCTGAAGGAGGGACAAGCAGGTGGTGGTCACTTGTAGGCAGGGGCCTCTGGAGGAGGTAGAAGAGGGGAAGGAGCAGGCATTGGACAGTGGTCAGTGGGATGCCTCCAGAAAAGGAGTACAGCATGGTCCATGGAGAGGTGTTACAAGTTGGTAAAGATTATGGGGATCTTTGAAGTTGGTCTAAGTGATATTCTCTTTGTGAAATGACCATGAGTCTATGGGAGTCAGGAGTAGTATGTGGTAGTTTGAATGTAAATCTATGTTCCCTATAGTTTAATTTGGCTTACAGTTTAAAGTAATACAATCCATCACTACAAGGAAGGCATGGTGGTAGGAACAGTGTGGAGCAGGTCACTTTTATCCACAATCAGGAAGCAGAGGGTAGGAAATTCTGGTACTTAGCTTGTCTTATTGTGATTTTTCCTTTTAATATAGTGCAAGACACCAGCCACAGTTGAAGTAAGTAATACCACCTTAATTAGCCTAATCTAAAAACAGATATGCCAAGAGATTAATTTTTTTGGTGTTATAGATCATGTCAAGTTGACAATATTAACTACCACAGTGCAATGACAATAAGTAATTCTCAAGTGACTCTGACTAATGGCTGATTCCAAACAAAATCAAAATGTCTAACAACATCTTTGCAGAGCAATAGTTTATGATCCTCATATGGTCTTGCTGCACTCCTCTCTGAAATTCAAACTGTTTGTTTGCCTCTGTACTCACAATATAAAGCTCAGAATTTGTTTTCTTCACAATTGTTATTTGATTTGTTATTTCCTTTTTTTTATATATAAGTCAGTTCTGTATTCAGCGAATACAGTCAGTTTGGTACCATTATTAGGCTCATCCGTGACCTACCCCTCCCCTTGGCCCCTCCTTGTTGAGGTATACGGGTCATGCATTGTGGAGTTAGCCCACAGTTATGGGTAAGCTAAATGTCTCTGCATATCATAACCCAACATGTGACTCTGACATTCTTTCCGCCCCCTCTTCCACAAAATTTCCCTGAGCCATGTTGGGTTCATTTTTGGTCTGCTTCAGTGATGAGGTGTTGGGGGCCTCTGAGGCTCTGGCTCTCTGATTCGGTAGGAGTTGATTTTTCTCTGTGCTGATCTCCTTCCCCCTTGTGCTGGTGTCCGGTTCATCAGGAAAACAGCCCCCTTGCTTGTTTCTCCAATTTTTCTTAGTTTCAGCCGGGGCCCTTTTGAGGTATGATGGGGTGGCTCTCTCCTTAGGATCTACATCTATCTGAAAAAAAGAAGCAGATTCTCCAACGGAGAGTAATTTAGCAACCAGCACAAATGAGATAACCCTTACTTTTTTTTTTATAGAGAATTTAATAGGTGTAGGCCCTCTTGTAGCCCACAATTGATGGTAGCTTGATATTGGAGAGTGGGCTTATGTTTGGATATGGTTCTGACTTGTTTCCCAGCTCCAGCTATGGGTCCCATACCACTGAGGGGATCAGTTAGCCAAATTGAGAGCAGTTGGTTCCCCACCATGGCTGTGTGCCACCACTGCACTTGTGTGGGCATCTCAACAAGTTATTTGCTGCTAAGTAGGTTAGACCATGCGTTGCTTCGATAGATATTGGTCAATTTCCCCCAGTCGCCCATGTAGCGCCTTCTGGCACTAGACGCGCTGACTGTCTGGGGACTGACTCTCATCCAACTTCCAGCCATGCCATTCTAATTTGCATGTCAATCACATAAGGTATCTTCAGCAGTAGGGTCTTACCAGTAACCTTTGGTGGGTCATCAAGTACTCTGACAGAAATCTGTTTTTCTTTTAGGAAACCTTGTAGGTCTCTCTGATCAAAAGCTCATTGTGGATGATAGACCCATGCTGGATCTGGGAGTTACAGGTTAGTGCCCACTAAGAAAATGAGGAAAAAGATAACTAATATACAAGAGTTAGAGATAAGAGAGAGAGAGACAGGGAGAGGGGAAGTGAGGGAGGGAAGATGTAGGAGATTAAGGTTAGTCTTAATCTTACCCTCTCCAGTGTCTTGTGGTTCAGGTGTTCCCTGTAAGGGCCTGGTGAAGGATCAGCCATTTGGCCTGTCTTTTAGTAAGTAGAAGATTATGGTACCATTGCCGTTTGGGTCTAGATTTGTGTTTCCCACCCCTTTGATGCCCTCCCCTCCCTCCCATTCCATCCTAGTGTCTAATCTAGGGGATGCTTGCTGGGTATGTAAGGTATCTTCGGTAGATTCAGGTTAGGTGCTGTAGATGAGTGAGACTATGTGGCGATTTTTTTTTCTGTGATTGGGTAAGTTCACTGAAATTGAGGCGGACTTGAGAAAATGGAAAGACCTCCCATGTTCCTGGATAGGCAGAATTAACATTGTGAAGATGACTATCCTACTAAAGGCAATTTACAGATTTAATGCAATTCCAATTAAAATCCCCACAGTGTTCTTCACAGAGATAGAAAAAATGATCTCAAATCATATGGAAAGGCAGAAGGCCTCGCATTTCCAAACATATCCTCAGCAAAAGAAATACCTCTGGAGGCATCACCATACCTGATCTAAAGCTATATTACAAAGCCATAGTAATGAAAACAGCATGGTACTGGCATAAAAACAGGACTATAGATCAATGGAATAGACTTGAGGACCCGGACTTTGGGTCAAGCAACTATAGCTACTAACTAAGATGTGGTATATCTACACAATGGAATTCTATACAGCAGTAAGAAAAAAATGACACAATGAAATTTGAGGAAAAATGGTTGAACCTTGAACAGATTTGTTATTTCTTTATCTGTACATGTCAATTAGATTTTCTTTTCTTTCTTTTTTTTTTTTTTTTTTTTTTCCAAGGTAGGATCTTCCTCTAACTAAGGCAGACCTGGAATTCACTGTTGTCTCAAGGCGACCTCAAACTCACAGTGCTTCTCCACCCTTTGCCTCCTAAATTTGGAGAACCAGGGCATTATGGTGTTCTCTCCCTGCTATGTAACTAATATGAAACTTTCATTAAAGAATTAAAAAACAGGCTGGAGATGTGACTCAACTCTAAAGGTGCTTGCCTACCAAGGCCAATGACACAAAATTGACTCACCAGTATACACGTAGAGCCAGATACACAAAGTGGCACATGCGATCTGGAGTCCATTTGCAGTTGCTAGAGACTCTGGCATACCGATTCTCTCTGTAGCATGGCGTGGTGGCTCATCCCTTTAGTCCCAGAATTTGCTTTTGTTTTCATATTACTAAATTGGTTTAAATATTGATACAGAATCATTTTGTAGAATGAAACAACTTTGTACTGCAAAAATCTAAGGAGTTTTGAAAACAAACCTAACTTGCAAACTATTACCAATCAAATCTATGTTGCTCAACAACAATTTTGTGTAAATTACCAACGATTAACCTTTATCTCTGATCAAGAATTTACTCAAGTGGGACTTCTTGGTAAGACAGCAGCATAGAACACATGCCAAACCAACCTAAAAAGGGATTTAAACAAAAACACAGCAAAATGCACTCTTCTTCTGAAAAGTAAACCATATAGGTTACTCTTAAATACAGTGGAGAAGCAAAAGAGAGTACAATTCACCAGAAAGGAGGAAAATGGTCATAATCCCACTGAGACAATTGCAGCCACCTATCCAAGTAATCCCTGCACCTGCCTGGCACCACTCACGGGGCGCACCAAGCAGTGACAGCAGCAGAGACCAAACAAGAGGATTTTCCAACCTCATCAGCCTCTTAGCAAAGTAAAGAAATCTCAAGGAAAGGCATCTGAGATCAACTAAGGAGCTACTGAAAGGGATACAGATGGAATCGCATGATCACCTCCAGACTTTCTGCACTCTCCACCCATCAGAACTGGGAACCTCCAGCATTCAGCCCACTGTGGTAGCACATCTGGCACAGCTGATCAGAGTTCCAGCTCCACAGAAAAACATAGGGATTGAGGTAGGCACTCAGAATTAGTGAATTAGGTAACAAGGCTGACTAAAAAAAAAAAAAAAAAAAAAAAATGCAGATACATATTCCTACATTGGAAGAGCTAATCTCTCTATGTCAGGGCAGGTTATGGGTTACATGTTTTTGGTGGGCTTAACCTTTTTTTTTTTTTATCCTTGAAGTGTTTTATTTTCTTTAATTATAATCTCTTTTTGTATTTTTTTAATTAATTAATTATTATTATTTTTTTTTTTTACAGTCAGTTTGGTACCATTATTAGGCTCATCCATGACCTACACCCTCCCCTTGGCCCCTCCTTGTTGAGGTATACGGGTCATGCATTGTGGAGTTAGCCCACAGTTATGGGTAAGATAAATGTCTCTGCATATCATGACCCAACATGTGGCTCTGACATTCTTTCCGCCCCCTCTTCCGCAAAATTTCCCTGAGCCATGTTGGGTTCATTTTTGGTCTGCTTCAGTGATGAGGTGTTGGGGGCCTCTGAGGCTCTGGCTCTCTGATTTGGTAGGAGTTGATTTTTCTCTGTGCTGATCTCCTTCCCCCTTTGCTGGTATCCGGTTCACCAGGAAAACAGCCCCCTTGCTTGTTTCTCCAATTTTTCTTAGTTTCAGCCGGAGCCCTTTTGAGGTATGATGGCTTAACCTTTTTCAAGTATGCTGTGTTTGGTGGTTGGATATTGTTGCCTTTGGTGTGTTCTAATTTATAGGACCTTTGTCTTTTGCTTCTATCATTATTGGGGGCAGTGTCTGATTCAGATCCAGGCTGATCTAGAACCCAATTCATAACAGAATTCTCTACCTCCCAGCTGATAGGATTAAGGGTGTAGAGCAACACACCCTTAGGGGTTTTGGCTTTATAAGTATCTGTTTTAATCCCCACAATTGCAAACTCTGTGCTTTTTTTTTTTTTTTTTTTTTTTTTTTTTTTTTTTTTTTTGCTCTGGTTTAGACTAATCTTCATTTATTTATTTTTACTAATTAGTTCTGTACTCAGTGAATACAGTGAAGTTGGTACCATTGTTAGCCTCCTCCCTGTCCTCCTCCCTCTCCCTGGACCCTCCTTGTTGGGGTACATGGATTATATATTGTGAGATTAGCCCTCAGTTATGGGTAGGATGAAATGTCTCTGTGTATCATGACCCATGTGATTCTGACATTCTTCCTGCTGCCTTTTTCACATATTTCCCTGAGCCATGTTGGGTTCATTTTAGGTCTGCTTCAGTGATGAGGTCTTGGGAGCCTCTATGTCCCTAGATATCCCCCAGTCACCCATGTAGCACCTTGTGGCACTAGACACGCTAACTGTCTGGGTACTGACTCTCTTCCAGCTTCCAGCCATGTCATTCCATGTTAGGTGTCAAATGCATATGGTGTCTTCTGCAGTAGGGACTGATCACTAACCTTTGATGGGTCATCAAGTACTCTGACAGAAATTTGTCATTCTTTTAGGAAACCTTGTAGGTCTCTCTGAGCAAAAGCTCATTGTGAATGATATACACATGCTGGTACTGGGAGTGAGAGGTCAGTGCCCACAAAAAGAAGGATGAAAAAGATAAGTAATACAAAAGAGTTAGAGAGAAGATGGAGAGAGAGAGAGAGAGAGAGAGAGAGAGAGAGAGAGGCAGTAGAAGATTAAGGTCAGTCTTTATCATACTCTCTCCAGTGTCTTGTGACTCATGTGTTTCCTCTAAGGGCCTGGTGAAGTTTCAACCATTTGGTCTGTCCATTAGGATGTAGAATTTTATGTTACTATTGCCATTTGGGTCCAGATTTATGTCTCCAACCCCCTCCCATACCCTTCCCTCCCTCCCCACCCAGCCTATTATCTTGTCTTTGATATACTTGCTGGGTATGTTGGCATCTTGGGTAGATTCAGGTTAGGTACTGTTGATGAGTGAAAGTATGCAGTGATTATCTTTCTGTGACTGGATGTGTTCACTGAGAATGATCTGTTTCAGGTTCTGTGCTGGTTTTTATAGAACATGTATATTGCTCAGTTGAAGTTTAGAACTTGCCAGTAAATTGTTCCACCAAATTCACTAGAATACTTGCTTATCAAGCAAATTCAACACCTAGGATTATTTCTGCAGTTGGATTGGGTACAAGAGCTACACTTGGCACCTCAAACTCAAATCCTGAAAGTAAAGAAAGGTGGAGTCACACATTTAAGAATATTGCAGATAAGTAGAAAACCCAAGCATCAAATCAACTCAGAATGTAAAAGTTGATACATTATAATACAAAAAGCACAAAGAATCAAGACAATAAAATCCCACCAAAAATTATAAATCCATCAGAAATGATCACTGATGAGACCCTTTTAGATGAAATGCCTAACAAAGATTAAAAAAATGATTGTATCTATACTCAAATAAGTCAAAGAAGAAATGAAAGGAATCAAAGAAGAAAACAAAGGAATTAAAGAAGAAAACAAACTCTTGAAAGAGAACACAGAAAAATAGCTTAATTAAATAAAGAAATCATTACAAAACATGAGCAAGGAAGTAGAAATACTGAAGAAAAACTGTGCTGAAATTCTAGTTCTGAAGAACACAGTCAGCCAAATGGAGCAAATGGACCTAACCAATGTCTACAGAATATTCCATCCTAATGCTGCAGTGTATACATTTTTTTCTCAGCAGCACAGGGAACATTCTCTAAAATAAACCATATATTAGGACATAAATGAAATCTCAACAAACACAGGAAATGGGAATGAACTGCAAAACACCAGCAAGAAAATCTACAGAGCATAGACAAAGTCATGGAGACTAAGCAGTACACAATTGAATGATGAATGGGTCATTGAAGAAATCGAAAAGGAAGTCAATAAATTCACAGAATCAAATTTTGGTGATAAACCAACATACCAAAACCTTTGGGGCACAATGAGGCAGTCCTAAGAGGGAAATTTATAGCTTTAAGTGCCTATATTAAGAAATTAGAAGTTGGGCATGGTAGCACATACTTTTAATCCCAGCACTTGGGAGGCAGAGGTAGAAGGATTTCATGAGTTTGAGGCCACGCTGAGACTCCATAGTGAATTACAGGTCATCCTGGGCTAGAGTGAGATCCTACCTTGAAAACCAAAAACAAAAACAAACAAACAAACAAAAAAAACAGGAAGGAAGAAATTAAAGAGTTCACAAATAAGCAATTTAATGCTTCACCTTCAGGCCTTTGAAAAAGAAGAACAAGGCAAACCCCCCACCCAAAAAAATCTAACGAATCAATGAAACAAGAAATTGTTTCTTTGGAAGAATAAACAAGAATTGTAAACCTTACCAAATCTGTCCAGAAGAAAGAGAAAAGCAACAAAAATTAATATTAGAGATGTACAAGGAACCACTACAACAGATACCAAAGAAATTTTTTAAAAATCTAAGGACATACTTTAAGAATATATATGCCTCTAAATTTGAAGCTCTGAAAGAAATAGATGATTTTCTTGATTCATGTGATCTACCAAAATTAAATCAAGATGAGGCAAACCATTTAAATATACCTACAATAAGTATGGAGATCCAAGCAGTTAAAAAAAGTCTCACAACTTAAAAATGTCCAGGCTCAGATGGATTCACTGGTGAATTTTACCAGACCTTCATGGAATAACTAACACCACTGCTTCTCAAACTTTTTCATAAAATGGAAAAGAGAAGAATTCTATTGAGCATCTTCTCTAAAGCCAGCATCATCCTCATGCAAAATCCAGTCAAAGACAGAACAAAAGAGAGAGAGAGAGAGAGAGAGAGAGAGAGAGAGAGAGAGAGAATTACAGACCAATCTCTCATGAACATATATGCAAAAATTCTGAACAAAATATTGGCAAACAGAATAAAGAATATATCATAAAGCTTATTCACCCTGACCAAATTAGCTTTATTCCAGGAATGCAGGGTGGTTCAACATACACAAATCAATAAATGGTCTGAAGGACAAAAAACACATGATTATATTAATGGATGCAGAAAATGCATTTGAAAAAATCCAACATCCCTTCATGGTAAAAATAATACAGAAAATAGGAATAGAAGGAACATATCTCAAAGTAATAAAAATCTATTTATGACAAACGTACAGCCAACATAATACTAAATGGGAAAAACTTGAAGCTTTTCCAACAAATTCAGGAACAAGACAAGGGTGTACACTCTCTTCTCTTTTATTTAATATTGTACTGAAAGACTTAGCTATAGCAATAAAGTAAGAGACACTCATAAAAGGCATACAAATTGGAAAGGAAAAGATCAAATTATCACTATGTGCAGATGATTTCTATATGAAAGGACCCTAAAGAATCTACCAGAAAACTGTTAGTGCTGATAATCACTTTTAGCAACATAGCAGTATACACAATAAACACACATAAATCAGTAGCTTTCCTACATACTAACAGCAAACATGCAGAGGTTGAAATCAGGGAAACTCTTCCATTCACAATGGCCTCAAAAACATAAAAATAAAGTACCTTAGAATAAACTTAACCAAGGAAGTGAAGGATCTCTACAACGAGAACTTTAAAACACACAAATGAGAAATTGTGGAAGATAGAAGGAAATGGAAAGACATCCCATATTCTTTGATGGAAGAATCAATATTGTGAAAATGTCAAACTTACCCAAAGCAATGTACACATTTAACGAAATCCCCATTAAAATTCCAATTGCTTTCTTCACAGAAACAGAAAAAACAAACAAACAAACAAAAAACAATCCTAAAATTCATTTGGAAGCACAAAAACCTCAAATAGCCAAAACAATTTTGAACAATAAAAATAAGGCTGGTGGTACCACCATATCTGTTTTTATGCTATATTACAAAGCCATAGTAACAAAAACAGCATGGTATTGGCACAAACACAGACTTGTAGATCAATGGAACAAAATAGAGGACCCAGACATTAATCTATGCAGCTGCCATCATCTGATTGCTGACAAAAATGCCTAAAATATTCATTGGAGAAAAGGTAGTGTCTTCAACACGTGGTGCTGGGATAACTGGATATCTATATGTAGAAGGATGAAAATAAATTGGTGTCTTTCTCCATGCACAGGAATAAAATCCAAGTAGACCAGGGACCTTGATATCAGACCTGAAACTCTGAAATTGCTAGAGGAAATGGTAGAGGAATCCCTTCAGCATATTGGCATAGGCAATGACTTTCTGAATGTAACCCCAATTGCTCAGGAAATAAAACTGCTAATCAACCACTAGGATCTCATGAAAACACAAAGCTTTTGTACAGCAAAAGTGAATAGAGCAAAGAGACAACCTACAAAAGTGGAGAAAATCTGTGCCAGCTACACATATGACAGAGGATTAATATCCAGAATATACAAAGAGCTCAAAAAACAGAACAATAAAAAACCAAACAACCCAATTTAAAAATTGGCCATGTACTAAATAGAGAGTTCTCATCAGAAGAAATACAGATGGCTTGTAAACATATTTAAAAAGTGTTCTATGTCCTTAGCCATCAAGGAAATGCAAATTAAAACTCCTTTGCAACTCTGTCACACTCCTGTCAGAATGGCTACCATCAAGAAAACAAATAATAATTAACGTTGGAGAAGATGCAGAAAAAGGTGAACTCTTCTACATTGTTGTTGGGAATATAAGCTGGTACAGCCATTGTGGAAATCAGTGTGGAGGTTCTTGAGACAACTTAAAATAGATTTACCATATGATCCAACTATAGCACTCCTAAGCATATATTCTAGTGAGTATTCCCACAACCTTAGAGACACTTGCACAGCCATTTTGTATTTCTGGTCTATTCACAATAGCTAGCAAATGAAACCAGCCTATATGTCCCTCCATAGATGAGTGATTAATAAAGATGTGGTACATTCAGTGGTAAAGAAAAATGAAATTATGAAATTTGCAGGGAAATGGATGGATCTGGAAAGGATTATACTAAGTGAGGCAACCCAGACCCAGAAAGGCAAACATTGCATGTTCTCTCTCATATGTGGATTCTAGCTACAAATATATTGACTGATGTGTAAGCTGGAACCAATAATCAGTAGCAGAGAGCAGTAAGCTAGAATAAGTCCATAAGGGAAGGATTTAAGGGGATGATTTTGTGTATAGGTAAGTAGAAGGACAGATTACAGGGAAGGGAAAGGCCTAAGAGAGGCCAAGGGAAGAGATTTTGTAAAAGAAGGGTGGTGGGGGGAGTGTCAATTCATGATATTCTGAATAAGACATATGAAAACCTACTTTTTAAAATAATGGCACATCCTGAAGCCATAGATTGCTACTAGAAAATTTTCAGTGCCATGGATGGAATACCTTCCAGTGAGTTTTTGGCCACACATGGCCCTGTTGCCTCCAAAACATTACAGGCTACTGCCAAGGCCCTTGGTTTCTCTTGTGAAACATATGGTAAAAGCCTATTGCTGAAACTTCACATCCCTGAGCAGCAAAGTCTCTGAGAAATCAAGCTGGTGCTGAGCAGAAAAACTACTCCCTGTAGACCAGTCAACTGAAAGCTGGAAAAAGCTGCACTATATGCAGCCCTATGGGACATACTAGTCATCAGCAGTGAAAACAGTGGACACTGGAAGTCTCAACTTTGGCCAGATAGGCCAAATGACTGAATGCGTGCAATAGTGGCATGTCTGCTCTGTGAGAAACCGACTGCTCTCTGATTGGGATGGAGGCCTCCTCTATAGGAGGCAATACATGCCTGTTGTTGAAAACCTGATCAAAGCCTATGGCAGGGGAGGTCATGAGCCTTAGGGGTATAAAGCCCACTCTTGGCTAAATGTATTTATTATTCACACCAAACTGCCCCAAAAGCTCTATACTTCATATTCATATATTATGCTGCTCTCAGTTGTTGTCAGAGAAGCATCTCTTTTCAGATGGTGGTGACCACTGGGATGACCCAAAAGGCAAGGCAGTGCTGAGAAGAAGGGACACAGGAGTGTCCAACACTGAAACATCTCTATCACACCCTCCAAGTCTCAGGGTCCATTTTGGAAGAGGTGGCGGAAAGAATTTTAGAGCCAAAAGAAGGGTACCAATCCTTACAATGAAACTGTCCAGACAGAAATTGGCTTCGATATCCATGACCTTGCAGTGCCTAGCTGTACCTACATAATTCCCTCATAATAGGAGAAAAAGATGACATCATACTAAAAGAGACTAATGGACAGAGCAAGGGGATATGATGGAGACCTGAGTTGTGAAGGGAACAGTGGGAGAAGATGGAAATATCATGGTTTATTGTCTGTAAGTATAGAAGTTGTCAATAAAGAATGGGGAAAAATTAAAACACACACAAAAAAGAGTCTATTCAAGTGTCCATATCTTCTTTCATCTTTCATCATAAATCTCAGTTGAATCACTTAGATTGCCATCTACTTTTTATTATTGCCAAAGAAATAAACTAAAACTTAGGCAATAGATTTTAAATTATAATATGAAACTCTTCCTTTCCAGTAAAGAGTTATTACAATTATATTCTATAAGCTGGAATGTGTTGGGGTATTTTTTTGGATAGCATGAACTTTACATTTAATTATATTTCTTTCTTAGAAGATTGGAGCTTGAATATATGTTTGGGACTATTATAAAATCTCTTTTCCTTTTGTATTTTTTTTTGTTGTTGTTGTTAGGGAGAGAAAATTGGCCACCAGTGTCGACAGTCACTGAAAACACTGGGAGCTTGTGTGCATATGTGACCTTGTGCACTTGGGTCACTTGTGCATCTGTCCTATGTGGGACCTGGAGAGTTTAACATGGGTCCTTAGGCTTCACAGGCAAGCACCTGTGAACCACTAAGCCATTTCTCCTGACCTAGGATTTCTTTTCCTTTGAGTGTTTGAGCTTTTGTGTTTTAATTGAAATTAATTATGCATTTTTATGGGAGTGTGTGTCTGTTCTTATATGACTGCAAGCACACACATGCCAGGCCACAGGTGTGGAGACCAGAGGATAATTTTCTGTCAGTCCTTGCCAGTCCACCTCATTTGATGCAAGGCTTTGTGCTTTGCTGATCTTTTGCTGCACTCGATATGAACATTCTGGAAATTCTCCAATATCTAACCTCTATCTAGGCATCAACAGTAAGTGTGCTGGGATTACTGAATTTCCCCTCGCTTCCGACTTTTTACTTAGGGTTTGGGTAGTAAATTGGGGCACTTCATATTGAGTGGAAAGCCCTTTATCCACTACTAGACCCAGACATCTCCCAAGTTCAAGCTTCATTTCTTTATTTTATACCGGAACACAAGTTGAACACAAGAGAACTGCTAAGATACATCTATACCTTACAACTATATGTTTTTTTTTTTAATTTATTAGTCAGTTCTGTATTCAGCAAATACAGTCAGTTTGGTACCATTATTAGGCTCATCCGTGACCTACCCCCTCCCCTTGGCCCCTCCTTGTTGAGGTATACGGGTCATGCATTGTGGAGTTAGCCCACAGTTATGGCTAAGCTAAATGTCTCTGCATATCATGACCCAACATGTGACTCTGACATTCTTTCCGCCCCCTCTTCCGCAAAATTTCCCTGAGCCATGTTGGGTTCATTTTTGGTCTGCTTCAGTGATGAGGTGTTGAGGGCCTCTGAGGCTCTGGCTCTCTGATTTGGTAGGAGTTGATTTTTCTCTATGCTGATCTCCTTCCCCCTTGTGCTGGTGTCCGGTTCATCAGGAAAACAGCCCCCTTGCTTGTTTCTCCAAGTTTTCTTAGTTTCAGCCGGGGCCCTTTTGAGGTATGATGGGGTGGCTCTCTCCTTAGGGTCTACATCTATCTGAAAAAGAGAAGCAGATTCTCCAACGGAGAGTAAGTTAGCACCAGGACAAATGAGATAACCCTTACTTTTTTTTTTATAGAGAATTTAATAGGTGTAGGCCCTCTTGTAGCCCACAATTGATAGTAGCTTGATACTGGAGAGTGGGCTTATGTTTGGATATGGTTCTGACTTGTTTCCCAGCTCCAGCTATGGGTCCCATACCAGTGTTTTTAAGTATTAGAAGTGCCCATAAGCCATAGAAGGGCTGTAAACTGCCACAACCTCCACCAATCTATGAAGTATTCAAGAGGCTATGACTAAATAAACACCCAATACAATATACTTTTGGAAGGATGAAGTTTTTGGAGAGATAAAGCACATTTTTCGAATATCCTGTTCATCAGAATCATAGCTTGCAATGCCAAACATTTCTCCTTTGGATCTTTCTGATTCTACATGTGATATCAAAAACTTTTATAGGCACAACACTGAAAATGAAAGCAGGGTGATTAGTAATCTTACCTATGTTCTGGCTAAAAGAGGAATACAAATCCATGGTTTTCCCTGTAGATGATTCTTTCACAAAAGCAGACAGAAGAGACTCAGAAGAAACTGACCTTTAAAATGCTTAGATTTAAAATATTTTGTACAGTGATATTAAGAAGTTACATCTCTTTGTGTTTTTTCATTACCTCTTACCAACATCAATTAATGTTTATGTTCCTTCTTCTTAGAAGATTTTCCTTCTGTGTGTTAAATGGTGTATATACACTTTTATGTGTGTTATCACTTTGTATAATTATTATGTGTGCTTAATCCTTTGTGCCCTGGGAAACTGTGAGGTTTTCTTATTTAACCAGAAGGATTATCTTTAAATGTGTGCTATTTACATGTAATGTGAACTGAGAAGGGTACTCATAAATGGAACAGAGGATGGAAAGTCTACACTGAAAATTCTGTTTGGAAGTGGCTGAGAAGATCACAATGCTTTTCTCCCTTGATAAGCATCTCTGTGGTAACTGGTACATTAAAAAAAAAAAAAAAAAAGGTTTTCCACATGATGCCAGAATGTAATGAAGATCAGAGTAGCAAGCATAATGTATCTCAGAAAAGATGAAGTAGAAACACAATATAGCTTTAATATTAAGTATGGGAGTGCTGTCAGTAGTATTCAGGATATACTGTTAGTGTCCGGACTCCAGTTCAAACATTGTGACATTAGGTATAGGGATATTATACTGCTGAAATAAGCATCACTTCTCCTTCAGATTTTCAGCTTATTGCCATCAAAATGTCTCAGTAGATTTTGGAATAACATGGGATCAAACACCAAGCCCATTTGACAGAGTTCTATACAAAATTAGATAGCTAATGAAGATTAGTGGATGGAGACCAAACACACCATTATCCTGCTGGTAATCAAAAAATGCTCTATTGCACTCCTTCCTCATAGGTTGTGCTGTACTGAAGAAGCCTGAATCCAAAAAGTCAGTGGTTTCTTCTAAGTTTTAGAGTGACTGGGAGAAAATAAATATGAGTCTCATGAGAAAAGAAAGGGGTAAATTAGTTTCCCTTGTTTAGTGTATCTGAAACTGGACTAATAAGATACTGATTGCAATTCTCCTTTAAAATCATGTTTTGGGACTTCTGGGTAAGATAGTGGCATACGAGTCATGCCAAGCCAGCCTAGGGAAGGATTTAAGCAAAACCACAGCCAAATACACTCTTCTTCTGGAAGGTGAAGGAGTATAGGTTATTCTTAGACACAGCAGAGAAGCAGAAGAGACCAAAATCCATCAGAAAGGAGGAAAATGGCCAGAATCCCACTGAGGAGCTTTCAAGCTGCTGATCCTGGCAGCGCCCGGCCAGGTGCCCCAAGCTGCCTCCGCAGCAGAGACCAAACAAGAGGATTTTTCAACTTCATCAGCCTTCATGCAAAGTTAAGAAATCTGACAGGAGCTACTGAAAGTGATACAGGCAGAACTGTGTGAGCAACTCCAGGAGTCTACACTCTGCCATCCCCCAACAGTCAGAAACCTGAACCTCTAGCATACAACCCCCAGTGGTACCACAGCCAGCACATCTGATTAGAACTCAAGCTCCACAGCACAACACGAAGGGGTTGAGGTGGGCAGTCAGCATTTGGTGAGACTGGAAGCCACCCCAAAAGGTAATAAGGACAATTGACAAAAAAAAAAAAAAATAAAAAAATAAAAATAAAAATAAAAATAAAACAGGTATATAGGCCTGTATTGGAAGAGCTAATCGCTCTTTCAATGTCAGGACAGGTTATGGGTTACATATTTTTCTTCTTCTTCTGTTTTTTTGAGAATATACTGATTTATTAAATTATGAAATCACTTAGGCTTACTTCACCTTGATAAAAACAAATAGACAAAAAACTTTACCATTAATATAAACAAAAAACTCAGAAAATTCATCTGAGGAGCACAGAGGAAACAGATTTATGTACAAATTGCTGTTTTTTTTTTTTTCATTTTCTTTTTTTTTTAATTAATTAGTTTTGTATTCAGCAACTGCAGTCAGTTTGGTAACATTATTAGGCTCATCAGTGACCTACCCCCTCCCCTTGGCCCCTTCTTGTTGAGGTATACGGGTCATGCATTGTGGAGTTAGCCCACAGTTATGGGTAGGATAAATGTCTCTGCATATCATGACCCAACATGTGGCTCTGAAATTCTTTCTGGCCCCTCTTCTGTAAAAATTCCCTGAGCCATGTTGGGTTCATCTTTTTTTGTTTGTTTGTTTGTTTCCAGGTAGGGTCTCACTCTAGCCCAGACTGACCTGGAATTCATTATGAAATCTCAGGGTGGTCTTGAACTCATAGCGATCCACCTACCTCTGCTTCCCAAGTGCTGGAATTAAAGGCATGTGCCACCACACCCCATGGGTTACATATTCTTGGTTGTCTTTACCATTTTCAAATAAACTGTGTTTGGGGGATGAATATTGTTGCCTTTGATGCTTTCAGATTTAACGGGCCTTTTTCTTTTGCTTCTGTCATTTTGGGGATCAGGGTCTAACTCAGGTCCAGGCTGACCCTGATCCCAATTCAGAACAGAAATTTCTATCTCCCAGCTGCCAAGATTAAGGGTGTAGAACAATACATACCCTTAGGTATTTTGGCTTTATAAGACTATCTGTTTGTTTTAATCCCCACAATTGCATACTCTGTCCTGGTTTTCATTGAATGTGTATATTGCTCAGTTGAAGTTTAGAATTTTCCAGTAAATTGTTCCATGCAGTCCACTAGACTACTTGCTTAGCAAGCAAACTCAACACCTTTAAAATTACTTCTGTGGATTACTTCTGTGGCTGGATTGGGGTACAAGAGCTACACCTGGCATCTTAAACTCATATCCTAAAAGTATAGAAAGGTGGATTGTCACATCCAGGAACACTGCAGATAAGTAGAAAACCCAAGCATCAAATCAATTCAGGATGCAAAAGTCACTACGTTGTAATACAAGAAACACAAAGAATCAAGACAATACAGTCCCACCAAAAATTATAAATCCATGAGAAATGATCACCAACAAGACCATTTTAAATGAAATGCCTGACAAAGATTTTTTAAAAAATTCTATACTCTAACACATCAAAGAAAAAATGAAATCAATAAAAGAAGAAAACAAAGGAATTAAGAAAGAAAATCAACTTCCGAAAGAGAACACAGGAAACCAGCTTAATAAAATGAGGAGGTCATTACAAGACATGAGTAAGAAAATAGAAATGCTGAAGAAAAACTAGGCTAAAATCTGAACTCTGAAGAACACATCCAGTCAAATAAAAAAAGAAAAAAAAGCTCTGTGGAAAGTCTCACCAGTCAAATGGATAAAGGAAAGAACAGTATACCTAACTTGAAGACCAGGTGACAGACCTAATACTGTTCAACAAAGAAAAAGACAAGCTAATAGCAAGGTATGCATGGGAATTTCAAGATATCTGGGACACTATGAAAAGATAAAACATAAGAATTAAGGGCATAACAGAAGAAGAAGAATTTCAATTCAGAGACTTAGTAGGCATTTTCAACAAAATCATAGAATAAAATTTTCCCCAAATTGGGAAAGAAATGCCAATGCAGATACAACAAGCTTCTAGAACACCAAACAGAAAAAAATCTGGAAAGAACCTCTCCTCTCCATGTTATAATTAAACTACTAAACACACAAACCAAATAAAATATACTGAAAGCAGTTAGAGAGGAAAAGCAAGTCACCTACAAAGGCAAGTCCAACAGAATAAGAGCAGATTACTCAATCCAAACTTTAAAAGCAAGGAGAGCTTGGAATAATATAAAGCAAAATTACTTTAACCTGCAAAGCCATCTATCCAAATTGATGGAGAAATAAGGACATTCCTCAAGAAAAACATGCTAAAGGAACTTATGACAAGTAAACCAGCTCTACAGAAAATACTTGAAAAAATTCTTCACACTGCAGAAAAATCAAAATACACACAGAGTGGAATAGCAGTATATATAAACCCACTCAAATAACAGTTAAAACAAGTGAGTAAAGGGAAAATAGGAAACAGTACAAAATAAGAATGGCGAGAATGAATACATACCTTTCACTAATAACTCTTAATATCAATGGCCTCAATGCTGTTAAATGACTCATGCTTGCAGCCTGGATTAAAAGGCAAATCCTGCCATTTGTTGCCTCCAGGAAACTCATCTCTCAATAAAAGATAGACACTGTCTTAGTGTGAAAGGATGGAAAACAGTATTTCAAGCAAATGGGCCTAGGGAACAAGCAGGGGTTGTTATCCTAATATTTGACAGGATAAACTTCAAACCAACATTAGTGAGGAAAGATACAGAAGGTCACTTTATACTGGTTAAAGGAACACTCTAACAGGAGGACATTACAATCCTAAATGTATATGCACCTAACATGGTGGCTCCCAATTTCATCAAACAAAAACTATTAGACTTAAGGTCACAGATAATACCAAACGCAAGCTACTCTTGGTTGGGTGATTTCTACCAGCAATGTGAACCTGACTGCAACAGTAAAGTGGTACCCAGGAGTGGGATTTCTGCTAGACACATTACTGTGTGGCTTTGGCCTTTTGGAGCTGATTTTCAGGAGGAATATGGAAGGATTTGAAAAGTTGGCCTAAGAGCCAACTTGCAGTGCTATAAGTACAGCTTGATGGACTAATGTGGTCAGAGTTGAAAGACCTGAATGCAGTAAGATCTATGGAATATGAGGTTTGCTTTGTGAGGGTGAGAAAGAGCTTTGCTTGGACTGGGCTAGCAGTTTGTGTAAGAAGTTTGCTGTTATGCCCATGTCCTGAGAAGTTTCATAGGTTTCCTTTACATAGAAATGAACTGGTGTGAGCAGAGGGATATCACACACACACACACACACACACACACACACACACACACACACAAAGCACTGGGAAAACAGGAAGAATGTAGACTCTTTTGAAGGGGCCTGAGTGTTCAAGGAGTGTCCTGTTCTTCAAATCTGCTATATCCCCCCCCCTCCCAATTAACAAATTAGCACCCTACCTGTTATTGGGGAGTATAAGAAATGCAAGAAAGAGAGGGTCACTGAGTTTGCAACATGGTCTTGTGTTTTGGAAATGGCCATGGGCAGTGTGAAGCAGGTTTGCTGGATACCTGCATGGAGACCCCATGGAGCCATGAGGATGAACCATGGGCTGCAGGGTAGACCCAGTGGAGATGCCGGTACCACAAGATGACTTCCAAGGAGAGCTGCCAGCCTCAGATGATGTTTTCCAGGACAGTGAGTAGACTGGATGGAGGGGCAGAATTGGAACTCCAGAGACTTGCTGCTGGCTAGAGTTGTTGGATTTGGAGCTACAGAGTTTAGTGTTTGCCCTGTTTAAATCATGTATTGCTTAAATATTTCTTTACTATGCCCAATGCCAACTTTTGCAGTGTGATTGCTTATTCTGGGCCATTATGGGATTTTGAGGTGATTTTTTGGTATTATGGCTCAGTTAAAAGACCTTGGATTTTGGGGATGTATGAACACCATTGGAATTGATTACAACTATGGGGACTTTAAAAGTTGGACGAATGCATTGCATTTTACCTCATGGATGGTTAACAGTTTATGAGGGCCATGGTTGGAATGTGGTAGTTTGATTCAGTTGTCCCCCATAAACTTAGGTGCTCTGAACGCTAGGTTCCCAGGTATGGACATTTTGGAATTAATGCCTCTGGAATGGAGCATATTGTTGGGGGCAGGCTTATCAATGTTATAGCTAGTTTCCCCATGCTAGTTTTTGACATACTGTCCTGTTCCTGTTGTCCACATGATGTTGGCTAGGGGGTAATGTCCACCCTCTGCTCATGCTATCATTTTTGCTGCCATCATGGAGCTTCCCCGTAAGTCTGTAAACCAAAATAATCTTCTTTTTCTCACAAGCTGCTCTTTGTTGGGTGATTTCGACCAGCAACGTGAACCTGACTACAACACTAAGGAAACAACTTAATGCTTCACATTCAGGTCTTGGAAAAAGAAGAGCAAGCCAAACCAAAACTCAGTACATGGGAATAAATAATAAAGACTAAGGCAGAAATTAACAAAATAGAAAATCTAAAGAATCAATGAAACAAGGAATTGGTTCTTTGAAAGGATAAACAAGATTGATAAACTCTTAGCAAATCTGACCAGAAGAGACAAGAGACAAAAATTAATAATATTAGAGATGTATGAGGCACTATTACAACAGATAACAATGAAATTCAGAAAATTATAAGGACATACTTTAAGAATATATGTGCCTCTAAGTTTGCAAATCTGAAAGAAATGATTTCCTTAATTCATATGACCTACCAAAATTAAATCAACATAAGATAAACCATTTAAATAAACCTATAACAAGTACAGAGATTCAAGCATTTACAAAAAGTCTCCCAACTAAAGAAAGTCCATGCCCAGATGCATTCACTGATAAATTTTACCAATCCTTCATGGAAGAAATAACACCACTTCTTCTCAAAGTTTTCCATAAAATAGAAAATGAAGGAATTCTACCAAACTCCTTCTATGAAGCCAGCATCATCTTCATACTAAAACCAGACAAAGAGAGAACAAAATAGAAAATTGCAGACCAATCTCCCTCATGAAAATATATGCAGAAATTCTGAACAATATTGGCAAACAGAATACAAAAATATATCAAAAAGATTATGCACCCTGACCAAGTTGGCTTTATCCCAGGGATGCAGGGATGGTTCAACATACACAAATCAATAAATGTAATATGTCATATAAATGGTCTGAAGGACCAAAATCACATGATCATATTAATAGATGCAGAAAATGCATTTGACAAAAATCCAACATTCCTTTATGGTAAAAGTATTACAGAAACTGGGAATAGAAGGAACATATCTCAACATAATAAAAGCTATTTGTGACAAACCTACAGGCAACATAATACTAAATGGGAAAAACTTGAAGCTTTTCCACCAAATTAGGGAACAAAACATGGGTATCCACTTCCCCCCTTTTATTTAATATAGTAGTTGAAGTCTTAGCTATAGCAATAAGGCAAGTGGCACTCATAGAAAGGATACAAATTGGAAAATAAGAGATCAAGTTATGATTATTGCAAATGATATGATTCTATATGTGAAGTACACTAAAGATTCTACCAGAAAACTGTTAGTGCTGATAAATACTTTTAACAACTTAGTAGGATACAAAATAAACACACAAATTGGTAGTTTTCCTGTATACTAACAGCAAACATGTGGAAGATGAAACCAGGGAATCTCCTCAATTCACAATTGCCTCAAAAAAAAAAAAAAAAGTTCCTTGGTATAAACTTAACCAAGGAAGTGAAGGATCTCTACAATGAGAACATTAAAACACTCAAGCCAGAAATTGCAGAAGACACAAGGAAATGGAATGGCATTCCATGATCTTGGATTGGAAGAATCAATATTGTGAAAATTGCAATCTTAACAAAAACAATCTGCACACTTAATGCAATCACCATTAAAATCCCAATGGGATTTTTCAAAGAAAGAGAAAAAACAATCCTGAAATTCATGTAGAAGCACAAAAAAAATTTCAAATAGCCAAAACAATTTTGAGCAACAAAAGTAAATCTGGTGTTATCAGCATAACCAATTTTAAGGTTTATTACAAACCCATACTAACAAAATCAACATGGTATTGGTGCAAAGAAAGACATGTAGATCATTGGGACAGAATAGAGGACCCAGATGTTAACCCAGGCAGCTACAGCCATCAGATTTTTGACTAAAATATTCATTGGAGAAAAGATTGCTTTTTCAACAAGTGGTGCTGGGAAAACTGAATATCTATATGTAAAAGGTTGAAAATAGATTCTTGTCTTTCTCCATGCACAAGAATCAAATCCAAGTGGATCAGGGACCTTAATATCAGAACTGAAACTCTGAAATTGCTAGAGGAAAAAGTAGAGGAATCCATTCAACATATTGGCATAGGTAATGACATTCTGAATATATCCCTGATTTCTCAGGAAATAAAACCACTAATCAACCACTGGGATATCATGAAAACACAGCTTTTGTACAACAAAAGACACCGTGAATAGAGCAAAGAGACAACCTGTAGAATTGGAGAAAATCTTTGCCATCTACACATCTGACAGATGATCAATATCCAGAATATACAAAGAATTCAAAAAGCAGAACGATAAAAAAATCAAACAACTCAATAAAAAATGGGCTATGGAACTAAATAGAGAGTTCTCACTGGAAGAAATACTGGTGGCATACAAATATATTTAAAAAGTGTTCTATGTCTGTAGCCATCAAGGAAATGCAAATTTAAACTACTTTGAGATTCTATCCTCCTGTCAGAATGGCTACCATCAAGAAAACAAATGACAACAAATGTTGGCAAGGATGCAGAAAAAGGGAAACCCCTCTACATTGTTGGTGGGAATGTAATCTGGTACAGCCATTGTGGAAATCAGTGTGGAGGTTCCTGAGACAGCTAAAAATAGATTTACCATGTGATCCAGCTATAGCACTCCTAGGCATATATCCTAATGACTCTTCTCACTACCTTAGAGATACCTGCACAACCATGTTTATTGCTACTCTATTCACAATAGCTAGGAAATTGAACCACCCTAGATGTCCCTCCACAGTAAAGATGTGGTATATTTACACAATGGTTTTCTATTCAGTGATAAATAAAATTGAAATTTGTAGGGAAATGGATGGATCTGGGAAGGATTATACTGTGAGGTAACCCAGGCCCAGAAAGCCAAACTTTGCAAGTCCTTTCTCATATGTGGATTCTAGCTGCAAATGTATAGCCCTGTGTGTGAGCTGGAAGTAAAAATTGATAGCAGAGGCCAGTAAGCTAGAAAAAGTCTATAACAGAGAGGGGAGATGGGAGGTCTTAAGGGGATGATATTGTATATATGTAAGTAGAAGAACAGAGTACAGGGAGGAGAAAGGCCTAAGTGAGGTCCAGGGAAAAGATTGTACAAAAGAAGGGGGTGGTGGTCATTACAAATTCAAGATAAGTAAGATAAGTAAGGCATATGAAAATGTACTTTCTTGAATAATGGCACATCCAGAGGCCATAGATTGTTATTAGAAAAATTTCAGTGCCAGGGATGGGATACCTTCCAGTGAGTTGTTGGCCAGGGAGGTCTCTGTTGCCTCTAAAATATTACAGGCTATTGCTAAGGCCCTATTGCTGAAGACTTCACAACCCGGAGCAGTAGTCACTGAGAAATCATGCTGGTGCTGAGCAGAAAACCTTCTCCCTGTAGCCCAGGCAACTGAAAGTTGTAAAGAGCTGCACTGTATGTTGCCTTATGGAAGATAGAAGTCATCAGTAGTGAAAACAGTGGACACTGGAAGCATCAAGTTTGGTCCGATAGGCCAAACTGACTGAACGAGTGCAATAGTGACATGTCTGCTCTGGGGGAAAACCAACTGCTCTCTAATTGGACTGAAGGCCCACTCTATGGAAGGGAATACATGCCTGGTACTGAAAACCTAATCAAAAGCCCATGGCAGGGGAGGTCATGAGCCTTAGGGGTATAAAGCCTGTTCTTGTTTGGTTACATGCTTATATTATTCTTATGCCAAATTGCTCTAAATGAACTACACTTAATGTTCATATTTATATATTAATGCTGCTTTCACTTCTGGTTAGAGAAGCTTCTCTTTTCAGATGGTGATGACCACTGGAATGACCTAAAAGGCAATATATTGCTGAGAAGAAGGGATGCAGGAGTGTCCAGCACTGAAACATCTCACACCCTCCAAGGCTCAGGGTCCATTGCAGAATGGTGGCAGAAAGAATGTAAGAGCCAATGGAAGGGTACCACTTACATGCAATTCTCTGGACAGAAGTTGGCCTCAATATCCATGACCTCACAGTTGCATAGCAATACCTACACAATACCCTCAAAATGGGAGCAAAGATATTGACAACAAATTGCAAGAAAGACTAATGGAGAGAGAAGGGCGATATACTGGTCAGCAGAATTATGAAGGGGAAAGTGGGGGAGGGGAGGGAAATATCATGGTTTGCTGTCTGTAAGTATAGAAGTTGTCAATAAAAATAAATAAATATATATATATTATAAAAATAAATAAAAAATGAAATATATATATATATATATATATATTATAAAAATGAATAATGTTTTCATTTTTGACAAAGATCACTATTCTTTCACCTTCTTTCTTGAACCTGATGCCATTTTTATACAGTGTTATTATTCTGTTTAAGCATTAGTCCATCATATATACAGACATCTTTTGTGCTTCTGTTTAAATTGCATTGATTCGAGGATTTCACTTTTATAAATGTGTGGTTTCTGTTAATGATCCCAGTTGTTGAGTAGTGTTTTGAAAGTTGCTTTGCTCAGATCCTTCTTTAAAAATTTGTTTACAACATAAAACTGATTATTAATACATATAATTAGGACAGATTTTGAATAGCAAAGACTGAAATACCAAAACACACAAATACACATTTTGTTTAATAAGATCACATACAGGCAGAGAATAGGAATTACAATCTCACAACAGTTTATTCCCATAGGATTAAAAGTAATGTTTATGAGTAGTGATCACCTCAAATTTGATGCTAGGATAGACACTGGCTATCTGAACATTTAAAGTTTTTAATGTGACAACTGAGCTCAGTTCTTGCTTGTTAACTTCTCTCCTCTAGGTTGGCAGCATGGTAATGCCACTCAGGGAGCATAATGCATGACTCAATTTTTTTTCCATGTTTGGTTTTAATGATATTCAGGGTACAGAAATCAGTCTTAGTGAGCCACTATTCCTGGAATCCCTGTTCCCAGAAGTGATTTTAAAGCAACTTGAGCAAGTTCAGGATATTTATTTTCATGTTGATTCAAAATGAAGCAATTGATCGTGTGTGTTCTTTAAGTGTCTTTAGCCTATCATTTGGAATTCTCACAATTTACATAAAAGATATAAGATTATTATTTATCTTTATTGTTTAATAAAATACGTGGATACTGATAGAAAAATTGTAGTACTCTAACAACATTATTAGATGTTCCGTGGTAAATTTAGTAGATATAAAACAAGAGAACTATCAACATCTTCCTCAATATTGATAATAACATGTAAAATACTGGGCACATTTGTTTTGGGCTGGAGAGATGGCTGCAAAGCCTAAGGACTCAGGTTTGATTGATTTCCCCATTACCCATGTAAGCCAGATGTACAAGGAGGTACATATGTCTGGAATTCATTTGTAGTGGCTAGAGGCCCTGGCATGCCCAGTCTCTCTTTCTCTCTTTCTCTCTCTGTCTGTTTCTCTCTGAAATAAGTAAATAAAATATTTTTTAAAATACTCTGTCTTTCAAGTAGTCCTTTGGCTTATAACTTAATTCTTTATGATTGCATATGGTTTGGAAAGTGCATTGCTTCATGAGCTATTACATTTTCACAAGAAATGGCATGTTGTTTCAGCACATTATCATAGTTTATGGTAAAAGTATGAGAGCTCATACTTTTTAAATAAAATTGTCATGAACTGTTTCATCTCCATTTCATCACAATTGCTAATCTGCCATTAGTTGGTTTACTCTTGGTGTTATGTTCTCAAAGTTGAGCAATTTTCCCCAGGTAAAACTTTGAGTTAAAAAATAATGTAATCTTTGAAATGGTCAATGATGTCAAAATATAACTTATAAAAGTGGCTTGGTGTTTTTTTTAATAATTTAAATTACTGTGTGTGTGTGGTGTGTATGTGGTGTGTGTGCATTTGTATATGCCCTTACTATGTCCCATGCACTATCATAATGCAAACTGGAACAGAGTGTCAGGTGTCTTGTTTCATTACTCTTCTGCCTTTTTTTGTTTAAGCTGGATTCTCTTACTAACCCTACAGCATGCCATTTTTTTTCACAAGCTTTCATTATTACCAGGACTCTGCTGTCTTATAAGACAGGGGTTATAAGTACACGTGGCCACTTCCATGTGTATTCTACTGATTTGAACTCAGGTAGTCTCATGCTGGCTCAAGAAGTGCACTTAACAACTGAGACATCTCTCTAGCCATTTGTAATAGTAATAAGTTAAACAACAATTTATCTCTATTAGCTATAATATAAAAGAATATAAACTTACAACATGTGTCTCAGAGTCAAAATCATTATGTTCCCATCTCTTCAAAACACAATAGAAGCAGGAATTGGCATATTTATTTTAATTTACTTCTTTAATTTGTTTTGTACTTTGTATGATTGTTGTGTATATGTATGTTGATATGTGTGTGAACCCACAAATGTGTGTTGGTGTATGTACAGATGGATGCATGCATGCATGTAAATGTGGCAGCCAGAGAACAACATAAAGTTTCTTCCTAGGTCAATTGCCCACATATGTTTGAGCTGAGGTTTGTCATTGGCCTGGAGCTTATCAATTAAGCTGGTCAGAGAGCTCTAGGGGTCCACCTTTTTTCTAAAACCACAGACATATGCCACCACAACCAACATTTATGTGTATGCTTGGCATAGAACTCAGGTCTTCATGCCTGCCTAGAAAACACTTTACCCACTGAGTTATTTTACGAGTCCCTCAAATTTCCTTTTAGTTAGTGCATCTCTAGAGTACGTAGTCTGGTTGCCCCAACTCCACCCAGACCCAATACTGATTCTGAGAGTGAAACTTGATTTCTTCCCACTAGGATTAAATTCATTAGCATTTACTTACTGCACTGACTACACAATTTTATTCTCTGGTTTCTACTTTGTCATATTTTAATTTTCTGTCAGAAACTGTTGTCTATTTCTTTCTTTGTCTGTGGTCTGAGTTGTTTACTTTCTTTGTTTTCCTTTCTCCTCCTTTGCTTCATTATTTCTAAATTTGTATCACAAGTAATTACTTAGTTGGAATTTTTCTCAGAAGCCCTAAAGTTTGTTTATATATAAAAATATAACCTTTCTATAACTGCCTTCTATCATCTGATATTTATCAAATTATAATTAGTGTTAGTGGTGCAACAAATTTAAAACCCAGTTTATTTTGTATTCTTCAACCTGGCATATACACATATAGATAAATATGTTATTCTATGAGTTTACACATGCTATTTTTAAGGGCATTTATATCAGCATGTGATGAAATCTATTTTATGGCTATCCAGACTGTCAAAATTGATTGCTTGTGCTAATTCATGTATACACCCTCCCCAGGACAGAATGAATGTAAAATAACAAACATGGGAACTAAAATGGTGAAAACAAAACTATCTTGAGGTGCCAAAAGTTCAATTATGTGCTTTTAAAATATTGTCCTATCACTCTAGACATGTATGTATATACCTCCAGTGTACAATAACTCGACTAGAATGAGATAACAATTCTCTTTCATTCTAAACATCAAATATCTGTCATTTGAAGGACATACTTTCTTAGGATGCACTTGATAGTGCTTTGAGGATACCAGTGGTGCTTAGCAGTAAACACAAAAGTTTTCCTGCTATCCTATCACAGGGCCTTGCTCATGCAGTTGCTTTTTACTTCTAATTTGGTTTTCAACATTTGATTGTATGTCTTATTTATTATGCACAGGATGTGGCTGAGGGATAGGTTTGATGTGGTAATGTGGAATACTCATAGAACGGTGATGTGATAGTGCCTTCAGATGTCTAGTTAGTTGTATCTGCAGTTATAGTCATCTGGAAGGGAAGAAAACATAGATTTATGACAGGTACAAATAAAGTCCATTTTGACTTGGAAATTAAAAAAAAATAACATTATAATAGTTGATTTAAAAGAAAAATAATGGACATGGAGATATGAGAGAATGAGTTAAAAGTTCACAATGGAAGGGAAAATGTGTAATGGACAGGTTCATATGGTAGTCAGGGAGATCGAATTAATAAGTTCATTCTTATAATGAGAAGAAAATTTGGCACATGAAAGGAAAAAGAGGAATGCAAGTGTAAAATGGAATATTTCAATTATATATTAAAGGAATTAAAGATTTCTTTAATTGATACTATAGAATTGAATTAGTGAGTGTAAAAGATTGGCAAGTGACTTTTGGGAAATCATGAGCTCACAACCTATTATTTGATAAGCAAGAAGGAATATCAACATAGACTTGGAAAACTCACATGTATACCCTACAACTTAGTGGAGGATCAAGGAAAACAATATGAAAAATATCAACACATAAGAGATATCATGGCAAACAAGTAATTTTACAGTATTTCATATGATAACATTTATTCAAATCTCTAGAAACCAGGAATTCTAAGCAACCCAATATGTTATCTTCTAGAAAAAGTAGTTTATAGCATTTATATCTATGTATACACACACAAATATGAATTGATGGATACTCTCAAAAAGACACACTGAAATATAGAGATTTTGAAGGGAATACTAAGAAAATGCATGTTATTTTATATATTCTGACTTCTGCTAGGCAGAGCGTCTTGAATGTCTTCCACTGACAATCTCTTTAATACTAAGAGATTTTTTTTTTACATAACCATGGGTATACAAAGGCATAAAAATCAAACTTGTATTGATAGCAGGTCATAAAGAACTTTTTAATATTTATTTGTTTGAGAAAGAAAAAAGGAGAGTGGGAGGAGATGGATGTGACAGGGACTCTTCTCCTGCAAACAAATTCCAGAAGCATGCATCACTTTGTGTATCTTGCTTCATGTGGTTACTGCAGAATCAAACCCAGGCCATAAAGCTGTACAAACAAGCATCTTTAATGGCTGAACCACCTCTCCAGCCCATCAAAAATTATTTGAAACAATTCTTTTGTATGCATGTATCTTTACTATTTGTGAAAGATGAAAACAAAATTGTGTACAGTGTGATCATTTTACATAAACAATAAATAAATAAATAAATAATAAATAGATAAATAAATCTTGGTTAACAGTGTGCTCTTGAAAGAAGTAAAGCATCTTCAAAGTTTCTGAGTGGTGATTTAAATTTTGCCTTACCAGTCATCAATGCTGAGAAAATTACTTCATATAAATATGCAATAAAAATGGAACAATTCTGAAAAAGCTGAGTATAGAGAGACCAACAGACCCAGTTATTCCCTTAATGGGCATCTACCCTAAAACCTTCAAACCATAGGCTAGAGAGATTTGCTCAACCATGTTTGTAGTGGCTCAATTTGTAATAGCTAAGAGCTGGAATCAACCCAGATGTCCATCACTAGAAGAATGGATAACTAAGATGTGGTATATCTACACAATGGAATTCTATACAGCAGTAAGAAAATATGACACAATGAAATTTGAGGAAAAAAAATGGTTGAATCTGGAACAGATCATTCTCAGTGAACTTACCCAATCACAGACAAAAAATCGCCACACAGTCTCACTCATCTACAGCATCTAACCTGAATCTACCCAAGATACCTTACATATCCAGGAAGCATCTCATGGACTAGACACTAGGATGGAAGGGGAGGGAGGGGAGGGCATCAAAGGGGTGGGAAACACAAATCTAGGCCCAAATGGCCATGGTACCATAAAATTCCACTTACTAAAAGACAGACCAAATGGCTGATCCTTCACCAGCCCTTACAGGGAACACCTGAACCACAAGACACTGCAGAGGGTAGGATCATGACTAACCTTAATCTTCTACATCTTCCCTCCCTCCTTCTCCCTCTCCCTCTCTCTCTCTCTTCTCTCTAACTCTTGTATATGAGTTATCTTTCTCCTCATTTTCTAAATGGGCACTGCCCTGTAACTCCCAGTACCAGCATGGGGCTATCATACACAATGAGCTTTTGATCAGAGAGACCTACAAGGTTTCCTAAAAGACAGACAGATTTCTGTCAGAGTACTTGATGACCCACCAAAGGTTAGTGATAAGACCCTACTACTTAAGACACTGTATGTGGTTGACATGCAAAATAGAATGGCATGGCTGGAAGTTGGAAGACAGTCAGTGCCCAGACAGTCAGGGCGTCTTGTGCCAGAAGGTGCTACATGGGTGACTGGGGAAAAATGACCAATATCTGCCCAAGCAACTCATGGTCTAACCTACCTAGCAGCAAATAACTTGTTGTGATGCCCACACAACTGCAATAGTGGCACACAGCCATGGTGGGGAACCAACTGCTCTTAATTTGGCTAACTGATCTCCTCAGTGGTACTGGACCCATAGCTGGATCTGGGAAACAAGTCAGAACCATATCCATACATAAGCCCACACTCCAATATCAAGCTACCATCAATCATGGGCTACAAGAGGGCCTACACCTATTAAATTCTCTATAAAAAAGTAAGGGTTATCTCTTTTGTCCTGGTGCTAACTTACTCTCCGTTGGAGAATCTGCTTCTCTTTTTCAGATACATGTACATCCTAAGGAGAGAACCACGCCATCATACCTCAAAAGGGCCCCAGCTGAAACTAAGAAAATTTGGCGAAACCAGCAAGGGTGCTGTTTTCCTGATGAACCGGATACCAGCACAAACGGGAAGGAGATCAACACAGAGAAAAATCAACTCCTACCAAATCAGAGAGCCAGAGCCTCACAGACCCCCAACACCTCATCACTGAAGCAGACCAAAAATGAACCCAACATGGCTCAGGGGAATTTTGTGGAAGAGGGGGCAGAAAGAATGTCAGAGCCACATGTTGGGTTATGATATGCAGAGACATTTATCTTACCCATAACTGTGGGCTAACTCCACAATGCATGACCCATATACCTCAACAAGGAGGGGCCAAGGGGAGGGTGTAGGTCACGGATGAGCCTAATAATGGTACCAAACTGACTGTATTTGCTGAATACAAAACTAACTAATAAAGCTTCTGTGAACAGAACATGAGGGAATTGTGGGATACACTTAAACGTCCTAATATCAGGATCATTGGAATACCAGAAGGAGAAGAAATTCAGACCAAAGGCATGGAGAACTTATTGAACAAAATAATTGAAGAAAACTTCCCCAGTCTCTTAAAGGAAAGGCCCATCAAGATACAAGAAGCCAATAGAACTCCAAACAGACTGGACCAAAGGAGAAACTCTCCAACACATATTATCATTAAGACTCTAAACATTGACACCAAAGAGAAAATCCTAAAAGTAGCTAGGGAAAAACAGCACACCACCTTCAAAGGTAACCCCATCAGAATTACTTCAGACTTCTCAATGGAAACCCTGAAAGCTAGAAGGGCCTGGAATGAAACACTGCAAAGTCTAAGAACCTACAGCTTTCAACCCAAACTACTCTACCCAGCAAAAGTATCCCTCATAATAGATGGTGAAAGAAAAACCTTCCACGACAAAACTCAGCTTTACAATTATACGAACACAAAACCAAACCTACAGAGATTATTTCAGGAAATTCTCCACAGAGAAGAAAAAAATAATCAAACACAATTGCCTACAAGAAGCAATTCACAAAAACCAAACTCAGAGAAGGCACAAAAAACTTCAACGTCCATGAAAACACCAACCCACATTTACCATCACAATATGGCAGGGATCAAATCAAATCTCACAGTCATTACCCTAAATATTAATGGCCTTAATTCACCCATCAAGAGACACAAGCTAACAGGATGGATCAAAAAATTAGACCCCTCAATCTGTTGCCTTCAAGAAACCCACCTCACCATTAAAGACAGACATCTCATCAGGGTGAAAGGGTGGAAAACAGTATTCCAAGCAAATGGGAATAAGAAACAAGCAGGTGTAGCTATATTAATATCGGATAAAATAGACTTCAAACCAAAAATAATCAAAAAAGACAAAGATGGTTGATAGATATTTTAAAATCTTATGCTCACTGCTAATTTTTTTGAGACTTCCACATTCAGTTTGGCAACTCTACTTGGGCTATACCCTACAGATTAAGGAGTGGAACTCAACGATATTTTTTGCTTTCATGTACATGTAAAATCCTCTACATACATTTCAACAGAGCTATTAATTTGCTTATATATTTAATTATTAATTAAGGAAGTAATTTTCTTCTTGAATATAAAATAGAGACTACATGGATTCAAGAAATGTGAAGAGGGAAAGTCACAGAGAAGAGACTATTTCTCACTAATAAGTCATTGCAATGTCTCGTTATATAGATGTTGTTGGACACTCAAGCCAAATAAGAAGTAATTTTATGTATGTTTCCATTTTTCTCATTTATATTCCCTATGAAAGAAAGACGAGAGTCAAACTCTGTATTAGCTCTGTGATTTTTCTCTAAATCTGTCAATCTTATTTCTTTAGTTGAAGATTTATTCAACGGTAACTATAGAGGTTGTAGATATCAAGCCTTCCACATGAAACATACTATGGTTTGTTAAAGTATCCTTGAAATAGGACTTCCTTTTCACTTTTTTGATGAGTGTAGTTATTTCTTAACCATGGGTTCCATTGTTAGATTCAAATAACCATTTTCTAGTACATTTCTCTGAACCCAGCCTGTTGGGAAAATGAAAAGTTATTTTAGAATGGGAAAAGAGGAATAAAGCTCAGTGAGTATGGTGCTTTCAGCACAGGCATGAGAACCTGAGTTTGGATTCCTATCACCCATGTATAGCTGGACATTGTAGAATACATTTGTAATCCTGGTACTCCCACAATGAGATAGGAAGCAGAGACAGGAGAATCTTAGGAATCTGACAGGCTAGCTAGCATGGTGTACACAACAGAGAATAAGAGACCCTGTTTCCATCCAGGTGAAAGATGAAAACTGACTGCCACTGTTGACTTATGGCTTACATATGCACCATGACACACAAATGCCTACACTCCAGCATGTATTGCACACACACACACACACCCACACACACACACACACACACAGAGAGAGAGATACACACACATACACACATAAAAACATGCACACACACAAAGAGAGAGAGAGAGAGAGAGAGAGAGAGAGAGAGAGAGAGAGAAGAAGAAGAAGAAGAAGAAGAAGAAGAAGAAGAAGAAGAAGAAGAGAAATAACAAAATTCTTAAAACATTTGGCATTTGTATCATTAAATAGATAGTATGAAAGAAACAAGTGAAGCTTAAGTAAACATGAAAACAATTTGGTTTTATACTCACCAGCTTACAGTTTCTTCCTTAGAATGTATTGTTTGGAAAAAGTTTTGCCATTTGTAATGTTGTTTTTAGCAAATGATAATCTTTAAACTCACAACATCCCAGTAATCAGGTTTTTCATGAGGCGAACTCATGATAAGCTCAACTCTTTTAGAGAATCAGAGGAGCTACTTGATATTGCTGTTAGGTCTGGTGATCTCTTCAGAAGTGAAGAGTTGTTCCTTTAAATACACATAGAACCATTTTATAATTAAAGTGACCAGTGTTATTCATTTTCACTTATACAATTTCTTCAAAAAAAAAGTAAGACAGTAGGCTTAAATGCACATTGGATTGGGGAGTACTGGGAGAGATTTATTGCTAGTAAGGGCTAAATGCTAGGAATATTGAATATTATAGGGTTGGGCAGATGCATAAGGACAGATTTAATCATGGACTCCTTCCCCTTTATTGCTGTGGTAATGAGGACATCCCTGTAGAAGTTGTCTACTCAACTTTTAGTGAGAACATGTTGGATGGGATAATTTATTACTAAACCACCCACACTTTATCCACACTGCTTCAATCATTTTTAACACCACATTTTCAGCAACTTTGGATGCACCTGGCCTCTGCAGACAGCTTTCTAACTGTCAGTATTTTGAAAACCCTCATATATTTCTAAACACATATTTAAGTAGATTTTGTGTATGGCTAAAAATTTTTGTATAATGTTTCTTAAAAAATTAAGTACATAAAACAGTAAAACTAGGTATGTGGTACATTTGCTTTCATGTGATCAAATTATGAATTTATATATTTTGTCATTAAAAACTTACAAACTCAGTAAAAATTGTGTGGGTATGCACTGTTTCCATAGGGGTATCTGTTATCAAATGATGTTAGGAAGCTTTTTGGACACTTCCCTAGTACACTCATTCCAAATAAAATACACCAGAACTCCAATATTGTATTCTAAGTAATACTTCTATTTTTTTTTAAAGTAGAGTTCTTTGGGCTCTTCCTTTATGAATAATTATCAAAGGACTAATGAATTATAAATGACAAGTAATGGTATGATGGACTATAGTACATGTATCATTATGTAGCTGTGTATTTACGTAGTCATACTCTACAAACATTCACAATGAAATATGTAGTCTATATCAATACATAATTATAAGTCTTAAATTCATTTAGAATATTTCATAGCATGCTGTTAAATCATATCCATTGGCTATTAAATTTGTAGTATAATTTTAACAATCTGCTGGTTTGGACTTCTTAAAAATATCTTTATTTTGACTTTAAACAAAGGAATAGTTTTGAATAGACTTTCAAGACTATAAAATATACTTATATAACATTTACTTAAATACTCCACTTATAATATGTGGAATCAAAAATAATGGGGAATAGCTAGGGTTCTAGCATTCTCTATGAGGGTTCAATACAATGGATCTAACTACTTTCCACTTAGTCAAACATGCTAAAAGTCTCACCACCTCACAATATTGCTGGGCAAATTGCAGATCTAAATTATAGCATAGACATCATCATGTTTTCTTTCCTATTAAATAAAGTGATAGGATTTATTTTTTTAAACATGGTCCATTTTATCCACAGACCTTAAATTTGTAAAATATTTGTCCCAGTTTGGTTGAATGCAATTTAAAGATCATTTTGGATAGTTTTTTTTTTTCCAATTATTTATTCCGAATAAAAATGGGCTTGAGGGATGTATTGGCAGCTAAGGTGCTTGACTGTGAAGCCTACTGGCCCAGGTTCCATTTCCCAGTAACCACATCAACCAGATGCACAAGGTGGTGCAAGTTCCTTTGCAGTAGCTGGAGGCCCAGGCATGTTCATTCTCTCTCTCAGCAATAAATTAATGAATAAATTATTTATATATATATTTATATATACATATATATTTATATATATATATATTTATTTATATATGTATATACAAATATATATTCCCCCCTCAGGTGAACAATTTGTTATTGTATTTCTTAAATTAAAAAGAGTGTGTTTGCCTGTTACATTTTCCTAACAGTTCTACCTATTACCCACACAGTGTGAATTGGAAGCGGAGTATTTGATATGCTAATATAAGCACTCTCTTTCTGATGTATGGACATAACAGAGACAGTGACTATACATATTCATTATTTATCACCTCCAACCCAGTACCTGAACCAAACTAAGCTGTGATTTTCCAAGTTTCACATGCTAAATATTCAAGCTCATCTTTTAATTGTCAAGGTTCCCCAGTTGCTGCCCTGTTAATGAGATCAGATTCTCTATGGTTCAAATCTTGCTCAAAATTGAAAAGCTTTACAATATTAACAGGTCTGGGCATATGTAAATGTGCTCTCAGTTGCCTTCCTGTTTTTCATTCTTACTTTAGGAAGAAGTCACTATTTCCTCAAGCTTCTGTGACTTTTTTGTTTCCATTACTTCTCATTTGCTACCCCAAAGAAATCCATTAAGCTGCAATGAGTAAAACATTCTTTATCTGTCTCAAAACAGCTTTTCTATTATTTACATTTTCAAACCTCTTTCTAAACACATCCAAGTATCTACTGAGCCGTTTTCAAAGAGATGTACTTAGGGGACACCTTCAGTGAAGGAGCAATGTCGGTAGTAGTTACTATCTGACTCATAAGAGAATTTGTAAGAAGAAAACCTCATGGTATACACAGAGTTTAGATTACAAATTTTCTATATTCTTTCCTGTACATTTATCAGAAATGAATTTCATCTGCCACTGGGCTGTACAATTCTCTAATATGATTACAGCCATCTGCAGTATCTCCCAAACCTCATTAGTTTTTAACTAACCAAAATACTTTAGTTTTCTCAGAATATTTTACACCTCCATATTGGTGGTGTCCTCTCAGACATTAGAAAGTGTACTGACACACATAGAGCCAACACTAAGAGAAAATATTTCATCTTTTAACATCTCTCACTGAGCAATGTATGTCTTATCAGCCATTGTTATGAATACAAAGACATTTTTCACAAAACCTGTACGTCCTGGTTTATTATCATGACACAATGAACTTATGACCAAGAAGTGAAAACTAATTGGTTGAATTAGCATGATGGTAGGGATTATAATATAATATTTATAAAAGGTGAAAGATTTATATGATCTGAAGAGAAACCAGAGTATACTATAATATAATATTTAGATGAATAAATATAGTACAAATCAATGGTATTAAATTCTATGACTCAGGCTGGAGAGATGGCTTAGTGGTTAAGGTGTTTGCCTGCAAAGCCGAAGGACCTTGGTTCAATTCCCCAGGACCCACATAAGCCAGATGCACAAGGCGGTACATGTGTCGGGAGTTTGTTTGCAATGGCTGGAGGCCCTGGCATGCCCATTCTCTCTCTATCTATCTACCTCTTTCTCTCTCTGTCAGTCTGTCATTCTCAAATATGTAAATAAAAATAAAACCAAAAAAAATTGAAAAAAATTCTATGACTCAAGCTTGCTTTGCATAAATTCTAAAATATGCTATTTAGTACCTATAAAACAAAATCTGTATGTCTATAAAATTTATATCACTATACATTTATGTTATGATTAGCAAATGGTCTTAAGATAGTAAATTAAAATTGGATAATTAGGGGCTGGAGAGATGGCTTACTGGTTAAGTGCTTGCCTGTGAACCCTAAGGATCCCAGTTCGAGGCTCGATTCCTCAGGACCCACGTAAGCCAGATGCACAAGGTGGCACATATATCTGGAGTTATTTTGTACTGGCTAGAGGCCCTGGTGCTCCCATTCTCTCTCTCTATCTCTGTCTCTCTCTCTCTCGCTCTCTCTCTGCTTCTTTGTCTGTCTGTCATTCTCAAATAAATAAATAAAAAAACAAAAAAGTTTTTAAAATTGAAGAATTAGTTAAGTCACTACCTAGAATCTTCTAACTCAGTTTGAAGAGATATGACTTATACATATCATATTGGCTTATCCCTGTGATGTTAGCATTTGCGAACTTTGAGGCAAGTGGATTGTGATCAGTTTGAGGCCAGCCTTGTCTATATAGTGAGTTGTAGGACAGTGTTGATTACATGAGACCATTTTCCAAGACAAAAACCAAAAGAAAACCAAGAAACAACAAAAATCAACAGACAATGCAGAGAGAAATACAATTTCTGGATTAAATGGCATGTATTTTCTTCTTTGGTTTAACAAAAATCATTAAACGTTATAATTTTATAGTATATTCATAAAACATAGTATTATCATCTTTGTATATTATATTTTGCTTGTTTGAAGAAACTCATTAATCCCAAATTTATAAAACTTGACTAATAATGGCAAAACTTGTACAAAATTTGTGTCATTTATTTTCTGATTAATCTAAAGCCATACCACATATGTTATAATAAAAAAGTAAGAAACATTCTTCATAGCACCTCCCTTATTTTAGCAATATGTAATGTATTTCTATACAATTCAAAGTCTAGAAAACCAAATACACCTACATCTACCCATTTTTCTACTTCTCTTATAAACCATTTTGTAATAGTAGTCAAAATGTCAATTTTTTACAATTAACTCCTATGAATACCTTCAGTACTTACATTGTTTACAATACAATAAATTTTACAAATAATACCAAACACATATAGGTGAAAATATTAAACTATTTGTGAAATTTTAAAGAAATACAACATAAAAAAAATGGTCAACATGAAAAAAGTAGAATGAGACAACCAAAGCAGCAAAATCCTGAGAGATTTCCTTGTTTTGAAGTCGAAAATGTAGTTAGTTGGATTTACAAAAGTAGAGCTTTAAAAGTGCTAATAATATGCCACTTATTGGCATGCACAGTTTAGTCAGATTTTTCATTTTCATATGCATTGATTTCCAGCACATCCAATATGCACTGCTAACCTGTTGTCTTTACCTCCTTAATTGTAAAACTTTGTAATTAAAAACTCAACATTGACAATGATTAATTTAAATAAATTTAATCAAAGCTTCTGATGTGGAAGCCTCAGAATTCAAAAATATTTTTGAACTACTCTTAAAAAGTGGTGAATATAATAATAATGAATGCTCATGAATTTCTTTTCCTTATCCCACATATTTCTGAGCATTTAATGTTTCCTGTTTTATTTGATCTTTCTATTGAGTGAATGTCATATGCCACTCGCCTATGACTCTGTGGGAGTGAATTAGTCATCTAACTAAAGAAATTTTCTGTATATTACAGCGAAATTAAGAAGTATCTCCACAAAAGCAAGATGTGTTAGTTGAAAATAGTATTAATTTCCCTTTTAAAATTGTATATTTCAATTACATTCCTCAATGTTTAGATTGCCTCACTTGTAGGCAGTAATCATAACATGTACTTATTAGGGTTTGTGACTTTTTATTTGGGAAAGGGAGGGAAAGGCAGATGTAGAAAGAGAATGGAAATGCCAAGGCCTTTAGCCACTGTGAAGGAACTCTAGGAACATGTGCCACCTTGTGCATCTGACTTACATGGATGCTAAGGAATTGAACCTCGGTCCTTAGGCTTCTCAGGCAAGCACTTTAACAACAATGCCATTTCTCTAGCTATAATTTATTTTTTAATTCTTCCTATGAATTAGTTTCATTTACTCAATAAATTCACCAAACTGGAAAAGAAAAATTTTAGTTTTCATCTTCATTATGCTGAACATTAATAAGATTCATTAAACTTAGCATGCACATATACACATATACTACAATGGCAGGAATTACTATGTTGTAACATTTGTTGAAACATTTCATTTATAAATGTGTGGTAGTTTTCTTTTCCATATTACACCCAATGTTTCCTAAGAATAATAACATTAACTTATTTGAATATAAAAAATTGACTCTAGGGAATGTAATATTAAAACTTTTATTATACACAATATGCACCAAATTTTAATTCTGCCAGTTGTCTCAATAGTTCTTTTTCAAGGGAATTTTTTCTTCTTTAATCAAAGATCAATCAATGGCAACTTACACTGAAATAAATATTGACAGAAGTTATTTAGAGAAGTATGCCTACACAATGTGTTCATGTAATAAAACACGTCACTGAAATGGAGGCTGTGGTAGAAAGCTTTTCCTAACAGTATGTTCTGTACATACTAGCAAGTACAAACAAAAATAATTGAAATATAAATAGATCATCACTTTCTCACACGAAGTAAACATTGCTGATGTATAATAAAATTTTTGGTCAAAACTATTGGAAATAAGTATATTCAGGTAATTTCAATTCTTCACCACACTGCATATTAATACAAAAAGGGAAACATACTTGTAAAGGAAGATGTTAAGTGCTCCCTTGCCCCATAATCAAATAGCATCACAAATAATGGGAAAAACTGACACCATATGTCCTCTAATGTGAGATTGGAAGAGTACATCAATTTAATATTAGGTAAAGAAAGAATTACAATGTAGTAGGAAATTATTGTAGTATAACAGACCAAGAATTTATCAGTGATGGAACAATTTGTAGATTTAAGTTATTCTGCACAATTTTCTTTGTCTTGGTAGTGTATACCTGAAGTCTAATTCACACATTAAAAAGAAATAAGATCCCACACTAGTTTAGTTCTGGCTTCCAGTCTGAGATATTTAGTAAAACATTTGGGTACTTTTGAATAATCAGATGGATCCTATGGGAAATAAATCCAGGTGTGACTCAAATACTCAATTTCCCTGAATTTTTAGTTTTTAAAAGGTTCTCAAATGTATAATGAAGCTGAAAATTATTTGTAATTTGTCTTTTTGCCACATAAAATGGTAGGCAAAAATGATTTTTCACAGAATACTTATTAATTTGTCTCATTCTCATGTTATTTACGTATAAGTTTTTGAAAAGAAACTTGAAATTGAATTGTTCTAACAAACAAATGTTTCCCTGATTTTAAAATGCAGTGATTAGAAGAAATGATATACATATGATATACATTTATAATAGAAAAAATAAAGATGTAAAAGAAAGAAAGAACGAGAGAGAGAGAGAGAAAGGGAGAAACAAAGGGAATGAACAAAAGCACATGGTTTCAGTAAAAGGTCATAAAGCATCTACATTTTGATTTAATCTACATTTAAAAGGCAAATTTTGTAGGTATTCTTTTTTTTTAATTGGAAAAATAAATGTCTCCTTTCCCATGCTGTTTCAGTACATTGGCAAGTTAAATACAGAAGGCTTTTTTTTCTTGGTGAAAATACCATATAACCCTATGAAAACCAGGGTTTATGATGGCCTTCAGCAAGAGTACTATGCATGGCGCCTCTATAATTTTATTTGATCCAGAAAAAAAAATAACTTCAGTTATATAATGAACATTATTTCCTCCCTTTGCAGGCTTGCACATGTATTGTTTTATACATACCAATGTCAATCCTTGGGATACAACGCTGCCAAAACTACTCTTTGATGAATGCTAATAAATTCAAATGCCTAATATTACCCTGTATTTTTTTAAGATTGGTGGATGGGTGTAAAAGAACAAAAGCCAAGACTGAATAAATTATAGCCTATACGTGACAGTGAAAATTGGGCCAAATACTCATGGCTTCAAAAGATGGAATCTGTCCAGTGAGAATACTCCTTTTCACCCTGTCTGTGTTAATCAATGAGACCGCTCAATATAAATGTCTTTATGATACATACCAGCAAATATAGGATCAAATGTTACAACACAGTAATCTACAGTTAATGGATGTGAATGCTTTAGCAAAATTCTATGACACATGGGAATATATGTTAAAGGTATGTTTCTTACAAATGTGACTCAGAGTGCACTATTTGGGAATTCTGAAATATGCATGTGCTCTATTTATTAAGCAGTCTGAAAAGCCTTCACTGTTGATGAGAAAGGAGAGATATCCATTCTGTTTACTATCAATTAATTATACATGCAAAGTGCTTCTCATCCGGCATGAAGGCCTGAGTTTGATACTCAGAACTCAAATGAATGAAGCCAGGCATCAAGATGTTGGTTTGCAATTGCAGTGTTTGAGATGTAGATACAGGAGGATCCCTGTGGTTTCCTGTTCATCAAATCTAGCCTCATTAGGTAACCTCCAGTCAATGAGAGTCAGCCTCATAAAAGGTGGAAAATAAACGAAGTTGTTTTCTGACCTGAACACACATATGCACACATGCACTTATGCATGCACACAAATGCACATGTGCACACATATAACCACACATATGAATACACTTAAAAATAGCAAATTATTATCCAAGAGAAACAAGCTTCACATACATTATGACTAGTTAGATGGTAAGTACTCAATTTGACCAACCCTGGAGCATTTCTTTTCAAAGCCATTTAGAATTATTTAATGAACACATATGTCCGCTCTCACATTCTATGACCCTTATCAAAATAAGGCATGATTGGTCTATAGGAAAATAAGACCTGTGACCACAGAACATGATGGGAAAACATTTAAATGGCTCAACCTAGACTGTTGTCAAGTATTTCCATCTATCTCCAAGAATCTGTGCTTTATATGCATCAAGCCAAGTTTTAAAGGTCTAATGTGGCAATAATTTGATAATTTGACTTCTATTCTAGCTTGATAACAAGTTTTTTAAATGTTAACATCATTATTATTAACATGAAAAATGTGATACAACATTGCTACTTTTTCCCTCTGTGGTTGTAATTTCCTTTTTATCCATTAGGCAGACACTTATTTGCAGTGTGTTCTTTATATGCCTGAATCTTTAGATATTTCCTAAGTCAATATTTGATGTTGGTACATTTCACAATTTGCAGTATAAGTTACATATAATCATATACCCTGGTGATCTTACTTATCAGTTGTTTAAGTGCATCAGAAATTATTATTATTATTCTTTATGTAACTATTGGTCATCAGTGCTTTCCCTCCTTTGAGATCTTTGTCCATAATACTATTATTAAAGTGATTTGTTGTGCTTTCATATTTTAAATGCTATTTTTCTGGATATTTTTGATATAGAAGTTATACTTTTATTGCCTATAGTTTTACTTTATTCTTATAACATCAAGGTTTTTAAATTTGAAGGCATCAAAGTTTTCAAACTTTTCTGTTTATTATTTATATGTATGTGTATAAGCATTAAGTGAGTCTTACATATCCTAAAGAGATAAAAATGTTCATACATGCTTTCTACTTACACTTTAAAAATGAATTTATGTTTATTTCTCAATCCCAATCTATAGTGAGTAAATCAGTTTAGAAAACATTGTAATATTTATAATATTAATATATTCCACTCCAACAATGACGTATTTCTCTTATTTGTCTTTATGTTTTACAAAAATAATCCATAAAATTTTGGTATGCTTTCCATTAGAGTTAACAATAGGAATTAATCAGTTTTTGTTTCAATGGTGTATATTTTCTTTGCTATTTTTGAATAAAGATACTATCAATTTTTATGCATTCATCATAAGAATATCTAGAATTTCTTTGTTTCGAATACATTAATGATAAATCGTTTGGAATTATGTGCATACATAAGCAGAACACTGGTTATGATTTTTCTTTTCTGACCATTTTCTTGGATTACTAATCAACTATTTTTATTTTCTGTACAGAACACTATTAATTTGAATAATAGAGTGATAATGAAAATTACTACTAATTTTAGAAAAAGCTCTTGGAGAGTTTTCAGTTAACATCAAGGGAATTAAAGACATAGTTAAGTCAGTATGTACTTCTTGCACAAGCATGAAGATTTCAGTTCAATCCCCAGAATACATGTGAAATAAGGCAGTTATAGTAGCATGTACTTCTTACCACTGAGAAGGTGGAAACAAGTGGATCCCTGGGGCTTGCTGATGAGCCAGTCTAATTTACTTGGGTAGTTTCAGGCCACAGAAAGTTGTATAGTGGCAGAGAAACACCTGTAGTTATTCTTGGGCCTTAAGACACATGCCCACATATGTTTATGTGCACCACCAGCACATGCATGCAACAATAATCACATAAATATGTATGGGAAATGCACACGCACACACACACACACACACACACACACACACACACACACACACACCAAAAAGTGAATATCATTTGCCTTAGGGTTTTTTAGGTTTGTTCAATGAAATACTTGTTTTGGAGATTCAACAATGAATATGATTTGAGTATTAACACATGTATTTTTAGTATATCTTAATTTTATGATCTGGTAGTTTTCATCTACTTCTCTTGAAATCTTCCTATGTGGTGTACCAACGTGGCATGGCAGATATTCAAGTGCTATACCCTTCTGTAAATGTTTGAATAAATTCAACTTGCTCATCATCAAAGACAACCATTTTTATAAAGTTGAAGAATTGTCTGTGACTATAAATTTTATCTGTTAAAAGTTTTATGGGCATAGCTGAGACTTATTTTAAAACAAAAGCTATCAGTAGTTTAATAAATTTCAGGTCTTTCAGACATAAATCAAAATTGGCATAAGAAATCTTGCCTTTACTATGTGATATGCAATAAACTGTTTCTAGCTTTCAATCTAAATTTTATGGTAAGACTTGAAATCAAGATCTCTGAGAAGTGTGTGTACATTGATGCATCATTATTGATAAGACCAAAAATATAGAAACAATCTATGCTTACACGGACAGATAAATGGATTAAAAATTGATTTTCAGATTACTATTAGACCATCTTAACAAAGAAGGAACTCTTTGTGGCAGCTAGGAGGGACTTAGAGAATATTATCCTAACTGTTATGAGTTGGTCAGTGAAGAAAATGTAGTACATGATCATATAACTAATTACTTCAGGTATTTAAAATAGTGAAACTCATGGAAATAATTTAGTGGTCATTGGTTTGTGTAGAGTAGAGAAATTTGGAATTATTTCCTCAATGTGAAATTTCAGTTGTGTTAGTTGCCTGGATCTGATAAACCACACACTTCTTGGCATGTCATTTAGGGGCTGGAGGAAGAGGTCTGAAGTAGAGTGCTATATATCTCCAAAGCTCAGCAAGTAAAGCACATTAAATATCTGTGCAGCAATTAGATGTAAATATAATTAAAATTAATAAATAAAGCCGGGTGTGGTGGCACACGCCTTTAATCCCAGCACTTGGGAGGCAGAGGTAGGAGGATCGCCGGGAGTATGAGGCCACCCTGAGACTACATAGTTAATTCCAGGTCAGCCTGGGCCAGAGTGAGACCCCACCTCAAAAAAAAAAAAAATTAATAAATAAAATGCTTATTGAGATGAGTGCAATTCTAGGGTGGCTTCATGCATATCATAAATAATTAAAATGCCAACTTTGATTCAGTTCAAGTATTATTTACATTTTTCTACTTTACCATTGTATTGAATCAACTTAGAAATATAACTGTGCCTTTAAAAGAAGAATTTTATGTTTATTGTTTCCTCAAAAGATATCCACACATTTAATTTTACTAATCAAAACTAATTCTCAATATTTTATATGCTATTCTTGATTCAGCAGTCATAATGACCTAAAATATAGAGTGTTTTTCAGCACTTCCTGAACTCATTTGGTTCTTTTTTTTTAATTATTTTTTATTTTTGTACTTCGTGAATACAGTCAAGTTGGTACCATTGTTAGACTTCTCCCTGTCTTTCCCACCCACAGGGACCTTCCTTGTTGGAGTACATGGTTTGTGCATTATGGGGTTAGCCTTCAGTTATGGGTAGGAGGCAATGTCTCTGCGTGTCATGACGCATGTGGCTCTGATATTCTTTCTGACCCCTCTTCCGCAAATTTTCCCAAGCCTTGTTGGGTTCATTTTAGGTCTGCTTCAATGTTGAGATCTTAGGGGCCTCTGTGTCTCTGGATATCTGGGTTTGGTAGGAGTTGATTGTTCTCTGTGTCTATCTCCTTCACCATTGTGCTGGTTCCTGTTTAGCCAAGAAAACAGCATTTCATGTTTCCCCAATTGTTCTTAGATTAATCTGGGGCCCTTTTGAGGTATGATGGCCCAGTTCTCTCCTAAGGATCTGTGTCTATCTGAAAAAGAGAAACAGATTCTCCAACAGAGAGTAACGTTAGTACCAAATAAATGTGGTAACCATTATTTTTTAGAGAGAGTTTAATGGAGAGCAGGCTCATTTTTGCATATGGTTCTGACTTGTTTCCCAGTTCCAGCTATGGGATCCATTCCACTAAACTGATCAGTTAGCCAAATCGAGAGCAGTTGGTTTCCCACCATGGCTGTGTGCCACTATTGTACTTGTGTGAGCATCATATCAGGTAGTTTGCTGAAAGTAGGTTATGCCATGCATTGCTTGGACAGATATTAGTCATTATCCCCCAGTCACTCATATAGCACCTTCCGGCACTAGATGTGCTGTGTTGGGTCTCACTCTCTTCCAGCTTCCAGCCATGTCACTCCATGTTACATGCCAACAGTGTATGGTGTCTTTGGTAATAGGGACTTACCACTAACCTATGGTGGGTCATCAGTGCTGTCACATAAATATATCTTCTTTTGGGAAACTTTGTAGGTCCCTCTGATCAAAAGCTCATTGTGAATGATATCTACCTGCTGATACCAGGAGTTACAGGTCAATGCTCAAAAAGAGAAGGAAGAAAGAGATACATTATATTAGAGAGATGGGAGAGAAGAGGGAGAGAGAGAGAGAGAAAGAAACAGAGAGAGAGAGAGAGAGAGAGAGAGAGAGAGAGAGAGACAGAAACACGAAGAGATAGAGGTCAGTTTTCACCATACCCTCTACAGGGCCTTATGAATCAGGTGTTCCCTCTAAGGGCCTATTGAAGGTTCAAGCATTTGGCCTGTCTTTTGGGATGTAGAGTTTTAGAATATCATTGCCATTTGGGCCCAGTTTTGTGCCTCCCACCCTCTCCCTTACCCTCCCTTTCCTCCCCACCCTCCCTATTGTCTGGTCCTTGAGATGCTTGCCAGGTATGTTGGCAACTTGGATAGAGTCAGGTTAGGAGCTGTGGATGAGTGAGACTATGCGGCAATTATCTTTATGTGATTGGGTGAGTTCACTGAGAATAATCTTTTCCACGTTCGACCATTTTTCTTCAAATTTCATTGTGTCATTTTTCCTTACTGCTGTGTAGAATTCCATCATGTAGATATACCACATCTTAGTTATCCATTCATCTAATGATGGACATCTGGGTTGATTCCAGCTCTCGGCTCTTACAAATTGAGCAGCTATAAACATGGCTGAGCAAATCGCTCTGAACTGAGGTATGGAGGTTTTAGGGTACATGCCCAATAAGGGAATAACTGGGTCTGTTGGTAAGTGTACAGTCAGTGTTCTTAAGAGTCTCCATATTGCTTTCCAAAGTGATTGTACCATCTTACATTCCCACCAACAGTGGATGAGGGTTCCTATCTCTCCACATCCTCACCACCATTTATTTTCATTTGATTTTTTGATGTTTGGTATCCTTACTTGGGTAAGTTGGAATCTCATAGTTGTTTTAATTTGCATTTCCCTGATGATTAGGGATGATGAACATTTTCCTAAGTATGTGTTTGCCATTTGTATTTCTTCCTCTGTGAACTGCCTTCCAGTTCTTTGCCCCATTTTGTGTAAGCTCAGTTGGTTCTTACAACTCTGGCTTCATCAACATTGTCTATTTTTGCTGAAGTAACATATTCAGAAAAGCTAAATAATGGGTTTAAAGTAATTTTTAGTTCTCTTTGAAATTTTATTTTTTAATTTATATTTTTATTAATTAGTTTTGTACTCAGTGAATACAGTCAAGTTGGTACCATTGTTAGGCACATCCATATCCTACCCCCTCCCCCTGGCCCCTCTTTGTTGAGGTATATGGGTTATGCATTGTCAGTTACCCCACCGTTATGGGTAGGAGAAATGTCTCTGCATATCATGACCCAATGTGTGGCTCTGACATTCTTTCTGCCCCCTCTTCCGCAAAACTTCCCTGAGCCATGTTGGTTCATTTTTGCTCTGCTTCAGTGATAAAGTGTTGGGGGTCTCTGGATCTCTGGATATCTAATTTGGTAGGAGTTGATTGTTGTCTGTGTTGATCTCCTTCACTTGTGCTGGTACCTGCTTCACCAAGAAAACAGCACCCTTGCTTGTTTCTTGCCTTATGATTCTAACCTTTTTGTAACTCTTAGTGAACTGTGCTTATAGTATTCTCTGACTGCAATAGACTCACATCAGACTATTCACTGTATGTGGCTTGGAGTAATCAAGTCCAAGTGATTGGCCCATCATTAAAGTAGCTATCAATTAAACATTTATTTTTCTTAAAAAGTTGTCAAACCCATGAATTCTGTCTTCCATATATATTACTAGCCAGTAGATAATGCATTTTTTAATGGTTGCACTACCAATGACGAGTTAAGATGATTAGGATTTCAAAAGCTTTAAAAAATGTTTTCATGAAATGTATTATGTTACTTTGTTTTCCATTTTAAAAAACACATATATTCTTCACCAAAGTTAAAAAGAAAGGAAAAAAAATATTGTTTTCAATTTTGTCATTCATTGCTTTTTAATTTTTTTCTCCTACATTTGGAGGCTTTCCTGGATTTTAGTTTCAGTATAGGCACTTTGGATTACAATTTATGAGGCAGGTTGAATCATATAATAATGTATGCCATTTATACTTTATCATACTCATATCACTTTATGGGTGTATACCTTAGAGGCACAGAGGCAATTTTTTATTAACACATGTTTATACATAATTGACCAATTGGAAAGTGGTAAGAGGTAATGGTGGTGATTTACATAGACTAAGAAATGTCTTAGAGCACCTCGCCCTCTCTGGATCCCCCACTGTGACAGATGAGCCAATGCCTGTGGGGAATGACAGCATGCTATTTATGGCATTTCCTTATGAGACAATTAAGTAACATATGCTAAGACTATAGGGGTTATCTTAGAGCTACACAGTATGTAACACTATCTGAAGAGAAATATAATATTTTATAAATTTGACAAACCATAAGAAAGCTTAAATTGATTCACTTGTTTTAGTGAATGCAATGAGTTTTTGAATTATAATAAGATTTAATTCCTGATAAGAACATGGAATAAAAGATTAACATGTTACATACATGTATAACTCATAAAAGATAGCATACGTATTTACTTGGGGTTCAATTTTCATGGTGAATTCTTATATAGGCTACTTATTTTAAGAGCTACTTTCTGATAGACAAATCAAACCAAGGAGAGCTGTTTCATTGTAAAAATGACAGTAAAACCCCAGGTCTTGTAATAATATTGCACTGACATTCTGCAAGCTATAGTTTGTGAATGTAGTGAGTTAAAAAGGTGTCAGAGGGGAAAAGAAGGGAACAGAATGCATCACCACAGCAGTATTTCCTCACTGATGGAACAGTTATACTATTAACTGTGTCCTTATTTCCTTAGCAAAATGTGATATTTCAGGAAATATTAAAGATGCATAAATGAATGGATTGATTGGCAAATGAAAGTTTTTTTTTTTCTTTATGACTTCAGAGGTTTATCTTACTCCAATCCATTTAGGATTTCATATTCATTGAATTGACTTCATATTATATAACCTTGGATTTCCACAAACATGGCAACCTTAGATCTTACAGGAAGGTGTGCATAGGGTTATCACTATACATTAATTGCAAGCATGGCCTGTTATTAAATAAATATCCTTGAAGAGAAACTATTTTCTGAAATAATTATGTAAGAGAAAATGAAGAAGGAAGGAAGGAAGGAAGGAAGGAAGGAAGGAAGGAAGGAAGGAAGGAAATGATGGAGAAAGAAAGAAATGAAGGTAGAAAGAAAGAAGAAAGGGGGTAGGAAGGAGGAAGGGAGAAAGGAAGGAAGGAAAGCAGTACAGGAAGGAAAGGAAGTGGAAGGATGAAATAAATTTCATAAAGGACAGAGGGATTTTGGAGGGAGATAGGTAGGGAAGGAGGGAGGATATGAAAGGAAGGAACAGGTTTGGAAGTTGGCTCAATGAATATAGGTTGTGTTGCACAAGCATGAAAACCTGAGGTCTAACTCCAGTATCCACTTAAATGCCAGGCCTGCTATCCTAGTGTTTGGGAAGCTGAGACAGGGCATCTCTAGGGCTAGAAAAATCATGGAGTATTATATTTAAGTAAGAGATTCCTCAGTTAATAAATTAGAGAGCTGTTGAGGAGGACATTCCATTTCAATCTCTTGGCTCCACAAGTGCGTCTATGTGATTTGCACATACATACAAATACACAAATACACACACAGGAACACAAGCATGCACATGAAAATATTTTTTTAAAAAAGTAAGAAAAAGGAGTGAGGGCTGGAGAGATGACTTAGTGGTTAAGTGCTTGCCTGTGAAGTCAAAGGACCCCGGTTCGAGGCTCAGTTCCCCAGGACCCATGTTAGCCAGATGCACAAGGGGGCACATGCATCTGGAGTTTGTTTGCAGTGGCTGGAGGCCCTGGCACACCCATTCTCTGTCTCTCTCTCTCTCTCTCTCTCTCTCTCTCTGTCACTCTCAAATAAATAAATAAAAATTATAAAAAAAAAAAAGAAAAAGGAGTGTAAAGACAGGGAGAAAATAATCACAAGATGGGTCAAAGAGCTGGACAGGCAGTTGAGAGAGGAAGAAATACAAATGGCAAACACACACTTAAGAAAATGTTCATCTTCCCTAATCATTGGGGAAATGCAAATTAAAGCAACTATGAGATTCCACCTTACCCCATTAAGGATAGCAAACATCAAAAAATCAAATGAAAATAAATGGTGGAGAAGATGTGGAGAATTATGAACCCTCATCCACTGTTGGTGGGAATGTAAGATGGTACAACCTCTTGGAAAGCAATATGGAGACTCCTGAAAAAGCTGACTATAAAATTGCCAACAGACCCAGTTATTCCCTTACTTGGCATGTACCCTAAAACCTTTAAACCACAGTCCAGAGAGAATTGCTCAACCATGTTTCTAGGGGCTCATTTTGTAATAACTAAGAGCTGGAATCAACCCAGATGTCCATCACTAGAAGAATGGATAACTAAAATGTGGTATATCTACATAATGGAATTCTGCACAGCAGTAAGAAAGAATGACGCCATGAAATTTGAGGAAAAAATGTTTGAACCTGGAACAGATCATTCTCAGTGAACTTACCCAATCACAGAAAGAAAATAGCCATATAGTCTCACTCATCTACAGCACCTACCTTTAATCTACCCAAGATGCTGACATACTCAGCAAGCATCTCAAGGACTAGACAATAGAGTGGGAGGGGAGAGGGCAAGGGAAAAGGAGGGGGTGGGAGACACAAATCTAGACCCAAATGGCAATGGTACCATAAAATTCTACATCCTAAAAGGCAGACCAAATGGTTGAACCTTTACCATGCCCTTAGAGTAAACACCTGAGCCAGAAGACACTGGAGAGGGTATGATGAAGACTGACCTTAATGTTCTACAACTTCTCTCTCTCTCTCTCTCTCTCTCTCTCTCTCTCTCTCTGTCTGTCTGTTTCTCTCTCTCTTTTCTCTAACTCTTTTATATTAGTTATCTTTTTCTTTCTTTTCTTAGTGGCAATGACCTGTAACTCCAGGTACAAGCATGTGGCTATCACCCACAATGAGCTTTTGATCAGAGAGACCTACAAGGTTTCCTAAAAGAAAGACAGATTTCTGTCAGAGTACTTGATGACCCACCAAAGGTTAGTGGTAAGACCCTACAGCTGAAGACACCATATGCGCTTGACACATAAAATGGAATGCCATGGCTGGAAGCTGGAAGAGAGTCAGTCTCCAGACAGTCAGCACGTCTAGTGCCAGAAGGTGCTACATGGGCTGGCTGGGGGAAAATGACCAATATCTGTCCAAGCAACACATGGTCTAACCTACTTAGCAGCAAATAACCTGTTGTGATGCTCACACAAGTGCAATAGTGGTGCACAGGCATGTTGGGAGACCAACTGCTCCTGTTTTGGTTAACTGATCCCCTCAGTGGAATGGGTCCCATAGCTGGAGCTGGGAAACAAGTTCAGAACCATATCCAAACATGAGCTCACTCTCCATTATCAAGCTACCACTAATAGTGGGATACAAGCAGGCCTATACCTATTAAATTCTCTATAAAAAAAAAAAAAACAGCAACAAGGATTATCCCATTTGGTGCTAACTTACTCTCCGTTAGAGAATCTGCTTCTCTTTTTCAGATAGATGTAGATCCTAAGGAGAGAGCCACTCCATCATACCTCAAAAGGGTACCAGCTGAAACTAAGAATAATTGGCAAAACAAGCAAGGGTGCTGTTTTCTTGGTGAACCGGGTACAAGTACAAGGGTGAAGGAGATCGACACAGAGAAAAATCAACTCCTACCAAATCAGAGATCCAGAGACCCAGAGGCCCCCATCATCTCATCACTGAAGCACACCAAAAATGAACCCAACATGGCTCAGGGAAATTTTGTGGAAGAGGTGGTGCAAAGAATGTCAGAGCCACATGTTGGGTCATGATATGCAGAGACATTTCTCCTACCCATAACTGTGGGCTAACTCCACAATGCATGACCCATATACCTCAACAAGGAGGGGCCAGGGGGAGGGGGTAGTACTTGGATGAGCCTAAAAATGGTACCAACCTGACTGTATTCACTGAGTACAAAACTAATTAGTAAAAGAAAAAAAATTAACAAATTAATTTTTAAAAAGTGATAGTAGATGTTGAATAACAACTTCAATTAGAACTTAATTGCTTGTCCTATCCCTCAAAATATTATTGCTTAGTCTTCCAAATAGTAGCTGTTTATAGGCTTGACATAAATGTGAATTTTGAGCCTAAATGATATTAGTGCTAGATAGGAAGATAGACTTTTAGATTGATTGATAGATAATAGTTATTCATTATAATGCTGTCAGGCAATGATATTCCTACTTGACCATCTTGGAAATAGAGCATAACAATATTGATAAAACAAACTTGATATAATATCATAAACATAGTGAAATTTGCTATATTTCTGAATAAGCTTATAGAAATATTTTGTATGGTGCTTCAATACTTATAACTTTTTCATGTACATCTGATTTAGTCTCTGTAATAACATTAGTAGCCCTAGAATCTATGCAAGCCCTATAAAACATAAGAAAGTAGTTAAAGAGAAAGAAAAGAATCCTTTGTTTTATGGTGTTCAGAATATACCTTTATATTTCATCTTGTTCCCTTCCCTCCTTTTTTATTCTTCCTATCTTTGTTTCTCTCTTTCTTGCATACATGCTCACCGAGTTTCTCCTGTGGGCCAGACACTGCTATGAATGCTACTCTACTCAATATATGAGTATTGTATAATCTCTGGGAAGTTACTCTTGGCATTATGAAAAAATATGCCCTTAAAATTATATTAAGGGGCTGGAGAGATGGCTTAGTGGTTATGTGCTTGCCTGTGAAGCCTAAGGACCCTGGTTCGAGGCTCGATTACCCAGGACCCACATTAGCCAGATGCACAAGAGGGCACATGCATCTGGAGTTCATTTGCAGTGGCTCGAGGCCCTGGCATGCTCATTCTCTCTCTATATATATATCTGCATCTTTCTCTCTGTCTGTTGCTCTCAAATAAATAAACAAATAAAAATAAACAAAAATTTAAAAAATGCATTAAGGTTTCCTTCCCGAAGCATTTTTAATGAAAGGTAACTCTTCATGATCCTCCCTATTGGAAGATACTATACTAATCCAGACATGAACAAAGAGAGGCATTATTGAAATGCATTGTAAGAAAGCAGCTGGCAAATTCCCAGAGGGTAGTGAGGGCATTATGCATGTATTAACAGTTAAGGGTGAAATTTCATGTAATAAATAAGAAACACCAGTGTGAACACATATCAGAGGGAATAGGTATACTCCTAACCTTGTTACTTAGTAATTCCAGTATGGTCCATCAAATTTTAAGTTCCAAATGTCATGAGTCAGCCTCAACTGGTGATGGCCCCATTGGTAAGAATTTTGCTGTGATTTTTGGATCTTTCTCTCTAAATTTCCCCTAGACCTATCAGCAAGGTCAAATAATTGATAAGGGATGCAGATCAAATCTCTGGAGCTACTTAAGAGCTGAATATTTTGGTCTCTGTGGACCCTACTTGGATTTTCTGATCTACCCTAGGGTAACAGATTTGTAAGACATATAAGACTTGAGAAGCATTGCGGTGGGGGAAAGAGTGATTCATCAGAACTTCAAGGCTGGACTATGGCAATGAAAGTGTTACTTAGAAGTTGTCCTAGCCAATATGTATATCAAGTTTCAAAAGAAACAAACTCAAGATGCAGAATAGCATGAGAAATACTACTTGAGGGATAAGAGGAGCCAACCATGGTCATGTGTATTCAAATAATAATTGGGGTAACTGGCAGTAAGAACCCCAGAGCAGAAATGTGTACAAAGGCATTGTTCTACCCATTAGGGAAGAGTGGGAAAAGAAGAGCCTGGTGTGCCACAAGATTTGGGTTTTATTTTGTCTGAAGCCCCTATATGGCAGGAAACAGACAAAATAGAAGACCAATTAGAAATTATAGATTACTGTGTATAAGTTGTCCAGTGATACCTGGGGTATCTTTTGACATAAGAGTATTGAAGGAATACATTTTGAACTGGGATAAAGTACTGGTAGAGGACATCAAGCATGGGAATAAATATGACTTTTATTAGTGACAATATAAGAAATATTAACTAAAGAGTTGGATTTGTATAAATCCAGAACCAGAACAATCAGTTTTAGAGAAAAATGGAAGATCTTAAAAAGATCTTTATGACAGTCAAGAGTTTTCTAGTGAGGCCCAGGTAAGGGTGAACATAACTGTTATCAAGACAGTTCCATAAGGATCATGCCAAAATCAAGAGCTATGTAACCTGAGTAGATAGATTTATTTATTTGAGGTTAGTCCTTGGAGTCCTTTTTATTTTTTCCACTGGCTTTCTATTCCCACAGGATTCGACCTTCTTGGAAGCAGAGGTAGGAAGATTGCATTAAGTTTGAGACCACTTGAGACTATATAATGAATTCCAGGTCAGCCTGGGCTAGAGGAAGACCCAATCTTGGAAAACCAAAAGAAAAAAAAAAAAACAGATAAATTCTTTAATGGAATTAGGACCCTTTCCTCAGTTTTGGCTTCCCTTGGACAGTAAAAGTCAAATATATTTTTTCACCCATTCACAATAGCATCAAAAAAAAAAAAATAATAAGCCGGGCGTGGTGGCGCACGCCTTTAATCCCAGCACTTGGGAGGCAGAGGTAGGAGGATTGCCCTGAGTTCGAGGCCACCCTGAGACTCCATAGTGAATTCCAGGTCAGCCTGGGCTAGAGTGAGACCCTACCTCAAAAAACCAAAAAAAAAAAATAATAATAATAATAAATAAGTACCTTGGAATGAACCTAACCAATGAAGTAAAGGTTATTTACAATTAAAACTAAACCACTTAAGACAGAAATTGCAGAAGACACTAGGAAATGGAAAATCATCCCTTGTTCTTGGATGGGAAGAATCAATATTATTAAATTGGCAATCTTACCTAAAGCAATCTACATAATGCAATTCCCATCAAAATTCCAATGGCATTCCTCACAGAAATAGAAAAAACGATCCAAAAATTTATTTGGAGCACAAAAAAAAACCTCAAATAACTAAAACAATTTTAAGAAACAAAAGTAAGGCTGGTGGCATCACCATGCCTGATTTTAACCTATACTACAGAGCCATAGTAACAAAAACAGCATGATACTGGCTCAAAAACAGACATGTAGATCAATGGAACAGAATAAAGGACCATTTATGTTCCTTTGAAAATATTTTATTTTATTTGTGAGAGAGAAAAAAAGAGGCAGATGGAGAGAGAGAGAATGAGTGAGAGAGAGAGTGGGTACTCCAGGGCCCTCAGCCACTGCAAATGAATTCCAGAGACATGTACTACTCTATGCATCTGGTATATGTCAGTCCTGGGTAATCGAACCTGAGTCCTTTGGCTTTGCAGGCAAGTCTTAACCACTAAGCCTTTAGGCTTCCAACTTAGATTGTGTAACTCCCAGGACACCCAGGACAGTTCACCAGTCCTGAACAAAAGGTAATAGAGATTGCTGTCAACTTTTTTGTAAGACTCAAACAAAAGTAAGATAAAATAAACACATTTTATATGATTCTTTCTTTTTGTTGTGAATTAGTTTTTAAGAAGTTAAAAGCTTGCAATAGAAAACATTAGTCATTAACTTGGTTAATTCTAATTTTCTTTTACTTTTTAAGTAAAATTGTCTTAAGGAAGCTTAACTGTGTTAATAGAAGGCTAGATTTTAGTTTGATATTTTGAATTTAGGATTTTAAGAACCATTAGTTATCATACATTTATTATGTATGAATTTTCTTTTAAAACTTTCTGTAACTTGAAAGTATTGTGATGTATTTACATTTTTGAATATTGTCCTTATCTGTTTTTTTTTGTCAAAATGGGTAAATTTTACCTTAGTACAAAATGTTATTAAATCATTCAAAATCTTTTATTGTCCAAGGATCACTTTATAATTCTATTCTTATTTACATCTTCCGTAGCAAATTTTTTTTTCCCTGGGAAGACACAAACACATATTTATTCACCCCAGATAGGGCATAGATGACAGACAAAAGTACAATTGAACTAAAACTAGTTGTGTGAACCTATTGGCTTATTGAGGCTTACTTACAGAACAAGGTGAGGTATTTCTTACAGGAGCAATGGGGACCCCAAAGCAGCTGCACCATAGGGAAGTCACATCGCATCCTGGATGACTGCTTCTCTATAGCCACTTAGGTGCAGCTCCCTATGTTGGGAGTACCCATATATGCTCTTCCCTTGGCCTCAGTTTGAGCACTTAGATACAGGGCATGGTGACCCCAAAACTTCCATGAGATTGTCATTTCCAGAGAATAGGAAAACAGGGTTGTGTTCAGCAGCAGAGAAAGAAACCAGTGGAGATCATAACCCAGGTGACTCAAAGAGAATGGAGTGCATAACATATGGTAGGACCTACAAAAGTACAATGTCAACTCAAAAGTCATCCATCCCTAAAGAAAATAGACTTCCTGCTTGTACAAAAAAAAAAAAAGAAAAAAGAAAGAATAGAAAAGACACAAGTCAGTACAATAACCCAGGTATCCCCTAGGAATACAGGGACACTGGCTCATGAAAGTAAATCTGATTTTACTATGGAGCTACTTATAGTGCTTGGGCCAATGTGTTCAGTTTGTCAAACTGAATTCACGTAGAGATCAAACGAAAAGTAAACACACATCAGTCATGAAAGGAAAAGGAAGAATCACAGTACTGAAAAAGTGAACCCTTTATGTCTCTTAGATGAGAAAGCCTGGCCAGGATGGGAACAAGTGAATGTAAACTCTAGACAGAAATTCTGTTACCTGCCACATGAGGTACCAGTGAACACAGATACTGGAAAGAGTAGTGAGAAGGAACAGAGAAGAGGGTGTTCTTACAATATGTGCAAATACATGCTGGATGAGTTTCCACTGCCACCTACATCATGTATTGACAGTGAAGGAATGTTCAGAAGGGAGGAAAACTTGCCTATTACATCAATGAAATACAGTAGGGGATCCTCCTACCTCCTTTTGCTTTTAGTTCCCATCAATGGGTCACTTAGGCCAGAGACCCTCCACTGTGAATTGGAGGAAAGTAAGGCTTTCTAAAGCAAAGGTCGAAGAAAAGAACTCCTTGTCTTATACCAGGAAAGATGTTTATCAGGCTGGATTACATGCAATGTCCTTCTGGCCAAGCCAAGGTATAGCCATATTGAGAAGCCCCAAACTGCTTCAAAATTGCTCAGACATCTGCTCCAAACACCAAAGTAAAAAAATATGAAGAGAGACAAAGTGGAAGTTTTATTAACATGGGCCATACAAACATCATAACAACAGCAGTGACATGAACAGTAAAATAATTTACTAATACATAGGCAGAGACAGAATTCATTGAAAGAGAAAAAAAGAAAGAAAGCAAGCATCAGTCAACCTTTTAGAGAGAGGGGATCATGTTGCTAAGAGAGAATGGACATTCTTACCATAGTTTAGGGGTCAGTTACTTGCATGTCCTAGCCTGGGACTCTTTTTCAGGTGTATCTCTGAAGAAATATGTGGAACTCTTTTTACCTAATTAAGTAGTAACTTTGATGTCATAATTTGTGTGTGTGTGTGAGATTTACTATGTGTATAAGGCTCCATGGGTGACTGAACATTAGGCTCCAGATGGGTCACTAAGTGTCAAATTCCGTCAGAATTCTATATAGTGTCCATCAATGCCCTGCTAAAAAACAAAACAAATATATGATAATCAGAAAAATTTGCAAAGATCCAGTGATCAGAAGTAGGGGAACAATTTACAATAATTTTTTTAAAATAGTCCTAGATGTTTGGTAACTTAAGTAAAATTAAAAATATTCACCATCTAGAGAGCAGATCCTCTCTACTCTCTCTTTGACAGCACATAAAGTACCATTACAATATTAGATCAAAATTTCCCCAAACTGAATGTGCTGAACTGTCCATTCAGCATTTACATTTCTAGGAACTCTTACAACAAATTCTAGTACTAGTGCATAAAAATAAAAAATGTAAGAATACTCCCTAGAACATTTTTAGTCATATCAAAACTTGGAAACAACTCAAATGTTAGCAATAAAGTAATGGCATAGTGGGTATAGTGCATTCTTCTAATAAAATAATATTTTGCAGTGAAAGAAATGAGATTTCAGTATACTGATTTGGAAAGATGCCCAAAATGTTTTGAAAGGAAAACGACAAACTAATAGTATAAATACATAACTGGATCAGACCCATGATCATTGCTGTACACAGAAAGAACATATGCTGTAGAAGCATAGAACATAGGAATAAAAATCAATTATATTTGAATGTATTTAGTTATATTTATTTATAATTTGATATGCTATTTGATGTATGAAATATATTCATATACTTATATACCAATCTTACAACAAGAAAAGTTCACCATGAAAAACAGTACTATAATACAATATGGAAAAGTTGGATTTAAAGACCAAATACAGTTGTTTCTTATTTTGATAAAACATAAGCTTATTTTAGAAGAATTTGTAAGCTATATTTCAATTCTCACAATGTTTATTGAAGATAATTTATCGTTTTTGTACTTCTCTATAACTTTTAAAATTTATTCAATAACATTATTTTTGCCTTTATGATGTTGAAAATACATAGAAGATATTAATTTATAAATAGTTTATGTATTTTTATATATGTTATACAATAATCTCATCTAAACAAATATTGAGAGTATTGCAGTAATATTCAAGAAATACTTATAATTTTCCAGCTGTTTCATCAAATATTTTAATTTACATATACAAAGTAAATCTCAGTATGAATATCATAGAAGGACTAACATACAAAACTTTAGATTCATGTGTTCAACAAACTTGAGAGTTATATTGTAGTATAGCTTCTTCTCCCAGGAATAACATGAAAATCCCATCACCAGTGAAGAACCCAGATAACTTTGGCTGGTAGGAATAGTAAGGACAAAAAGCAAACCTATCCAAGATAGAGGAATTTGGGATGTCTTTGAGAGCATTTGAACATTTTTGGCTCTTGGGTGAGTGGTCATTCTCAAAGTTTGTACTGAGTCAGTGGCCTCTAATTCTTAAGAGCTTCAATGAATGAAATTTACAGACCAGAGTATTACTTATAACTATTTTATTATAACTTAGGGGAAGGGGAACTTAGAGGGATAGTGTTTAGATTTGAAGGAACAAAATTTAAAGTTCCTCCCCATCTGAGCAGAAGGGTGGGGAGGGGGGTCCTGGAAATTGTGAAATTAAACTGAAAGGCTCAGGTTGGAGTATTATATGTGAGTGGGGACTAAAGTCTTATTTCCAGTCCTATTGCTTGTGTCAGGGTCAGATGTTCTTTGAAAGGGCAATCTTCACAGAAATTTTAAGAAAAAAAAAAAAACAGAATATTTTGACATTTCTGTTATCTAACAGAATAGAATGAACTCTGTTCTCCCTCTCTAGGCTCAAAGTCGTTTGTCACTTCCACTTTCAGGGAGTGTTCTGTTACCCCTAAAGTGACTCATTTACCCTCACTGATGAAGGAACCCTAACTGCCATTATATAATCTGTGTGATGATAAATCTGACTTCTCAAACTGAGTGGGGTTGTATGGTATGGCAGTTAGGATACCTCCTGAGTAAGTCCATTTAAAGGACCCAAAAGAACATCATTACAGTATAGGAAAGCAACCTTGAACAAAAATGTTGGCGAGAAAGAATAAAACAAGAGAAGTCAAGGCAAAGTGGGCACTGAGGAAGTTGGCTCTCTTTAGGGTTCCCATTCTTATCATCTTTCAGTTCTTAGAGGGCAATGAAAACAAAAACAAGTATATGGAGATAGGCTGTCGCAAGACCATCTGACAGTGGTCTGACTGAAGATAGGAGGAAATAAGGTTAAAAGAGTAGCATGAACGTAAGATACAAATATTTACAGAATTGCTGTGGTAGTTTGAATGGATGTCCCCCAATAGATACAGGAGATTTTTTAATTTAAAAAAAAAATTTGTTTATTCTTATTTATTTATTTGAGAGTGACAGAGAGAGAAAGGGGGGGGGAGAGAGAGAGAGAGAGAGAGAGAGAGAGAGAATGGGCAAGCCAGAGCTTCCAGCCACTGTACATGAACTCCAGATGCATGCGACACCTTGTGCATCTGGCTAACATGGGTCCTGGGGAATTTAGCCTTGAACTGGGGTCCTTAGGCTTCACAGGCAAGTGCTTAACCACTAAGACATCTCTCCAGCCCATAGATACAGAAGTTTTATTAAGGCTTGTTACTTGGTGTCCCTGTGGGAATAACCCAGGGTCCAGCCCTAAGGTGTGGAAGTGGACCCAAAATTTCCAACCTAAGATATGCAAAGTGCTTGCATTCTTTCTGGGCTCCCTGTGGCTTGGCTGCCTGTTTTTTGCTCTTATTTTTGGTGGTGGGTTTTCTCTTTTTCACCATTATGGAACTTCCCCTGTATCTGTAAGCATCAAATAAATGTTATTCCTCCCCAAAACTGTGGCTGATTTGGAGGTTCACCCTAGTGACTGAAGCTGTCTACTATAGAATTGGTACCAAAAGTGAGTTGTTGAGATTAATATGACCATGTGGATTTTGATCTTTTGGAACTTTTGTTTTGGAGGAATGGGCACGGACTTGGTACTTACAAATGAACATGGCTTCTGGGCAAGTAATCCAAATACTATGGATTATTCTGATGATAGTTTGAAAATGCTAAGTGCAGAAAGAATTACATTTGGAAGCTTGGTTTATGAACTTTACAGAGGGCATTTTTGGAAATGGGCTACTGGCATAAGGGCTGGCTGCATTCAGTTGCCTGGGCCCAGAAAATTTGATCTTGTTTATGTTTGTAATTGACTGATGTGCTTAGCTAAAAATATGGGACTGTGACACTTAAAATTTAAGGTTGACAAAACGCAAACAAGTTCAAAATTTCCTGGTACAGAGACTGGTTTTAGGTTATTGAAGCTGCCATTGTTAAACACATTGGCAAACTTAAGTTAAACAATGGAGAGAATGCCTGTAGTGATCCTACCCCAGAAAGACTGAATGATAGGAATGTACTCTTTTGAAAGTAGATCTGAAAAGAAGGAACATGCTCTTCAAGGTCATCATTTATTTTGTTCCTGAATTAAGAATATGGCTGGGTTCTGCACACGTGGTATTTATTTTGGGAGCATGGACTGCATCATGAAGTGTACATGGTTCTAGCAGCTGCTGCTGAGATGCAACATACAGGCAGGGCATAATGACCCTAATAGGCCATTGGAGCTTTTGGAAGATGGACTGTGGTTTGCATGGAGATGCAAAGATGTTTTGCATATGCAGAATTGTTCCGTGCAGTAATTCTAGCTTGGGATGGAAGTTTTCCCTTGCTATTCAGCCCAGTTGGAGGGGTAAAATTGGAAAATCTTGAGACTTACCATCACTGTTTATGACATCAGACTCAAATTGCAAATGTCTGATGTTTGCGTTATGGTCTTGAGATTGAATTGTTCCAGTCTCTCCTTATTATGCCTTAAAGCACTTGAAAATGTTTACTCTGTGCCTTTATATGTTGAAGGTATATAACCTGTTTTGATTTTACAGGACTCACAGTTAAGGGGCAATCTTAAATCTCAGATGAGACTTAGGATTTTGGTACTAACTTAAGTTGGTAAAGACTGTGGGGTCCTTTGAATTTGGACTGAACACAATATACTGTTATGCCCAGTTCTCAGCACCCCCAGTGACCGCCAAGGAGAACCAGACACTTATGGAAAGGCAAAGACCTTTATTTAGGGCTTAATCTCAGACTCTTGACTTCACCAGCACAGTGGATCCATGCAAGAGTCATGAGTGGCAGGACAGCAGGGTTTTTACAGGGATTTGAACATAGAAATAGGGGTTGGTTACATGATTGGTTGTTTTAAACAGTAACTACACTTGCACTCTCCTGACTAGCTTAGGATATTGGTGGACAAAATTGATGGGCAGGGGCTAGGGAATGCCAGGTAGATTAGGTAACCTTTATTGTGATTGGCTATGTGTGTTTGAGGAACTTAAGCAATACTATAAGCAACTTATCTTATGACCATAGGAATGTATGGCATAAGCCGTTTGTGTGTGTGTGTGTGTGTGTGTGTGTGTGTGTGTGTGTGTGTGTTTCAGTAACTGTTAAACTCTTACTTAACCCTTGCTGGGAAACAGAAACTTAGGCCTTCTTGTGACTCTGAAGTCTGTCATGGTGCCCCTCTGGTTCCTGAGTCCTTCATTCCCCCCTCTCTTTGTACCATGAGGAGCCAGTCTTGGATCCTGGTTAGGTTAGTAAGTGGAGTCTAATGGGTCTAATGATATATATTGTGATTTTAAAACCATAAGCTGTACTGTATTAATGTGTTCCCTAACAAAAGCAAGTAGTCTATTAATAATGCAAGGTCCTATTGTGATCAACAACAAAAATAAAAGTAATGACCCTGCTAAATCAGACAGCAGAGTTGTTAACCATGGGGAATGACTGAACCATGACTCAAACCATCCTTGAGAATCTTCTTGTTTCTTTTTTCTTTTTAACAATCCCTCACAAACTTTAGCTAGTGATTCCCTAACAACTCCAGAGTGGTCAGCGTAGAAGCAGCACTTCTCTCCCAGGGCTGTACATATACAATGTGAAATGGTTATGAATCTAATGGTAGCCAGGGACATAATTTGGTAATTTGAGTGGATGTTCCCCAATAGATACAGGAGGGTATTATCATCATCATCATTATTATTATTATTATTATTATTATGGGTTGTAACTTGGTGTCACTGTGGGCAAAACCTAGGATCTAGCCCTAAGGTATGGGGGTGGATCTGGAATTCCAACCTAAGATATTCAAAGTGCCTGAGTTCTGCAGGGGTTCCATGCAGCTTGATTGCTATATTTTTGCTCCTGTTTTTGGTAGTGGGTTTTCTCTTTTTCTTCATTATGGAACTTCCCCCAGATCTGTAAGTTTCAAATAAATGCTATTCTTCCCATAAGCTGTGACTGGTTTAGAGGTTCATACCAGTGATTGAAGCTGTCTACTACAATTACTATTGCCAGGAAAGATAGACATCATTGTAAAGCTGTTTACAAAATGACACAATGGTGCCTGATATAGTCTGAACCTGTTTTTATAAATATTGTAAAGAACACTACCAGAATTATCAGAAGATTTTATGTGCAATTGCATAGGTGTTTCTCTGAGTCACTATTGCAAACACATCTAAAACCACACTGCTGTATTTTTTCCCTTGTATCATTTTACCTTTGGAACTAACATGGTCAATTTCCTGCTGTGCACTATTTAAATTTTTTAAGGTATACATTATTTCTTTTACCATTTATTTTTCTATTGGGTGTTTAAGACCAATTTAGTAGCCAAAATTTAATTCTCTTTATGTATATTTTAATGTCAATTGCAGCTCCTTAAGAGAGCCTTTTATTTGTTTATTTGCAAGCAGAGAGAGATAGAGAGAGAAGAGAGGCAGAAAGAGAATGGGTGCACCATGGTGTCCAGCTGCTGTAAGAAAAACTCCAGATACATGTTCCACTTTGTGCATCTGGCTTTATGTGGGTAGTGGGAGATCGAACAATGGTTGATAAGCTTTATAGGCAAGGACCTTCACCACTGAGTCATTTCTCCAGCCCTGGAGAACCTTTTAGGGATCTGGGAGGAGCTCTGTAGCTCTGCTCTGTGACTCATCTCCTTGTAAGAATGAGGGACATGACCATGTGGCTTCCATTGGAAGCATTTAAGGATATTCTGTTCAGAATCTCCTTTTGTATCTATACATTGTTTGTGGTTCAACATCTAAGCTTCCACAATAACTCTGATCAAGAAAATGGGTAATTATAGGAACTATAGGACCTTCTAGAAGTGCTCTGTTGTCTTCTGGGGCCTGATCAACATGACAAAAATATTATTGGCTGCCATCTTAGCCCTGATGTTCTCACTGGTTTTGGCAGCTACATATGGTTATTGAGCCCTCAGAAGAATAGTATGAGCAAAAGCCAATATAGCTTAATGTCGTTAGTCATTAGAAAAACATATCTAGTCACAGGATGGTATAAACTCTTAACACTATTTGTAATATCTAACTTAACTGGTGTGGAGACATGGTATGCCAGATCTAAAACCCACCTATGGTTTTACTTAACATTTGTAATTATAGGCAAAATATAATAATAGCCCCGGAGACAATTTTTACCAGCAAATTTAAAACTCCTAGAAACGATATTTGTTAAGAAAAATAATTCAAGCAGAATAGTCTTGGCATCTCTGTTTTAAGGTATTTTCTATTGAATAGCCTCAGGTAAGAGTAGCTTTCTTTACTCTGTCTGGAACCACCATGAGTATTTTGTGTGTTGTAAAAAGACTCATTTTTTCTTGATTTAATATATATACTTATTCATTTATTTACAATCGGAGAGAGACAGAAGGGAGACAGACAGACACAGAAAGAAGCAATGCCAGGGCCTCTAGGTGCTGCAAACAAACTCCAGATTCATGTGCCACTGTGTGCATCGGACTTTACATGCGTACTGGGGAATTGAACCTAGGTTGTTAGGCATTTCAGACACATGCCTTAACTGGTGAGTCATCTCTTCAGCCTCTTTTTATTTTATTTATTTTATTTATTTTTTTAAGCTTGGAGAACAGAATGGCATATATAGAATCAGTGTATATATCAATGCTAATTGGGTTTTGATTTTGAACCCTGGTAAGAGCCACCAGTTTACTTATTGAAAAATATTGCCTTGAGCCGGGCGTGGTGGCGCACGCCTTTAATCCCAGCACTTGGGAGGCAGAGGTAGGAGGATCGCCGTGAGTTCGAGGCCACCCTGAGACTCCATAGTGAATTCCAGGTCAGCCTGGGCTACAGTGAAACCCTACCTCGAAAAACCAAAAAAAAAAAAAAAAAAAAAAAAAAAAAAAAAAAAAAAAAAAAGAAAAATATTGCCTTGAGTTCAATTTTAATTGTCTCATTGAGGATGACTACTGCATAACCAACCTTGTGGAGTTTTTAATCCTACACAGTAACTTTTAGTAGGGCATCCTGTTATCAAAGTGGGCAATTGCCAATTAGCCAGAAATTTTCATTGGAGGACAACAGGCCTAATATATTATGGGAATATACATACTTATCTCACTCCCAAAGTTAATTTTATAAGCTCAAGAATTAAAAGCAGCATTGCTGTCTGTACCTAGAGGCAGTCCGGCCCTGAACTTCTGATTTTTCTTGCCCTGTATTTTTAGCAATTCCTTATAAGCATGTCTTATTACAACTAGCTGACTTTGTGGTTCTCCCCAATTTCTTCAGTTGCTGAGGATCACAGGGAGTGAGCATGAGATAAGAGGCCTCATTGAAAAATTCAATATCAAATATTTTATGGTTTCTTAGCATAGTTTATCCCTGGACCTGGAAGCTTTATAGTCTTCATCTTCCAGGAAATTGAGAAGCCTAAGTGTCTAACCTTCAGGTTTGTGCCAGCTGTGAATGGTCTCAAAGCTAGACAAAATGATAGATATAAATTACCTCAGTCCATTTCCCTTCCTTCCTGTAAAACAAGTCTAGCTGAAGGATGGTATTATCCCCTCATGGGGCCATCTTTTATTCTCCCAGAATGTCCACTTTCTGGGGCAAAGAAAACCAGGGTAATGCTCCTCTGTCATGTAGGAAAGAGTGGGTCCCCACTGGAGCTCAAATTATAATCTCATGAGATGTTGCCTAACATAAGTGTAATAATTATTTCATGGTAATTTATATAACCCATGAGTCTGTTCATAAAGGAGGGTAGGAAAGACACATGGTATCCTAGGTTAAGGAGGGGAACTCCCCTGTTATGTAATCCAGAAGTGTCTCATCTCTCTCTGAAGTCTCCTCTGGGGGGCATAGGGAAGGATGTCCATACATAGAAGGACCTGACCTTGAGTATGGGACAAATAACAATGACTTTTGTCATGAGACAATGTTGTAGTCAGTTTGACATTGCCTGGATGAACTTCAAAACAAGACACAGTTTATGAGAGAAAGGGATTTATTTAAATTTATAAATCCATGGTAAGTTCCACTGATGGCAAAGAAGCTGGCCCCACTCACAGATGCAAAGAGAGAGGAAAAACACATACTAATACCACAATCAAGCAAGCAAACAGCTGGGACCTAGGTAGAGCTCAGGCTTCTCTGCATACCATAAGGCTGAAAATCAGACCCTACCTCAAACACACTTTTGAGATGGACCCCAGGTTCTTCCCCCCAGTGAGGCCACTTCCAACTAGGCAGCTGGCAATCCAAGTTAAAAGCTTTAATAAAACATCTGAGTCTATCGGAGGACATTCATTCAAACTACCACAGACAACAAACTCCTTTTAGTTTTATATTTTTACATTAGCTTTTATTTTTAACCTCTCATTTACAACTCTATTATAGTTGTAATCACAGAAAAAAAAAAACACGTTTATTTGTTTTTATCTTACCAATAAACCCAAACCAAACTTCTGTCAAAGATTTAAGTTTTAAAGCCTATTTAAATTTTGACCTTTTAAATGAGCTTGTAAGGTAAAATGGTGGGTTGAAGTTTGGTATTTTGTTCATAGGTAATACTATCTCTTTAATGCTTCGTTTAGCAAGCACGAACAAGCATTTTCTGTTGTAACATCTTAAAACCTAGAAGTCATGTTTAATAATTTGACATCACCTTAAATACATCTATGTACATAGATTTTAATGACTTTATATATATTTTGGTCTAAATTAGACTAGACACAAACCTATTCCCTCTGTGTCCCACCCAAGTACAATCGCTTGTGCTACTGGTGCTAGGTCACAGCCACACCTTTGTGTATGGGAGGCTTGGGTTTGCATAGGGTTTCCCTGCCATAATACTGCTGCTGCTTGCTACTTTGAGTCAATTAGAGCCTTGCAGGGTCAGAGTGATACACAGGCCACAGAGACCACCTCTGCATTAAGGGTTTCCACTGCTGTGAGCCAGGGCTCATGCTGGCTGTAGGGATCTGTGTCCCAAAGAGCTGGGAACAAGCCTAGTAGAGCAATGACAAGGCAGAAACTGCCTTTCTCTCAGAATAGGGCTACATCTGATTTCTTCTGTGTTCACTGAACCTCTAATGACCATTTCTTTCCTCAGTCTTCACAAACAAACACAGGCATGTGAAGTCTGCAGTACAACACTTGTTTAGCCTACACATGCTTCTGCTTTGAGTTACGTAGCTACACCTGAATAAAATTCCTGGATCTTTCTTTTATTGTAATGACTCAGGACAGAAAGAGAAAATAAATGAAGACATTGGCAGGGAAAGAAGCCCCTCCCCTTGGGTTGGGGTTTGCATTGTTTATTAGCTGAGATTAAACAAAAACTTCTTATATAATTATTCATTTATTTCCTGCAAATCCCCTCTAAATGGGAACTGAACCATTTAGAGAATCAGTTTCTGATATGATAAAAATGGAATTGTACCATATGTGTCAAAATTCACTTATAGTGACTTATAGAGTGACTTCCTATACATAATGAGCTTAGAAAAGCCCCTGGTACAAAAAAAGAGGTATGTAAGTGATTAATCATTTGTCATTTTCCCAAAAATTAAACCAGGAATGCTATAGTTTAATGAAGTTCCAAAGAAAACATAAATTCAATTACATACTTTATTGCAAGCAGTATATACACTTACTGAAAACATTATTAAAATACATCCAACCCAATGAGGATAAAATGCACCCTAGTTATATCACATGATTTGGCAACACATGGATCTTATGTTTTTGCTAAGTAGAAACTTTGTACTGACACATCACATGTTGGTACCATCATTTCACTCTTCCCTGTCCCCACTCCACTAAGGGCCCATCTTGGTGGGATTGGTGATATTCACCATGGAGTTGTGGGTTATGAGACGTGAGAGCAACAGTCAGTTATTGTAGGGAGGGCTAAGTCTCTGGCTATTCTGTCCCACACTGTAACTCTTAAAACTGCCTTCTTTACAGGGGACTAGAAGATGCCCACCCCACTTATTGGATAGGCTATTTGGGAAATATTTTGTAACTGCTACTTTTTAAACAAAAGGTTCAAAACAACAGCAAATAAAAACAAAATGGTAGTTGGACTATTTTAAGTATATGATAGACTTTTTTTCAAAGAGCAGGCTACTATTAAAAAGAGACATTTAGAAATCAAAGAGGTTCTCTGAACAAGATTTAGAGTTACATGGACAAAAGGATATATATATATATATATATATATATATATATATAGAGAGAGAGAGAGAGAGAGAGAGAGAGAGAGAGCTGGGAAGACATTTTTATGGGCATAACTTCTCAATTTAGCAAAATAGAAGAGGAAGCTTCCTTCATGATTCTATGACTTTCAAAACCATAGACTTCTGACTTGGTCCTCAGTACAAGATAGAAATTCCCTCACAATGAATGGGCCTTATATCCAATCAGAGATCACTTGATTATCTTGTAGCTTACGTGCCAATATTGAACCTGTATATACATCTTGCTCTGCTTGCTGATTTTTCATTTAGAGTAGGGTAGGATTGTTTGTCTCTTTATAATTTATGGCTCTGGCTACTATGTTTCTAGATAAGTTTCTGACTCCCACACTACATTCCTGCTCCCCAGCATATGTAGAGTTTTGGAAGGAAGTACAGACAAAACACAAGGGTAAAGGGAATAATATCCTTGAATGTGTATGACATTTAAAATTTTCTTCAAAACCTAATGTATTTTGTTGATGAAGTTTGCAGAATGATTTTCTCAACTCTTCTTAGATAGTAAATGAAAAGTCTAACAGTTTATGACCATTTTTAGACAATAAATAGAAAAGTAAGTGACAAATGATTATTCTTTACAGTGAAAAGCAAGTGCCACTGGAAAAACAGGTTGTTGAGATTGGAGAACTAGAGAGGGATGGGAAGTATCAAGACATGAAGGAAGTACTGTAAACTTTGTAACACACTTTTAGTACTAGCAATGACAATAGTTTTAACACTGCTTTTACGAAACAAAGAGGCACTATCCATATATCACAGCTAAAGGCCATATAAAAACCTATACAATGTTCCATTTCATTTTGACACATTTTTATATGTTTACAGTGTATACATATGTACATACATACATACAACACATGTACATAGATATAAAATGAACACCTTGAATTTTAGCAATTGTGTATAAAAGAATGATATAGGCTTTGATGGAATATTATGCATGCAGATTCCTGAGGAAAGACAATATCTACCACTTGGTAGGCTAGTCAATTAAAAATATACAGCCTTTGAATTCAATAATTGAAAAGGTGTTAAAATGTCTACTCTTCTAAAGTGAAGCTATTTATTATGTGCTCCTAAGAATTTTGACCTTAGTTGGAGGGGTAGAAATTGGTGATTTCAAGATTCCATCTATAAAACCTCAACTGTACAAATAGTTAAAGAATTATAATTTATGCTTTTATAATCCTTGACTTTAAATATTTTAAAGTGAAACTTATTTCTTTGAATGTTAATTAAAAATAAAATAAAACTTAAAAATAATGAATTTCATGCTGTCAAAATTAAAGGGACACATTGCAAAAGAGTTTTAAATTTTAATTTCATAATATAAAGTTCTAGAGAACTTAAGAGAAATCATAACTTCTATGTCATAAAAACTGTGCCCACCTTAACCTAAGATATGAATCCTAAGAATGTAATGTTTTATTATAGGCTAGAGTCTACCACTAAAATTGGTGATTATTTTTATTATTTTTTTGTGGTTTTTCAAGGTAGGGTCTCACTCTAGTCCAAGCTGACCTGGAATTCACTATGTAGTCTCAGGGAGGCCACAAACTCATGGCGATCCTCCTGCCTCTGCCTCCTGAGTGCTGGGATTACAGGCATGTGCCATCATACCTGATTAAAATTGGTATTTTTATTAAAGATATATAGCTGTGTTAAAACCTGAAATTTTTGTAAGCAACAAAATACATAATTAAAAATATTATAGGTAAATCAAATTTTCACAATGTGCAATAGTTTTCGAGATGAATATAGAGGAGATGAAAAGTACTATCATTACCTTTCTTGGATTATTCTCATTTTTTATTATTTTAAATACACTTAAAACATTCATGATAAGGAAGTTCATTACCAAGGAAAAAATCAATTTTTTCTATTGTAAGCTTACAATCCTCAAAATCTATTGTAAATTTTCAGTTAATGCTTTTTATCTCATAGGTGAGAAAATGACATATGTTGCCAATACTGTATTTTTAACATGAGTGCACTTACATCAATATTATTATAATTAATGATTACATCATGCCTTAGCAAGAGACTACAGAGGAGGTTGCATTAACATGCACGACTCACCATTGTGATATCAATACTCATTTTACTGTTCAGATTTTTTTAAGCTAATAGCTGTCAAAAATACCCATTATAGGCTAGTCTATAATTTGTAGAAGTCAAGTAACACATTTTTTCTGAAGGTATAATGGATGCTCCATAGAGCAATTATTTTAGAAAGACAACCTCATCTCAGCTGTCTTGTGCCAACAGAACTATTTAAGAGCTTGAGCTGCATAATTCAACATGCAAGGGCTGTCAGAGTGTAGAATACCTTTAAATTATAAAAACTTAGCCCCACAAGTCAGTTATAATTATAATGGGAATGTAGTTTTCTGTCATTTTATCATGACAAACATCTCTCAAGAAGCAATTGGAGTGTTAAAATATTTTGGCAAAATGACTTCTGATTCCAAAGGGATACAGATTATCTGATTTTATACCTGAATATTTTTTCTTAGAAACTGAGTTTAGCAGCCTGCAGAGCTTAAGACAGCAAACATAAGAGATTTAAAATTCCACTGGAAAACTACTTTCAGGGATACCATAGGCTATAGTAACTTACTAAGATGGGTCAGGTTATGCACAAAGCACAGTGTTTTAATAGAAAAATGATGAGCAGTTTTTAATAGAAAAATGACAAGCAGTTCTTTATATGACATAAAATTGTTTTACATGGTAAATATATGAATATGAAAGGACTGAAATTTTATAAAGTATCTTTCTTGCAAATATAACCATAATTAAAGTCAAACTAAAGGGATACTAATTATCCTTAAGGACACTTATATAACTTGCCTTAGATGATTTCCCTAAAAATTTCTAGGGTCTGTATGAGAGATCTTGCTTTCTCCTATTCTGTAATCTGTTTATTATAGTGAGAGAAAAAACTTGCCTGTGACCAAGATGATTTTAAGAAGCTAAACTAAGAACAAAAATATTGTACTTTATATTACAAAGACAAAACGTCCCCTGTAACTTTTAATAGATGACAAGTAAAATGAGCATATATTTTTAAGTCTCTCTGGTTTTTTTGTTTTGTTTTGTTTTGTTTTTGAGGTATGATCTCACTCTAAACCAGACTGACCTTAAACTCACTCTGTAGTACCAGGCTGGCCTCAAAGTGATGGCATTCCTCCTACCTGACTCCTGAGAGCTGGGATTAAAGGCATTTGCCACCACACCCAGCTAATAAACATATTTTTAAAATATATGTTAGTATCTTTATCAGCTATGAGAGAAAAGGGAGATTTGTTTTTTTTTTCCAAATAATTTTGGGGCTCAATTTATTTTCAAACATGATAGCTTAATTCAGAAATTTTTGTTACTCTACCTGTTGAGTTCTGACTAAACATATCATGTTGGCTAGTTTTGATTTGAAGGAAAAGTTGATAATTGGTCAGTATTATTCAAAATATGAAATTTTAACTTCATTTCATATGGGGGAATACTCAAAGGAAGAAGTAAAACCCTGTTAATCTATGGCTATATTTATGAAGGAAAATGTGTAACAACTTAAACATTGTGTTTTCCACTCAAGAGATAAATGTTTAGCACAAAACATTTGATGTACTTTGCTAGCTAGCAAGGATGTACCAATAAAAGATCAAAAAATTAATACTATCATGTGATCATGTTACATTTGAAAAGATCAATAGAAAATTCACTGAGCCAAACACAAACTTCAGAGATGACTACATATAATTCAGATGTGTTATCATACAGCTACACTATTTCTATAATATGAAACCATAATTCACTAACATCTGACAGCCTTAGTAGTTCATTTTCTTAAGACACATGAGAAAATTATTACTCTCAGAAATATGTGATTCCTGAGTATAAGGGAAAATATGGTATGAAAAGATCAGGGATGATACATAAAAATAATTCTCCTGGACAAGAATATATTTTTATGATTATTTTTTCCTTTCATTTTTTGCAGGGTAGGATCTTCTCTAGAAGAAGGAAAGGTGTTGTTATGCTACTGGTTTCAGTTTTTACATCTGTTTGTTTTTGTTTTTCAAGATAGGGCCCCACTCTAGCCTAGGCTGACCTAGAATTCACTATGTTGTGCCAGGCTGGCCTCAAACTCACAGCGATCCTCCAAGCTCTGCTTCCTGAGTGCTGGTATTAAAGGCATACCACACCATACCTGGCAGCTTCAATTTTTGTTCATATTCCTCATTGATACAATAATATTAAGGATAACCTCCATTTTATAGGTTAAATATTCATAACAAAAAGCTAAGTAGGTTTCCTAACAAATTGTAAGACATTTAAAAAAATAAGTGATCAGATACTGGAGAGATGGCTCAGTGATTAAGGTGGTTGCTTGCAAAGCCTAAAGGCCCAAGTTTGATTCCTCAGTGCCCATGTAAATCCAGATTCACAGAATAGCACATGAATATGGAGTTTGCAGTAGCAGGAGGTTCTGGCCCAAACCTCCTTTCTTTCCTTCCTTCCTTTTTTTCTTCCTTCTTTCCTATCTTCCTCCCTCCCTTCCTTCCTCTTTCTTTCATTCTTTCTTTCCTTTTTTCTTTCTTTCTTTCTTTCTCTCTCTTTTCTGAAAGAAGTCTGAGAAACAGTTTTAGCTCTCTCACTTCTACTAGATTATTCTAAATTGACCAGGCATGGTGGCACATGTCTTTAGTCCCAGCACTTGGGAGGCAGAGGTAGGAGAATTTTCATGAATTTAAGCTTACGCTGGGATGACATAGTGAATTCTAGGTTAGTCTGGGCTACAGCAAGACCCTACCTCGAAAAAAAATATAACCCAAAATGATATTAACAGTTGCCCTAGTCTCTTCCTTGCCTCTGGAGGGAATCACTGTTCCTAGCTTTAGGAAAACAAGTTTTCAGGAGAATATAATAAAACCTATTTCAGTATTATTTTTGATTATTGACGGAAAACATTCTTTTTCTCCACTGAATTTTAAGTTAAACATGCATGCCCATACACATATGCAGACTTCCTGAAACATGTAGGAGCAAAAATGTAATTCATAATGTAAAGCTATACAGTACCCTGTCCCCTGCCTTAGCTATTATACCCAGTGACTGAACATTCTCCACATTAAGACGTTTAAAAAGTATAAAACTGAGTTCATGTTCAAACTCGTACAAACTTAAAACACTGTAATGATCTGATTTTTTTCTTTTATTACCAGAATTAAGCATATTTTTCTGAAAAAAGAATTGAATGCTGTTACGGTATTATTTTATTGTATCAAGGAGGTAATCATTATCTAGAAAATAAAGGATAATGCATTACAGTAATGCACTACACATATGATTACTTTTAGCATAATGCAGCATAATGCCTAGATTAATTCCAAGCAACATCCTAATTTTATTTCAGCACAACCAGATCACAAGTCATGGGGAAGAATATAAAATGTAACAAATACTTTATTTGACTCATTTTGACTGAATCATGAACTGCCACAGTATATGAAAATTCATAAAATGTTACTTGCCTTAGATGGGAATTTAATCATTTGTCTTTGGTCATTTTTGAGCACAAATGAATGGAATTCAGAACTAGCACAGTTCAATTTGTATGATATTAGGTTAAAAAATGTAATGAAATAGAAATGAGAAAGAAGAAAGAAGAAAATGAAGAGAGGGCAATAGACACAAGGAAGGAGTCAAGTGATCTTGCAGAGTACATATGAGTTAAGAAAAGACTTTATATGCATATTCAGCAAATCGGAAAACTAAATAGGCAAAGCTTACAGTTTAACTTTTAGATTTACCTTTCTTGTATTCTTCTATAGCATAACAGTTCAGATGGGAACTTAAAATTAACACTATAAATATAGGCTTTTAATACTGTGTCACATTGTGCAGAACTCCACATTAGGCCTTTCTAATGAGTCAACAAAATTTCTACAGTGCCCTCCAATACTCTAAAATTAAGAAATTTAATAAGAATTAATAATAAATATATGCATTTTAATAGAAAAAGAGTTAGTTGTACAACTTTTATGATGTTGAGCTTAGTATTCCATTCAACTTGTAAGGCAGAGAGCTTGTGATACGTAATCTATCAAAAACATTCTTCCTTTTGAAGCTGATTCATATTTTCAACAACCAAATGGGTAGCATGTCAAAATTTCCATCTGTGTAAGATTTTGTTGCATATTGCTGTTATAATGTCTCCCTTCTATCTACTCCTCACTCTGCCTTCTCTATTTATATTAATCTTCATTTCTTTCTATTTCTTTCTTGGATTTTTAAGTCACAAAAAGAAAACCCATTTATTGATTTAATCAAATTAGTTGCCTCAATGTACTTGCCTATTTCTAGAACTACTAAATATAGAAGCAAATTTTAATCCTGGCTTGCTATGATGTTTGCTTTGGTAGTATAACAATTATAAGACATGTTTGTCCCTGGCTTATTTAGTACTGAAGATGTCAGATAATGACAATTTTAAGAAGATAGGCTAAAACACACCAATAATACATTGCTAAGAGAATTATGTTTAAGTTATGAAGAACTCAAGTCTTGTAAAATGGCTAAAACTCAAACTTACAAAATGTTTTGTATGAATTTATAGGTTGCATAGAGCACTGGTCCCCCATAACTTCATCATACTCTAACATACTTTCGGTTTAAGGAATTCAAACATGGTTTAAATTGAATTACCCAAAGGAATTATTTTAAATTATTTGAAACTTTGCAATTAAACATATTCTAGAAGAATATAAAAATTCATTAAAGACAAATATCTTGGTCCCTTCCTATCTGATCACAACCCATTAAATGTTTTCTACCATTCTAATGCAGTTTACTATTCACACATCATAAATCACTATGGATATTGATATTTTACTTATAGGTAAGAAGTTTTTGTAGAATTTTCCACATAGAAAAAATGAAAATAAAACAATGCTTGTTCAATTCAGCATTTTAAGAAGTGGAATGGAACAGAAACAGGATTTACTATTCATTAATGATCAATTGGGGAAAACAGTTCCAAAGTAAAATTTTACATAACAGCTAGGTAATAGTGGGGCTGGAAAAGAGAGTTGGGCTTTGGTATATTAGAGAATATGACATGAGATAAGTAGCACACATTTTTTTTTTGTTTGATGTGATTGCTTTTTGACTTAAAGGTGTCATTCATAAATGAATAGGATATGGTAAAATTTCTTGGTTGTCCTAAGCTCTTTACATCCCAGAATTTTCTCAGGCTCAGTATAACATTTTTCTCACATTTCTACTTTCTTTCTGTTAGTCCCTCTACATACAATTTATAAGTCCACATAATGTTTTATTATAAACTGTTACAAAATCACAAGTATCTAAAATCTCCTGTGGTTTGAGGACTGGTAAAATACTTTACGTGGGCTTGGCTGAGTGAGCAGACCCACCAAAAGAGAATGACATGCAGGTCAAACATTCTTAAAATCAGTAGTTTTGACCAAAATTCCATTTTATGAGACTATGTTGAAGCCAGACCCCATCATTTCATCATAGCCAGGCTCTGCCTTTCCCTTTCTTCCTCTTTTCATAGAACCTTTATGATCTGAAAAAATGTCTTGGACCAATATTCGTGAATTCTATTAGCAGAGGCATTCTTGCACTTACGTAAGTTATACTGCATATAAATGGAGGATAAAAGGATTACCAGATTATAAATCAAATGAGAGTTTCTAGCAGTATAAATCTCAACTATGTCAGGCTCTTGTGTTAATGGAATTGCAGAATTCCATTGGTCAGTAAGAATTTAAATTCTATGTTAGAGACCATGCTAATTTTCCACAGGACACTTTCAGTAAAATCTTGAAAAATAAAGTGCAAATTTTTCACATCCATCTGTATCAAGCATTGTGTTTTTTCACATAGTGTGAAAAACATTACAGCATTTGAACATACAGCAAAATATGTAAACTATATAAATAAAAAAGTGTCTTGAAACTTACTTGGCATTTTGTCAAATATAGGCAGCCAAATTCTGGTAAATGGAAACCAGACAGTATATGTAATACTAATCCAAATGATTGGATTTGGTCGATGAACTTGATTCCAATAAGATAGTGTCTGTCTCAATCAAATGTCTTTACCACTATGTTCAAGCTAAGCAATCAATTTAATCAACAATTATGGTCAATTTGCATGCTTGAAATTATACATTTTATATACATATAAATGTAGAAATAATTGTTTCATTTACTATTGTCTATTGTTGCATATTCTTATTTTATTCTTAAATATATCTAATGTTGGACAGGTTAGTATTAACTTGAGTTATTAAAACTATGCTTGTTTCATTGTAGTTATATGCGGAAATGTATTTTTAGGTGACAAAAAACATTTTTTATTTGGACTGGAGAGATGGTTCAGCAGTTACTGGAATTGCTTGCAAAGCCTGATGATCTGGGTTTGATACTCCAGGACCCATGTAAAGATAAATGTCCAAAGCAGTGCATATATCTGGGGTTCACTTGCAGTGGCAGAAGACCCTGGTGCACCCATACTCACTCTGTCTGTCTCTGTTTGTCTCTCTAGCAAATAAATAAATGCAATTTTAAAAATATAATATAATATTTATGATAAAAGTAAAAATTTTTCACTAAAGTATTTGAAACACATTCTAATATATTAACTATCAATTTAATATATCAATATTTCATGAAGATGACAAATATATAAATCTGTGGTTGCTATGTCATTTGAAATAATATAAAATAAGTTTGTACAAAAGAGTGGAGCTAGATTGCTAATGCTCTTTTTCAATATAAATTGAAGCAACCGTTCATTCCTGTAAGAAATCATGATTAAAGTCATTTATTTTTCCATTTCTTTAAATTGAGAATGTGGTTGAAAATGGATTTCACTTTTCTGACATTTTATCTAATAATTCTTCTTTAATGTTATTATATTTGTTTAAAATCATACTCTAAATCTTAATAGAAAGTATTAATTACTTTGCAGCACATATTGTGGTTTGGGTAAAAACGGTTTTTACAATTTGCTTAAAAAGTGTTTTCTGGTACAAATAACTTGCGAGAGATTTTTAGTATGATATAATAATATATTCATGAATGAATCAAGTCTCTAAAGTGCAAATATTTACAGTAAGTTTGGATGCCCAGAGCATATTTTAACAGACTTTAAATGGGACTACTTAACATGGCCTTCAGGGATCCCATGGAACACATCAGACATGTAGCTGTGGAAGACCACAGAGAAAGAAGAGGCGATGGTGTCACAGACATGCAGAGGGTGCCCTTATGCTGGTGGAGCACACAGGGCTTGATGCATATCACCAGAAGAATTCATGAAAACATGCAACAGATGATAAAACCAAATAGAGTGAAACTCAGAGGAGTTTAACCTCGGAGTGATGGTTTCACTGTCGATCTGCCCTGCAATTCAACCATATATGTGAGGAATGATCATTGCATAAGTTCAGTGTACTGATGGTACTGCTAACTAGATGTGTAACCCTGAACAAGTTAGTCAACATATCCGAGTTTGCAGCTACCTTATCAAAAATGTTATCAGAAATGTGAAGATCATAATAAGTCTCTTATCAGACTTTAGCAAGCACACTATTGATTTGTAGGTATGGGATATTATTTTTTTTTCTTGTTATAGCCATCCAGAGATGGAAAGTAGTAGCAAGACAAGTTATATCAGCTGTGAACTTGGGATGGTTAGTTTGGTATTGTTATCTCATATAGCTCATGTCTATATGACTTTTAATATAACAATTGTTTCTGAAATAATTGTAGAATAGCATACAGCTTATACCATAAACTGGTGATGCTAACAGGTGCTAAGTGGTGCTTCTCTTTCTTAGCTTCACATTTAACTCATGTAAAATTTTGATGATGGAATTCTTTAGATAAATCCCTAATCAACTGAAGCATAATATCTGGGAAGGGAATACAAAGTATCTAGGAATGAAAGCATTTTACAGACACATTCAAAAGATTATAGTGTGCAACTTAAAGTGATCACCTCTCCTAAAGTATTTCAGATAACCTTTGTTCAAAATGGCATGTGAAAACGTCACCTGAGAAATATGTTGACATGAAGACTCTGACTCAGTAGGCCTAAGGTAGAGTCCAAGATTCTGTGTTTCAAGCAAGATCCCAAGTACTGGCTTAGAGATGACTGATTTTTGGGCCAAACTTAAAGAAATTGCGATCTGAGTAGATGCTGCAGTACAGGGAAGCTTCTTGGGACTTTGCTCATAAATGGGCAGAATTTCCGCAGTTGATGAAGGACGGGAATTCCACTTCAGTCAAGGTAATAAGGATCAACAGAAAGAAGTGTGCCTGCACCATGCTCAGAGAATTGGCACAGTGAGTTTTGTGGGAGCAACAGAAGGTTGTGTGAAAGCAGAAGAGGCGTATGTGGTCAGCCTGAGGCATGACTGAATTTTTTGCTTCTGATTTAGACAGAATTGTGTGTGTGGTAGGGAGCATGAGACACACTGAAATAAGAGAAGTAGAGGTGGTATTTCAAAAGATTCCTCTGGTCATGCTATATACACACAGCATGAGTTAGAAAGATGGATTGACAAAGGTGTGAAAAGCCCAGATTTTGATCTATAGCACCAAAGAATAAAATTAAGGCTAAATGACATTGTTCTAATATTGAAACACCAGTGCCAAAAATATAAATGACAACTCAATTTTGTAAATAATTGTAATAATTGTTATAATAAATAGAATTGGCTAATACACTTCAAGTATTGATGAATACTTCTACTTGATTATACAATTTCATTCTCCTAATAATATGAGGTGCAGATAGGTTCCAGCATGTAATGTTTGTGGTATGGACATTGCTGGAAAATTAGTTCCTTGGCTGTGGTCACAATACTCAAAATGAATCCAGAGATAGCTAATGTTTTATATTATTCATTATCAGTTTTTCAGCAACATTCCATTATTAATTCTACTTTGAAACAAATTAAAATTACCAAGTTTATAACTGTATATTCACATATTTTTAAAAAGAAATTTTAGCATAAACTTAAATGCTTTAGTATATAATCCTAAATTTTCTATGGATTCATATATAAATGTTTTGGAAAACATCTAAAATAATAACAATTTATAGATATTGGGACTATAATATCACTTTGTACTAGAATTCATAATAAGATGGAGAATGTGTTTTCATATTTTCAGCATATATATACTATTCTTTGAATGCAGACTGAGATGGAAGTTTGTTTTATTTTTTGCTAATACTAACTACAAGATCTGTTCCAATATTCAGAAATCCAAACTTTTTGCAAGAACTAGTGTTAATAATATGGTAACTTAGAAATTTACTCAGAGAACTAGTAATTTAGGCCAGAGAATTCTAGCTGATAGGGGTCATTTGGAGACACACTTCGTGGTAACTTTGTGAAAAACTGATCAACCCAAGAGAGCTTTGTTACCTTTATAGTAGGGCTTAAGGGAGAATTTACGGGATGTCTTGCGTGGTAATTACCTTAAAGCAATTGCATACATGGGTCCTCTGCATTCCTGATTCTCATTGCCAGGGATAGTACCACAAGACAACAATCACTAACATTTTCCACATCTACAACTCCCTTGTGTATCCTGGATTGACAGAAATACAGGAAAACCAATTTTAGGTGGATATGTGCCCATAGTGCACAGAAAAACATTAGCACTCAGACATTTTCAAAATTCTTTGTAATTAAAGCATAGTTTTCTCATCCAGGTACCAAGTACAATACAAGCTTTCTTATCATTGTCTGCCAACCATGGGCTCCTCTTCCATACACCAAACCTCAGCCTGAGACCTCATGCTGCAGGAAGAACTAAGTTAGGGATGGTTATCAAACTGAATGAATATCTGTGATTTAGATTTCATACAGAGCAAATTTATAATTTCTACTGCTTCAGAAATATATGAGAAGGGGCTGGAGAGATCCATTAATGGTTAAGATTCTTTCCTGCAACATATAAGGACCCAGGTTCAATTGCCCAGTGCCCACATAGAGCCAGATTCACAAGGTGACTCATGAGTCTGGAGTTATTTGCAATGGATAGAGGCCCTGGCGATCCCATTCTCTTTCTCTCTCTCTCTTTCTCACTGCCTCTTTCTCTAAATAAATAAATAAGAAAAAGCAGATAGAAAAAGAAATAAGGGAAATGAAGTCCTAAAACAACCTCTCGCCTAAATAAAATGGTTATGAGGTAAATGCAACGAAGATGGAGAAACTTTTATTTGTTCAAAGGCTTGAAACACCAGTACTGTCAGATATTAACCTAGGCAGGCAAATATGTAATATGTAGGCCTGTTATACATTTTGCTAATCACAAGAAAATATCCTAGTTCAAAATCTTATGTCTTTGTGATAATTTTTCTTAGCAGAACTTGAGTAGAACTTTTTCAAGTAATTTATCTTTTACTTCTAACAATGTAAAGAATGAGATGATCGTGTATGTGTGTGTGTGTGTGTGTGTGTGTGTGTGTGTGTGTGTGCGTGCGTGTGTGTTTGGTAGTTTTTAAAATACTTAAATTAAATAATTAGAAATTTCAGAAGAGTAGAGTACAGGAAATTGTAATCAAACTGCAAGAAACTTACAATGCCTAATAATGTCAGATGTTAGATCCCCAAAACAAAGGTAAAAGAGAAATCTGCCTATAACATCTACTCTGGATCATAAATCTACAATCTCATTTCTCAAAGTTACATGGGAAGAATTTTAGGGAAATAGCTGACAGCTTAGACATTTGAAATAGAAAGTAATTGAAAAATATCTCCAGGACACAAAGAAAGATAAATGCAAAGTCTCAAGGACAACATGGACTTACTGCCTTCTGATTTTCCCCACAATAATACTTTTTTTGCTGATTATTATAAGAAATAAATGTCAATGAGGTGATCTGGGAAAAGTTGATTCTGCTGGGTTGGTAAAAACTTGAAAGGTCTTTTTTCTCTAAAAAGTTTCCTTGGAGTTTATAAATACTGTTTCTGGACAGATTGAAAACAAATGAGTTTCAGTGTAAGACATTTTCAGACATGGTTTATTATTTTTGTGATCTATGAACAATCAGATATTTAAGGTTTAACTAGTTACTGTACTGTTTACTGGGAAGGAGGGTAAAATCAACACTGCTTTATACGACAGATGCAAAGTGAATATCCTTTGGATACTTTACTATGTACAAAATATTTTCAACAAATAGCATGTGGTATGAGCTTAAAAATATGTGCTATATATCGTGATATACCACTGGACTATGTGGGAACACATTGAGACAGCATGACCCTCAGCATTTCGGTGGGTTGAAGATGAGAAGGGTATGAATGATATTAAATCATTCTTCTTTCTGCCATTGACAATTATATATGCACGTTCCAAGTCAATGCTTAATATATCATCAAAAGCAATGCATTATAATTCTAATATGGTTGCCATAGCCAAATTAACATCACTCTGATGTCGTATTAGGCCCTGGCAAAGAGCCCACACTAACCATGAAAGTGTAGTCATCCTGAGCTGTGTCTGTGGCATTTTCTTTCCAAGTAAATGATTAATACTAAGCCAAATTAAAAAAAAAAAAAAACATTTGAAAATATGGAGGTCATTTTGCAACTGTTACTTCATAGTGTACACTGGCCTTGTGCCAGAGAGGCAGAAGGGAAAGCCCTGTAATAAAATATCTTTTAATAAATTATTATTTTTTTTCTCATAGCCAGACTAAAGATTTTAAATGACCAGGGTATTTTCTAACTAGGCCAGAGCACTATTGAGGTTAAAACTCCCTTTCTTTAGCCCAACATTTCAGTATGGATGAGGCTTTGCTCTGGCTTATCGTAACTGCAGTGCCCAATCGATACTGAACTCCTAAAAGATCAGCAATAATGGAGGAAACCGAACAGATCAATACTTAGCCTTTAGTGGACTGTAACTTTTATCTTAGCTCCAATTACTTCATGCCACAAGGGTTGATTTTTCAATGACTGGGGTGTCTAGGATTTCACTAATTTTAGGTATTAAATAATACATACTAAAGTACCTATAGAGAAAATTGTTCAAAAATAGCCTCAAAATGTGGCTAAAATGCTCAAACTCTTTTTTTGGCAAATTTATATCGTGCTGTATAAATTGGGCTTCTGTTTAAATTTAGAGGTCATCAGGTATATTTGAAATTTGTGAAAAAATACTTTCTTTGCTCTTCTTCAATACTGTATGCTTACTCCAGGGTTACTGTCCAATTTATTCTTTTAGTATAAAGACTCATGACAAAACTGATAAAATGTTTGCATTCAATTATACTTTAGCATATTCAAGTATCACAGTTTAATTATTCAATTATGAATATTTCTAACTGAGGTTCTTTCTAGAAAAGACTTCAAGGAAATCAGGATTCCTGGGGCACCAGGACAAAAGAAATAACCCTTACTTTTTTTATAGACAATTCAATAGGTGTAGGCCCTCTTGTAGCCCATGATTGATGGTAGCTTCATATGGGATAGTGGGCTTATGTTTAGATATGGTTCTGACTTGTTACCCAGCTCCAGCTATGGGTCTCATACCACTGAGGAAACCAGTTAGTCAAATTAAGAGCAGTTGGTTCCCCACCATGGCTGTGTGCCACTATTGCACTTGTGTGGGCATCATAACAAGTTATTTGCTGCTAAGTAGGTTAGACCATGAGTTGCTTGGACAGATATTGGTCATTTTCCCCCAGTCGCTATGTAGCACTAGACGCTGACTGTCTGGGGACTGACTGTCTTCCAACTTCCAGCCATGCCATTCTATTTTGCATGTCAACCACATAAGGTGTCTTCAGCAGTAGGGTCTTACCACTAACCTTTGGTGGGTCACCAAGTACTCTGACAGAAATCTGTCTATCTTTTAGGAAACCTTGTAGGTCTCTCTGATCAAAAGCTCATTGTGGATGATAGCCCCATGCTGGTACTGGGAGTTACAGGTCAGTGCCCACTAAGAAAATGAGGAAAAAGATAACTAATATACAAGAGTTAGAGAGAAGAGAGAGAGAGAGGGAGAGGGAGAAGGAGGGAGGGAAGATGTAGAAGATTAAGGTTGGTCTTGATCCTACCCTCTCCAGTGTTTTGTGGTTCAGGTGTTGCCTGTAAGGGCCTAGTGAGGATCAGCCATTTGGTCTGTCTTTTAGTATGTAGAATTTTATGGTACCATTGCCGTTTGGATCTAGATTTGTGTTTCCCACCCCTTTGATGCCTTCCCCGCCCTCCGTTTCCATCCTAGTGTCTAGTCCACAAGATGCTTGCTGGATATGTAAGGTATCTTGGGTAGATTCAGGTTAGGTTCTGTAGATGAATGAGACTGTGGCGATTTTTTTTCTATGATTGGGTAAGTTCATTGAGAATGATCTGTTCCAGGTTCAACCATTTGTCCTCAAATTTCATTGTGTCATTTTTTTCTTACTGCTGTATAGAATTCCATTGTGTAGATATACCACCTCTTAGTTATTCATTCTTTTAGTGATGGACATCTGGGTTGATTCCAGCTCTTATCTATTACAAATTGAGCAGCTACAAACATGGTTGAGTAAATCTCTCTAGCCTGAGGTTTAAAGGTTTTATGGTAGATGCCCAGTAAGGGAATAACTGGGTCTGTTGGTATCTCTATACTCAGCTTTTTCAGAAGTCTCCATATTGCTTTCCAAAGTGGTTGTACCATCCTACATTCCCACCAACAGTGGATGTGTGTTCCTACTTCTAGAACCTAAGAAAGCTGAGTTCATAAAGAGAGAAAAAATGTTGGATATCAAAGGCTGGTGGAAGGAGATATGGACAAGAAAAGCAACAATGTTTACCAAAGTTTACAAAATTCCAATTAGAAGACTAGTTTCTGGTGACCAATTGAACAGTAGGTGACCAGTGTTAATAATGTATTGTATATTTCCAATTGCCTGAGAGAATTAATTTTAAATGTTACTACCTAAAATAAGTAATAGGTATTTTTAAGGTGATTGGTATAGTAGTTAGATTGATTTACTCCCTCCATATTATATAGCTATATGAAAATATTACAATATGTGACATAAATATAGGCAATTACAACTCATAGGTCAAAAATAAACTTAAAAATTCAAGGCAAGACTAACTCATTAGGTGAATAAAAATAAGAAAATTAGAGAGTAAAATTAAAGACAGAGCAATAGGAATGGGATCAAAGTATGAATAAAAATGAAAAAAAAAACACTTCAGGGTTCTAGGTAGTATATAGATGTCTAGTGCATTTTTAGTGTAGTTGATGTATTTAAGAAAACAATGGTTTAAGGCATGAACTTTGGCAAACAGCATTTTTTTTTCCTATTCAGTAAACTAAACAATCACCACTTACCTTGTATTCTAAGTATTAGAAAGAAGGCAGAGGTCTGACTTAGACTTAGTCTTTCTCCATCCAGTAAGCTGACACTCATAGTCAGTAATGAGTGATTTCTATTGATGACATACAGAGGTCACAAGAAACTTCTACCTCTCATCTTGTTTTATCTTATTTCATTATAGGACCTTTATAAAAGTGTCCAATTTTTAATTCTTTTTCTGTGGTGCACTTTGAATGGCTTTTGAATATTTTTAATGCTACCTCCCTGTATTTTCCCACAAGATATTATCCTTGTCCCACCACAGAAATACTTCTCATAATCTAGAAAGTTAAAATTTCTCTAGAAAATTAAACTGGCAAATATAACAGGATTTTGTTCCAGGAATTTTGACAAGCACATAATGAAGTTATCTTATTTAGACAGTTTTTTAATGAAACATTCATCCTTTACAGCAAGCTATATCCTCCAATTAGCTCATGGGTGCTGAAATTAGAGAGATAACTTTTGACAGATAAATTGAGTGCCTTTTAGTCCTTCAGGATCAAATCTATGACTATTTCTGTCAGGATGAATTGAATGAGATGTATTTCAATCACCATCTAACCATCTTGATGCCCTTGTAATTTGGGCCTTAAGTCCTTGGAAAGTTGTTTTATTTTAATATGATAGAATTCACAACCTTTACATAACTTAAGCAAAAGTAGGGTCAGAACTTAAAAGGAAACTCTAGAACTTATTCTCATGATCAGAAGTCTCTGATCTTCATTATTTAACATTTCTCATTTCAGTCTAATCTAGCCCTGATAAAAAGCTATATCAAGTTCATATTGCTGGAGAAGAATTATACTCAAATTAAACAAATATTCATGGGAAAGTCTAATGTTTGCTCATTTCCAGCAAATAAAGGCATTTGGATTTTGTTAGTGACCTCATTTTTTCTTTGGTTTACATTCCATTTTTAATTGTTTTCAAGCTTTGCATGTGCCAATTAACAGGACATTGATATGTGGAAATGAACTTCAGTAACTGTTTCTTTTAAATATCAGATGTTACTTTTTTTAATTATGAAAAACTATCAGTAAATCATTTTGGATCTCCTACCAATTAATGATTTATAGTAAAGAACAATATCTGAGTGATTTGCTACCAAAAGAAATACTGTTATATATCTTTGAATAGTTGGATTTTAATTAATGTAATTACATGTATTTGTTTAGAGAGAAAAATTAACTCTTATTTCTAATGTCCCAGTTATATAACCATTGAAATAATCTAAGTATTTTATTACTTGCCAAAAGTTCCTGTGTCTTTCCACCCAGTGAGAGAAGTCAATGATTTATTTACATATTTGCTCACTTGATTAAAGTGATAATTACCTGTTAGTTCCAAATACAAATTTAAGAGTTTCCATGTACTATAGAGTTATGTGTAATTTCTCCATAAATATAACAATAAAATATCATTGATACTGTTGTGATCAATTTTAGTATTTTCAAACTAAAAACATCTTCATTAGCTTGGCATTGTGGCACATGCCTTTATTTACAGCACTTGGGAGACAGAGGTATGAGGATCACTGTGAGTTCGAGGCTAGCCTGAGACTATATAGTGAATTCCAGGTCAGCATGGGCTAGAGTGAGACACCAAAAATAAAGTAAAATAAAATAAACGCATTTCTTAAAATATATGTATGGACCAGCAAACTTGAGTTTGTTGTTATAATGCCTAAGTACTAAGTTGGTGTCTTTTTGGGGTTTATGAAACCAGGTAATATGGGGCGGATGTAGGGGTACAGGCCTTTAATCCCAACATTTGGGAGGCAGAAAGATTTAGGGGGATTGCTGTGTATTCAAGGCCACCCTGAGACTACATAGTGAATTCCAGGTCAGCCTGGGCTAGAGTGAGACCCTACTTTGAAAAACCGAACAACAACAACAAACGGAAAAAGAAAAGAAAGGAAGAAAGAAAGAAAGAAACCAGGTAATATGAATCCACTGGATGTTCTACTCATCCTTCCTTAAAATGTCAAACTTTTTTTTTTTTAATCACATTTTATCTTGTTTTATTTTTTTTCTCTATAAGCTTCCTATTACTCAATGAGAGAGGTATATACAAAGAATGAAACAAGAAAAAAAAACTTGCCAATTATTTCTATGTCTGAGACAAAAGTAAGTAGTATTTAAATGTATTTCTTTTATATACCAATGCCTACACTATATCTCCATGGCCTTGGCTTACTAAGATTATATATATATATATATATATATATATATATATATATATATAGTCATATATAAAGTCATAATATATATATCTATATATATAGATAGATAGATAGATATTATGACTTTACATGGCAGTAATTAACAGTTACTGAGAAACCCTTTTGTCCCAACCTATGCAGTTAGACAAGATCTGAGTTTCTCAGGTACACTTTTTGTGATGAAATATGACTTTTTATCCTTCAGAATGTTTTATTTCACAAACATAATTGTTTTTAAGTAAAATAAGTGAAAACTGTAAAATAATAATGATATTTACTTGAGTGTATCTGAGAGTCTGAGCCTTAATATGATTGTCAGTTACTTTTATTTTTATGAATCTTTACACTCGAATTTCATATGAACATAAGCAACAGGCAGGCAAGGTGAACATCATGAATAATGGAGCAGGTGGTGCATCTTTGTGTGAGGGCAATCTTTCCCCTGTAATTAATTTGGTTATCAATATAATTGTCTTAGATAATTATCTTGCAATATGTAAAAGGTCTGGATTCTCCCCCACAGCTCCCTTTTCTTTTTTAAAAAGGCAGATACTGTAATTTCAAGTTTCACTCTGGCTGCAGATTTGGGAACAATCATGTATTATGTTTAGTTTGGGGAACAATTTGGGTTCTAATTTACAATGACCTATTATAAGATTTTTCCCATGTGTAAAGGGTTTGATGGATTGCTGGGATGCCTTCCTTCAAACTCAGAAACATTCCCTCTGAAACAAAACCATTACATTTTCCCAAATTAATTATAAATATTAAAAATGAAATCTTACTTTTTCCCTCACATTAATCCTAAGTAGATCAGTGTTTTTTTTTTTTTTGTTCCATATTAATGGGAACATAGAACTAGTGAGATTTAATTTCAAACTTTTGTAATTATAGCTAAAATTAAATTTTGCCATGGATGAATCATCTATGTCCAAGATGAAAGCAGAGGAGGATTAGCAACTGGACCTCCAGTATGGCTTATGCTATCTCTGAAAATTAATTAAAGGCAATGTGTGGAAGTCTATATTTGGAACAATAAAGAGTTTCCAAGCCAGGATATTTTTTAAAAAATTTCCTCACAAGTATAGTGTAAGGGGTGGGGCAGGCAGTAGAAGGACTTACAGAAATTCAGGACGATTTTAAATACTAGGGTTAAATTATAGCACTTTATCCTGTTTAATGCTCTAGGCAGGAATAGGGGGTCTTACTGATATATTACCTAAAGTTGCAAAACATGACTTTTACTTCCCTAAATGGAGAAACACCCAAGAAGACACCATACAAAACAAAAAGTTGTGCATAAAATTGAGGCTATAGAAGTTGTAGGTAAATGGAGGAAGAAATCTATAGATTCTGAAGTATTTCTATATGAATATAAAACCAAAATTTCTAATTTAATCTTAAAAGCATAGACATTTTAATGCTAATGACCAGAGTACATAGAGAATGGAAAAATGAATGGATGGACCAAACAAATTCTAGAGAATTGAAATGATCTCGGACATTATTTAAAAAGAATTAACCAAAAGAGTGTGAAGCTTTTGAATATAAAGTGCCATTAAGTCCCCAGTGACCTAAGAAACTTATGAGTTCTTTCAGAGTTTTGCTTTTTTTGTAAAGCCTTATCAGAGCACAATGCACGTGTAAATTTGTCACACTATTCATAAATCCATCAGTGCATGGGTTTATTTTACTCTAGCAGCCCCAATATCTCCAAGTACATGGCTGTACTTAGAAAAGAAGTCATCTGGGCTAGACAGATGGCTTAGCCATTAAGCACTTGCCTGTGAAGCCTAAGGACCCTGATCTGAGGCTCGATTCCCCAGGACCCACATAAGCCAGATGCACAAGGTGATGCATGCATCTGGAATTAGTTTGCAATTGCTGAAGGCCCTTGCCTCTTTCTCACTCTCTCTGTCTCAAATGAATAAATAAAATATTTAAAAAATAATAAGATAAAGTAAAATATGCAATATACATCTATATCAGGTCATCTGTTAATACATATGTAGATGAGGAAGTATATCCTGCAACCTTCTGCTTGTGCTGCTAACATTGTTCACACTTTGTTTTACCATGGATCTTGTTATCATTAATGTTGAGTGTAGCCTCTGTCTTAAATATGTTTCCAGAACACTAAAGGGGCCTCCATTCTACATTCATATCATTTTATGTTTGAAATTCCTCTATGGCCTTACTTGTGATATGGAGTTGTGAGCTAAGCTTGGTGTTATTCTAAGTTGTCTACAAATGTGTTTTCGTCTCTATAGCTAGACTGTAGGTACACAATATGTATCTTACTGCACACTTCTGTTTCCTGTCTATCTGAACTCATCTTATTCTTGTTGAACTAACAAATATTTCATATTTCACAGTATGCAATAATGATTTGAAAATAGTTTTGTCCACTCATATTTTAGTAACTAATTAGTAGATAAAAGATAATCTAATTTCTCATTTATACCTTCGATATTTAAAATAACATGATGAGAACTAGTGGATATATGGCCAAAGAAAATTGAAAGAATAGAAGCTACAAAGCATTCTTCTGGAGATCACTGATTGAGTTGCTTCTCCTGTTATTGTTTGTGAGCAGAAGCTGATTCACTATTTGTCACTCAAGGAAAATGGGTCCATTCATGTGTCCTAAAAGTCAATAATAACCAGGTAGTTTCAACAACATTTTAATGACATTTTTAAGATGTTAAAAGCCAGATATACAGTACAGAGCCATGGCCTTTCATAATTATAAGGATCTGTAACATGACCTAATATGTCAATACTTCCCATATAATGCTAATTAGCATTTCATAGTCACAATTTTCCTTGACAGAACACCATATCAAACACTTGTTACCACTACACGCCTATTGCTTTTTCATATGTACAGTATCCTCCATAATGAAATGTTTCTCTTCTTTCCATCATGACATATGTGAGGAGTCATATCTTCTTTCTGGTACTTATAGGACCATCACCATGTTAGACAGCATCAATGTCCTGTGAACCTATGTCACCAGCTTGTTGAAACTTGTGTTAGATTTTATGCTGCTTAGTTAGAATGCACTCAAATGCCATTGAGCATATTAGAAAGATTGCTTTGCCCCTTCTGACTCTTAGCAGAAGCAATAAGCCTGAACGCCTCTGTGCTTAACAGTTGGAAATAATAAATGGCTGGGCTGGCTGTTATGGCAGTGTCCATCACTGAAAGCCCATAAGCTCTTACTAGCTACAGTGTACTTGGACAAGCATTCCTCTCCCTGTACTGCCTGAAATAATCAACTTTTATTAACTAGTGGAATATGTGTGTCCAAGTACTGCTTCTTCCGGTTTTTCTCTGCCTTTCAGTGTTTCCAGTGCTCTCATCTTGGGATAGGTTCCACAGTGAAGTTTATCCTTTACATGCTTAACTTTTTCAGTTTATCAGTCAAAAGGGCATCTGATAACCATAATTTTTAAATTAACCTATGCAACTTTCTTTTTTTATTTGCAAACAGCTGGTCAAAGATTCTAAGGGGATTATCATTTTAGCCATGTTGGACAGTTATTTAAATTTGCACATAAAGACACTTAATAAGGGACACCTTCCTTTGCTCTATTATTCTTTTTTTCATATTTAGGTGATTTGGGTATCCCAAAAGGTTTATGTTTCTCAGCTTCACTAGCACCACAGGTTTAGATAACTTATATCATGCATGCATTTGCCAGTCTGCTTTCTCCTTTAAAAAGTCATATATAGATATGCATTCTTAAATTATCCCAGGAAATGAAAAATAAAAGTTTGAGGATGAGGATATAAGGCCTCTAGCTAAAATAAATGCTAAGCATAGTTTCATGGTTTGGTACATTTTCACCAATATGCACCTCTTAGACATACTAGGATTGCAAAATAAGGCTAAAAATAGAAAGAAACATGGACTATAAACATTCAAATCTATGACTGGATATATGTGGCGATTATTATTCCACCATTGCAGCATCAAGATCTAGCAACTCTTGGGCAGAGTAAAAATTAGGGAAATAAATTTCTACTTTGGAGTAGGAAAGTGAGAATCAGAAGATGGACATTGTTCTTAACTTAAATTATATAACGTGGATGGAGTGGTATGGAAGTGTTTACCCAAAGGAGAATGGTGTCTTCTTGGTGGGGCAGTATCATTGTTTTTTTTAATATTTTTTTTTTATCTTAGAGACTTAAGAAAGGAAAAGAGGAAAAACAGCAAAATGTCTAATATGAGAATTTTCTTAAAGGATTTTGGAGCAAGAAAGAACCTGAGTTAATAAAGAAGTGCTGGCTTAAAGACACTTAATTTTCTATATTCCAATCACTATGGTGATTTCCCTTGATATCACTAATGAGTTGTTTCACTTTACCTAGCTGAGTTAGGCATATAGAGCAGTAGTGACAGCGTCTGATACACTCCTGTCCTAATTGACGGGGTCTCGCATACATAAATTGTAATTGCATTTTGAAATCTTAACACAGTTATTCTAGGTCGATGTTCATATCTATTATAGAAGAAAAATGAAGAGTGATGACAAGGTACTCATTTAAGATCACACTGCTGTTAAGGTGGAAAACTGAGATTAAATTTAATTGGGCCTACCTGTTAACCACTACATTTTTATTGAGATAATGCCATCACATTTAACATAGTTTAAATGTTTAAAATGTGCATTTAATTTGTTTACTTTTTACTAGGGAATAAAAATTTCACATTTCTTTAAAATAGACTCTTGTAGACAAAACAATACCCAGACTTAGGGTTAGTCATGGCATTTGATTGTTTCTTTCCTCTGTACAATCTAGGCAGTGTTAGAAGAAAGGAGGGCTTGTTCTGTTTTCCAAGAACTATGCTATGAGGTGCAGGGTGTTTAGAAACTAATATATATTTTTTTTTATGTTTTCTCCAGAGAGGATATAATGTTGTAAAGTGTCAGTGTAAACCATCCATACACAACAGAAATAACAATAGTTTCCATCTGTGTGACCATATGACATACTATAAGAATTACTGGAAGCCAGGTACTTCCTAGTTTTAAATCACTGGAAAAGTGAGATTGTTGTGTCCTGATAAAACAAACATTTAAAAATAACAAATGCAGTAACCTCCAAAAAAAATCATGACTGAAACAAGAGGTCCAGAATGATAGAATACCTTGTAAAAACTGAAATCCAGAACTGTGTATACCTCTTATGAGGGTAGAGTATAATTTACTTTATTCAGTGCATTTATCTTACTTCGGTATTTCAGTCATAAAAGGTTAGCTGAGACTTAATCCTGTTAATATTGTCAGAATTTTCTGTTTTTATGAGCAAAAGGAGAGAGGAAGAACATATATAGTTTTTCCCTACAGGGCTTGAGAGTATACAAAGCTCTCTGGAATACATTTAAATGGCTACAAATTAAATTGACCTTACAATGTCCTTGTTTATCCTGACATGCACATTCAATTTCCCTCTTTTGATGCCTTGATTAATGACTCTTCCCTTATTCTTTGTAGTTTCTCTATTCTTAACTTCCCTGTTGATAAGTATGTTTTAATTCAAAAGCAGAATGTCACCATGGAGTTGGAGGTCAGTTCCTATTGGTCTTAGTTACTTGGAATTGTCAGCCCCATGGGTTTAGCTTTTACAGTGCTACACATATTTCATCTTGGTTATGTAGTCCCTGTGCCTGGGCCACACTATTACTGCAGACTAAGTGGCCTGAATTTCCTCTTTTGTATGGCACTGGAGGAACATTGTTTGACTGCTGACCCTAAAGAAAATGAGGTGTGCCTCCCACTAGAGGAAAGCTGAAACTTTAACTAATGTTTAAATAGAAGTCAGTAGAGGAACATTGAACTATATAGCTACACATGCTTTCAAAGGTCTCAGACTTAATTTTTTTCCAACATCCCCCCCATGTGCCAGTTTCACTTGCTTTGAGGCCTGTAAACTAGAAAATTTTGAGCAGACAGGTATGCAGACCTAAATTTACCATAGAGCTTGCTGTGCTCTAATAAATCAAAACTCATAACAAGATCCGGCCTGTTAGATTCAAAACCTAGTCTATACCAGTTTTCCTCATACATGAGAAAAGCCTACATCCACGCCTCAGGTAAAATTTGAAGCTTCTGGTATTTCCTAATCTGATGAGATAAAAGAGAACTCCAAGGATTTGTTTCTTATAGTATCACATACAGCTGTTAAAGTAACTTGAATGTAAAAAAAGAAAGAAAGAGAAAAGAAAGCCCATGTATGCTAATGGGATCTCTCTAATTCTTGTGTCTGATTCTTTCTGTCTCTGTGTTCTTCACCCTCCTCCTTTTCCCTTCCCCCACCTACTCTGCCACTCACTGCTCTGAAACATGTAATAAGAAAACAAATCTCAACTGCACAATGTATAACATTTTCTCCCATGATACACTCTATCATTATTTGGATGACTAAAAGCTTTAATTATTTACTTTTGGGAGTCCCTGAAACCCTTGTCATCACAATACTGAAGAATTTTTCTGGGAAAGCTTGGAAATGTTTCCAGTTACACTCTTGTCTTAATATCTCAAGAAGGGGAAAAAAATAATGGTTCTACCACATATTTTATTAAACCCTTTAGGTCTTTTTACAAGAGAGGAAATACCAATTAACATATAATTTAGCAGAACAAAATATTATCCCATTTCAACCAGTACCCACTTCCTTGAAGTTTATTCAAGCATTAATAACCATTTAATGCAATTTAACTACACCAAAGTATCCATTACATTAATATAATATATCCATCAGGAAATTTGAGTTTTGTCTCCATGAATTTTGTATTATAAGTTCTTTATAATTTTATTCTGCATTTCATGATTCTTAATTTTAAATCTGCAGCCTCTGTTACATTGTGAAGTGATCAGAATGTTCCTACTGTTAAAAGATTACAATTACTTGATTTATTGAGGCACAAATCACAAGTGTTTTTTATACGTTCATGTGCATATTATTACCATATTTGGGGATTTAAACAATTACATGTTTCCCCATCATCAAATCCAATTAGGAGTGCAACAATGTGAGTACATTTTTGAGAAATGATCATTACCATTGTGCCTTTGCCACACACATATTCAAATGGTATCTATAATGTAGTATTTTCATGGTCTGGAGGACTATACAAAGTTTCCAAAGGTAAGTTAAATGACCTGCATAAACAATTATATCAGTAGGTACATTCTCACATGCTTTAGATCAGGAAGTAGCTAATCATGAAACATCGGCAGTATGATCGCATGTGTTAGACCATTAATCTTGAAACATTTTACGATATGATGGCAAATAGTAGAATACTAACTATTCAGGTGACTGGAAAAACTCTCTGTTCTAATTGAGTCTTTATTTTTTGTCAAATAATAAAACACATCACCACAGCAACTTGTCTATTTAGCACTGAGGTCATAGAATTCTCCACACTCTAGTAGACTGTAATGCCATCAGAGAATAAGCATGTGAGAATAGCAATACTAGATGTCACATTTTTTTTTTTTTTGCTGTATAATTGATTCCATGTGGAGAAAATTAAAGGGTTCCTGTACCCTTTGTAGATTATTTCTACACCACCTTAGAGACAAGCAAACCATATTGTCTCATACCCTCCACTCAGAAAAGGCAGGGGTTCCATCATGATTAGCTATTCTTTTCATCTAAAAAGTGGATGATCACCTCAGAGTTTTTATCTTGTGCTGGATTATTATAATCCACTATTAACATTCATAATCATATAATATACCGTTTTAATAAATGGAATCTGTAAATAGAAAATTTTGAAAATAAATGTATGGAAGAGAAGCTACAAGGGTAAGAAAAAATTCTGCTAAATGAATTACTGGAGTGCTAATTTTATATAATCAAGGAAGACTGTGTTGTTGGCATGGGAAGAAGTACATACACACACAGGTATGTAAAATTCAGCATTGTAGATTAGCTGGATGGATATGTTACTCTTAATTGTCTCCATAAATGGCAAAATTTAACGTTCTAAATTTTTCTGCTTTATTTTTATATTTGAACTCGATTTGTGGATTGTTCATGAACAATGTTATGATAGATAGAAGGGAAACAATTCTTACAAAGATAAAAATATGGAACTTCCAGTTAAGATGGCAGCACAGGTACCACGGCAAAGTAGCCTGGGGTGGGGGGAGCCAAGAAAAAAAAAAAGACAGTGAAGTGCACACTTTTACTAAAAAGTGAGGTGTATAGGAAATTGAAACAGCAGCGGAGAAGTAGGAAAGATCCATAGCATCCAGAGGCCACACAGGCCAGTAGAAACAGCTCCGGCAGGTCTGCAGCAGCGGTGCACCAGCCAGCCGCCAGGCTCGGCTTGAGCCACAGGAAAAGCCAGGTGAGGGGATTTTCCACTCACATGGAAGTTCTCCACAAACGCAAGAAATGTGAAGGGAGAATGGCAGTGAACAACGGAGGAATAGATCACAAGGTAGAAGAACACATGGAACAGCCAGAGAACTAGAGCAGCATCAGCAGCCGCCCCTCCCCCCCTGCCAGTGCCCAGCTCCAGGAACAGAGCAGCGGTCCAGGGACCCGGCCACACCTACTTGAACAGACAGCAGGACTCAAGCAAGAACACAGTATAACTGAGACCAAAATCATCCCAAAAGGTAACTGGGATTATACCAGGTCACTAGCCGCCTAATAAACCTGGAATATAGGCCTCAACCAGAAGTGCTAATTGCACCTTCCATATCAGGATAAATTATATGTTAAATCTGATGGATGGTCAGATTAGCCATTCTTAAATGAGCTGTACTTTGGGCTTCTTATTTGTTGCTTCTTGATTTATAGTGGCTTTGTTTCCTTTTCTTTTATCCATTAGAGAAGGGTCTCACCTGGTCACAAGCTGACTTGGAACCCTCTACAGACCAGAAATCTTAACCTCCTTGTTGTCAGGAAAAGGGAGTGTGTGAGGCACCACACAGCCTAAGGGACAGACAGAGGACCAGGTTGTCATAATAACTGCTCTTGGATAAATACTCTGTGCTGTTTTTCATTGAAAGTGTACACTGTTTAGTTAAATTTTAGAAACTATGTGTATTTGGTTCCACTCAGCCTACTTGAATACTCTCATAGCAGGCAAACCTAACACATAGGGTCACTTTTGTAGATACCCTGAGAGTCTTGAGAGCCACACCTAGTGCCTTAAGCTCCTACTCTGAAGTTATATAACATCAGACTGATTGATACATCTAATAATACACAGCTAACTAGAAAATACAATCATTAAATAATCCAGGATACTAAAATATATACATTATAACACAAGAAACACCAAAAATCAAGACAATATAAATCCACCAAAAAGTATTAATGGATCAGAAATGACCTCCAGTGAGAACAAGTTAGAGGAAATGCCTGAGAAAGATTTCAAAAGAATTATTAGAAATATGTTCAAAGAACTCAAGGAATAAAGCAAAGAAGATACAGGACACCAATTTGATGAAACAAAGATGTCAATACTAGACATAAATAAGGAAATAGAAATAATAAAGAAAAACCAGTTAGAATTACTAGCAATAAAGAACACAGTTAATGAAATAAAAAACTCTGTAGAAAATCTCATCAGTAGAATGGATGAAGGAGAGGACAGAATATCTAAGATAGAAGACCAGGTGGCAGATCTAATACAGTCCAACAAAGAGAAAGACAAACTAATAGAAAAGTATGAGTGGGAATGTCAAGATGTTCTGTACACTATGAGAAGATCAAATATAAGAATTCAGGGTATAGTAGAAGGAGAAGAATTTTATTCCAAAGGCATAGTAAGCGTCTTCAACATAATCATAGAAGAAAACTTCCCCCAAATTGGGAAAGAGGTGCCAATGCACATACAGGAGTCCTTTAGAACACCAGCCAGACAAAACCAGGAAAGAACCTCTCCTTGCCATAGTATAATCAAACTACCAAACACACAAACCAAAGAAAAAATATTGAAAGCAATCAGAGAGAAAACTCAAGTTACCTACAAAGACAAGCCTATCAGGATTACAGCAGATTAGTCAACACAAACGTTAAAAGCCAGAAGGGCTTGGAGTCATGTATTCCAAGTCCTGAAAGATAACAATTGTCAACCAAGGTTACTTTATCCTGCAAAGCTATCCATTCAAATATATGGAGAAATAAGGGCATTCCATGACAACAGCAGGCTAAAGGAGAATTTGAAGACAAAACCAGCTCTACAGAAAATAATTGAAAGAATCCTCCATGCTTAAGAAAAAGAAAAGCACACATACAAGGAATTGGGGGAAAAAAAAAAAAAAAACTCAAATACTAGTTAACACAATAGAGCAAAGGTAAAACCAGAAAAACTACAAAATTGGCAAAAATAAGTACACACCTTTCAATATTATCTCTTATTATCAATGCCCTCAATACCCCTACCAAAGACATAGGTTTTCAGACTGGGTTTAAAAGCAGGATCCTTCAATTTGTTGCCTCCAAGAAACCCACCTTTCTAAAAAGGATGGACACTGTCTCAGGATGAAAGGTTGGAAAATGTTATTTTAAGCAAATGGACCTAGAAAACCAGCAGGGGTTGCTATCCCAATATGTGTCAAGGTAGACTTCAGTCCAACATTAGTTAAGAAAGATAAGGAAGGCCATTTTATATTGATTAAAGGCACCCTCCAACAGGAGGAAATTACAATCCTAAACCTATATGCCCCTAACAAGGGGGTCTCCAAATTCATCAAATAAATTCTATTAGAACTAAGGTCACAGATAACACCAAACACAGTGGTAGTGGGTGACTTCAACATCCCACTCTCATCAATTGACAGGTCATCCTGGGAAAAAATAAACAGAAAGGAATCTGGACTAAATAAGGTCATAGAAGAAATGGACCTAAAAGATATATACAGGACATTTCATCCAAATGCTGCAGAATATACATTCTTTTCAGCAACACATGGAACATTCTCTAAAATAGACCATATATTAGGACAAAAAGCAAATCTTAACAAATATAGGAAAATTGAAATAATTCCTTGCATTCTATCTGACCACAATGGAATCAAACTACAAATCAACAGCAAGAAAGGCTATAGAGCATACACAAAATCAAGGAAATTAAAAAGAACACTGCTAAATGATGAATGGGTCAATGAAGAAATCAAGAGGAAATCAAAAAATTTATAGAGTCAAACAATAATGAGAACACAACATACCAAAATCTCTGGGGCACAATGAAAGCAGTCCTAAGAGGTAAATTTATAGCTTTAAGTGCCTATATTAAGAAATTATAAAGGTCGCAAGTAAATGACCTAATGCCTCACCTTAAAGCCTTGGAAAAAGAAGAACAAGGCAAACCAAAAATCAGTAGATGGGAAGAAATAATAAAGATTAGGGCAGAAATTAATGAAATAGAACCCCCCCCCAAATCCAAAGAATCAATGAAACAAAGAGTTGGTTCTCTGAAAGGATAAACAAGATTGATAAACCCTTAGCAAATATGACCTAAAGAAAGAGAGAAGAGACACAAATTAATAAAACTAGAGTTGAAAAAATGTAGCATCAGAACAGAGGCCAGAAAAATTCAAAAAATCATAGTGACATACTATAACAACATATACTCCACTAAGTTTGAAAATCTGAAAGAAGTTGATGATTTCCTTGATTTATATGACCTACCTAAGTTAAATCAAGATGAGATTAATCACTTAAATAGACTTATAACAAGGAAGGAGATCCAAGCAGTTATCAAAAATCTCCAAACTAATAAAAGCCCAGGCCCAGATGGATTCACTGCTGAATTTTACCATATTTTCAGGGAAGAACTAACACCATTGCTTCTTAAACTTTTCCATAAAATAGGAAAAGAAGGAATCCTACCAAACTCCTTCTACAAAGCCAGCATCACCCTGATACCTAAACCAGGCGAAGATAGAAAAAAAAAAAATTACAGACCAATCTCCCTCATGAACATAGATGCAAAAACTCTCAACAAAATATTGGCAAACAGAATACAACAATATATCAGAAAGATCATTCACACTAACCACGTAGGCTTTATCCCAGAGATGCAGGGATGGTTCAACATATGCAAATCAATAAATGTAATACATTATATAAATGGACTAAAGCACAAAAATCACATGATCATCTCATTAGACAAAGGAAAGTGTTTGACAAAATCCAACATCCCTTCATGATAAAAATCTTACAGAGACAAAGAATAGAAGGAACATATCTCAATATAATAAAGGCTATTTATGACAAGCCTACAGCCAACATATTACTAAATGAGGAAAAACTGGAAGCTTTTCCACTAAAATCAGGAACAAGACAAGGGTATCCACTGCCCCCTCTTTTATTTAACATAGTACTGGAAGTCTTAGCCATAGCAATAAGGCAAGAGACACACATAAAAGGGATACAAATTGGAAAGGAAGAGATGAAGTTATCATTACTTGCAGATGACATGATTTTATATATAAAGGACCCTAAAGACTCTACCAGCAAACTGTTAGAGCTGATAAACACCTATAGCCATGTAGCAGGATACAAAACAAATACACAGAAATCAGTAGCCTTCCTATAGGCTAACAACAAACACACAGAGGATGAAATCAGAGAACCACTCCCATTCACAATTGCATCAAAGAAAATAAAGAACCTTGGAATAAACCTAACCAAGGAAGTAAAGGATCTTTACAATGAAAACTGTAAAACACTCAAGCAAGAAATTGCAGACGACACTAGGAAATGGAAACACATCCCTTGTTCCTGGATTGGAAGAATCAATATTGTGAAAATGGCAATCTTACCAAAAGCAATTTACATATTTAATGCAATACCCATCAAAATTCCAATGGCATTCTTCACAGAAATAGAAAAAAAATCCAAAAATTCATTTGGAATCACAAAAAAACCTCGAATATTTAAAATAATAGTGAGTAACAAAAAAAGGTGGTGGTATCACCATACCTAATCTTAACCATAGTAAAAAAAAAAAAAAAAAGACATGGTACTGGCACAAAAGCAGACATGTAGATCAATGGAACAGAATAGAGGACCCAGATGTAAGTCCAGGTAGCAATAGCCACCTGTTATTCGATAAAAATGCCAAAAATACTCATTGGAGAAAAGACAGGCTCTTCAGCAAATGGTGTTGTGAAATCTGGATATGTATCTGTAGAAGGATGAAGATAGATTCTTCTCTCTTTCAATGCACAAGAATCAAGTCTAAATGGATTAAAAACCTTAACATCAGACTGGAAACTCTGAAACTGCTAGAGGAAAAAGTAGGGGAAACCCTTCAACATATTGGTCTTGGCAAAGACTTTCTAAATATAACCCCAATTGCTCAGGCAATAAAACCACAGATTAATCACTGGGACCTCATGAAATTACAAAGATTTTGTACTGCAAAGGACTCTGTGAATAAAGCAAAGACACAACCTACAGAATGGGAAAAATCTTTGCCAGCTATATATCTGATAGGGAATTAATACCTAGGATATACAAAGAACTCAAAAAGTTAAATAATAAGAAATCAAACAAGACAATTAATAAATGGGCTATGGAGCTAAATAGAGAGTTTTCAAAAGAAGAAATATGGATGGCGTATAGGCATCTAAAAAAGTGTTCTACATCCCTAGTCATCATGAAATGCAGATTAATACTACATTGAGATTACATCTCACTCCTGTCAGATTGGCTTCCATCATGAAAACAAATGATCATAAATGCTGGTGGGGATGTGGAAAAAGAGGAACCCTTCTACGCTGTTGGTGGGAATGAAATCTGGTCCAGCCATTGTGGAAATCAATGTGGAGGTTCCTAAAACAGCTAAAGATTGATCTACCATATGACCCAGCTATAGCACTCCTAGGCATATATCCTAAGGACTCATCTCATTTCCTTAGAAGTATGTGCTTGACCATGTTTACTGCTGCTCAAATCATAATGGCTGGGAAGTGAAACCAGCTTAGATGTCCCTCAACTGATGAGTGGATAATGAAGATGTGGCACATTTATACAATGGAGTTCTACTCAGTGGTAAAGAAAAATGAAGTTATGAAATTTGCAGGAAAATGGACAGATCTGGAAAGGATTATACTAAGTGAGGTAACCCAGGGCCAGAAAACCAAGTGCCGTATGTTCTCTCTCATATGTGGATCCTAGCTACAGATGATTGGGCTGCTGTGTGAGAAGGAAAAAACCTCAGTAGCAGAGGCCAGTAAGCTAAAAAAGAGATACAAAGGGAAGAGAAAGGAAAGGGGGAGGGAACTTAATAGGTTGTTATTGTATATATGTAAGTAGAAGAATAGATTAACAAGGGTGGCCCAAAATGAGGTCATGGGAAGAGATTGAGTAAAGGAAAGTTGAATGGAGGTCTAATCAAAATTTAAATAAATATATAAATAACAAATAAATATAAATATATGTATAAATAACTCATATGGAATACTCTGGTTTTGGACAATGGATCACTCAGGAGCCATAGATCATTGCTAGAAAATTTTCAGTGCTAGGGATGGGATACCTTCCAGTGAGTTGTTGGCCAGGGAGTTCCCTGATGTCCCCAAAACGTTATAGGCCATTGCTAAGGTCCTTGGTTTCCCACCAGGAATAGATGCTAAGACCCTATTGCTGAAGTCTCCACATACTTGGGCTGCAAGGCCACTGGGAAATCCTGCTGGAACTGAGCTGATAAACTCCTCCATGTAGACCAGCTGACAGAAACATGGAAGAAGCCATTCTACATGCAGTTCAATGGGAGAATGAGATACCACCAGTGAAGATACTCATCAGTGGACACTGCAAGCCTTATAATTGGCCAGCCAGGCCAAATGAGCCAACACGTGCAACAGTGGCACATGTATCATGGTGGAAACCAACTGCCGTCCAAATGGATTGGAGGCCCACTCCAAGGGAGAGAATACATCCCTGATACTTAAAACTTAAAACAGGGGTGTCATGAGCCCTAGGGGGTGTAATATCTGCTGATGTCTGGATAAATGTATATACTATGCTTATCATACTGCCCAGTAAGCACTTCTCTTAATATACATACCCTTATATTAATGCTACTTTCACTTTGCATAGAGAATCTTCTCTTTTCAGATTGCAGTGACCTTGGGACAACTCACAAGGTATCATAGTGCTGGAAAGAATTGTCTGGAGTACTGAGTAACATCTTGATCACACCTTCTAAGGCTCAGGGTCTAATGCAGAATAGGTGGCAGAAAGAACATTAGAGCCAAAGGAAGGGTAGGACTCCTTACAACGTGCTCCCTCCAGACATAAAATGGCCTGGATATCTATGATCTCACAGTGCTTGACACTACCTACTATCTACCAAGTCCATCATAAGAGGAGGAAAAGTTCATGCCATCAAAATAAAAGAGAGAATGATTGAGAGGGCGAGGGGATATGATGGAGAATGGAATTTCAAAGGGGAAAGTGGGGGGAGGGAGGGTATTACCATAGCATATTTTTGTAATCATGTAAAATATTAATAAAAATTGAGAAAAATAAAAAATAAAGAAAATTTCCCCAGGGATTTTTAGGAGCTAAATATGAATAAATGCTCTATGTGTCCCAAGCCCTCTTTTACTACTTTAATTTTTTATCAATATATCTTCTAACAGCATAATACAGGATCATAAAAATATATTGCTTAGGGCTGGAGAGTTGGCTTAGAAGTTAAGGTGCTTGCCTGCAAAGCCAAAGAACCCAGGTTCAGTTCTCCAGGACTCATGTAAAGCCAGATGCACAAGGTGTTGCATAGTGGCTAGAGACCCTGGCATGCCCATTCTCTCTGTCTCTTTCTCTCTAATAAATAATAAAAGTAATATATTTTTAAATGTTCAGTTCTATTTATTTTACTGATAAAACAGGTTGAGGTTATTAAAGAATAATGCCTGACTAAGAAAAATGAGCTCTAAATTCAACAATTGGGCTTTGTTTCTAGCTGGTAAGGAGTTAAGACAGTAAAGACAAATGTATTCTTGAAAGGGCTTTGATAAAGGTGAGCTCATTTTGGTTTCCTCATGTTTTCCTTGTACATCCACTATGGAAATAAATATGGAGGCTCCTGAAATAGGTGATTATAGATCTACCAACTGACCCAATTTTTTCCCTAATGGGCATTTATCCTAAATGCTCCATGCTTCACTACAGAGACATTTGCTCAAACATGTTTATAGCTGCTCAATTCATAATAGCTAAGAAGTGGAATCAACCCAGGTGCCCAACATTGGATAAATGGATAATGAAGTTGTGGTACCTTGACACAATTGAATTCTACTCAGCAGTAAGATAACACAGCATAATGAAAGTTGTAGAAAAATGGATGTATTTGGAGCAGATCATATTCAGCGAACTCACACAATCACAGAAAGTCAATCACTGCACAATCTCACTTTCATATTGCTGCTTAATTATATTTTTCTATCCTCATATCACTGTTGGAATAAAATAAACATATAATTTCTTCACTTATTTCATATAATCCATATTTATTTCCATAGTGGATGTAGAAGTTTCCATTTCCTCCAACAGTGTGAGTGGGGGTTCCTTCCCACCATTAGTGGGTCTAATTTTATCTTTCTACATATGGTCACCCAATTTGTCCAACACCATTTGTTGAAGATGCTGTCTTTTCTCCAGTCTACGTTATTGTCACCTTTGTCAAAGATCAAGTAGCTGTAGTTACTTGACCTAAGTTCTGGGTCATCAGTTTTGTTCCATTGGTTTATGTTTCTGTTTTTATTCCAGTACTATGCTGTTTTTGTTACTATAGCTTTGTAATATAGTTTTATATAGAGTATTATGATACCTCCAGAGCTTTTTTGTTTGTTTGTTTGTTTGTTTTGCTGAGGATATGTTTGTATATCCAAGGCCTACTGCCATTCCATATTAATTTTGAGATCACTTTTTTTTTTCAGTCTCTGTGAAGAATGATGCTGGTATTTTGTTGGTATTGCATTAAATCTGTGTATTGCTTTTGGTAGAATTTCTATTGTTATAATATTAATTCTACCTATCTAGGATGATGGGATGACTTTTCATTTTCCCAAGTCCTCCTCAATTTCTTTCTTCAGTGTTTTTCTGTTTTCACAATAAAGGTTTTTAACATCCTTTGTTAGTGTTATTCCAAAGTATTTAATTTTTGTTGCTATTGAAAATGGGACAGCCTCACTGACTTCTTTTGCTGTATACTTGTCCTTTACATATAAATAGACTACTGATTTGCGTGTGTGTGTGTTGATTTTGTATCTTGCCACTTTTATGAAGGAATCAATCACCTTTAGAAGTTTTGAGATGGAGACTTTTATATCACTTATGTAGGGTCACATTAACTGCATATAAGGCCAACTTGACTTCTTCCTTTCTAATTCTTATCCCTTTTATTTATTTCTCCTGTCTTATTGCTTAGGCTAGGACTTCTGCTACTATTTTGAGGAGCAATGGTGAGAGTGGCCACCATTGTTTTGTTCCTGATCTCAGTGGAATCTCCTTGAGTGTTTCCCCATTAAGTATTATTTGGAATTCATGTGCTTGATACATAAACTTTACAGTGTTGACATTTATACCATCCATGCCTATTCTCTCCAGCATTTTGATCATGAAATGTTGTTGTATGCTGTCAAAGGCCTTCTATGCATCTATTGAATGACCATGTGGTTCTTGGGGGTTAAATTTACTTATGTGGTGGATTATGTTGACTGATTTCCATATGTGGAGTCATCCCTGCATTCCTGGGATGAACCCTACTTGATCTGGGTGGATAATGTTTTGATGTGTTGTTGATCTTGGTTTGTGAGTATGTTCTTCAGGATCTTGCATTTAAATTCATTAAGAATAAAGGCCTATAGTTTTCGTGTCTTGTTTCTCTGTCTGGTTTTGGAATTAGGGTGATGCAAGCGTCATAAAATGAGTTGGGGAGCATTCCCTATTCTCCAGTTATGTGAAACAGTTTGAGAAGTATTGGTTTCAGGGTTTTGTTGTTGTTCTTGTTGTTGTTTTTTTTTTTTGCACACCAAAAACAAATATTATGTATTCATGCATGAATTATCTTAGGCAGTTTTTATAGCAATGAAAAGCTGGCTAATATAAAGATACAAAGTAAATATCAAACCTCTAAGATTTTTATATTCACAGTTTTTTTTCATAAAACTTAAGTGCTCTGGAGTCATTACTGAAATATCCCCCTCCCCTACCCCTTCTTCCCTCCTTCAGTTCCTTCTATGACCTTCACAGTACATCTTGTTTGGTGGCATCCAACAAGCTTCTTATGTTCTGTTCATTTTTCAGTCATGTCTGTGTGTTTTTCATACTCAACCATCTTCATTGTTTTTTATTTTTATTATTGAACATGTTTATTATTAAAATGCAAAATTAAATACATGTATTTGAAATGAAATATATCCTAAAAATATTTAAATTATATATAATGAAGTTAGCTTACTTACTAAAATATTACAAAAAGATTTTTAAATAGCAAACTTTATCAGCCATTTTTACCATAATGAATGTAAATGCATATCTAACTCATGAAAAGTGACATTTATTACAAACAAGAAATCAATCTCAGGCAACACTTAGAAGAAAAATAATAAAATATATATTTCTACTGAATTTCAAAATGTGTATTAATTCTAGGTTTGTAGATTTGTTTTAACACATGAATTCCGTATGTGAAAATAAAATGGCAATATCCCTAGAGATTAATAAAAAACATATGATACAAACTTAATTATCTGTTATGATTTAAGAACTCTCCTCAGGGTACAAATAGAGGGGAATTTCTCCATATAGTTTTTTTTCTTTTCTTTTCTTTTATTCTTTATTAGTTAGTTTTGTATTCAGCAAACACAATCAGTTTGGCACCATTATTAGGCTCATATGTGACCTCCCCCTCCCCTTGGCCCCTCCCTGTTGAGGTATATGGTTCATGCATTGTGGAGTTAGCCCACAGTTATGGGTAAGATAAATGTCTCTGCATATCATGATGCAACATGTGGTTCTGACATTCTTTCCGTTCCCTGTTCTGCAAAATTTCCCTGAGCCATGTTGGGTTCATTTTTGGTCTGCTTCAGTGATGAGGTGATGAGGGCCTCTGAGGCTCTGGCTCTCTGATTTGGTAGGAGTTGATTTTTCTCTGTGTTGATCTCCTTCCCCTTGTGCTGGTATATGGTTCATCAGGAAAACAGCACCCTTGCTGGTTTCGCCAATTTTTCTTAGTTTCAGCCAGGGCCCATTTGAGGTGTGATGGGGTGGCTCTCTCCTTAGGATCTACATCTATCTGAAAAAAAGAAACAGATTCTCCAATGGAGAGTAAGTTAGCACCAGGACAAAAGAGATAACCCTTACATTTTTTATAGAGAATTTATACGTGTAGGCCCTCTTGTAGCGCATGATTGATGGTAGCTTGATATTGGCGAGTGGGCTTATTTTTGGATATGGTTCTGACTTGTTTCCCAGCTCCAGCTATGGGTCCTGTACCACTGAGGAGATCAGTTGACCAAATTAAGAGCAGTTGGTTCCCCACCATGGCTGTGTGCCACTATTGCACTTGTGTGGGCATCACAACAAGTTATTTGCTGCTAAGTAGGTTAGACCAAGAGTTGCTTGGACAGATATTGGTCATTTTCCCCCAGTCGCTCATGTAGCACCTTCTGGCACTAGACCTGCTGACTGTCTGGGGACTGACTGTCTTCCAACTTCCAGCCATGCCATTCTATTTTGCATCTTCATTGTTTTTTAAAGTATTTTTTATTGACAACTTCCATAATTATAAACAATATCCCATGGTAATTCCCTCCCCCCACTTTCCCCTTTGAAACTCCACACTCCATCCATCATACTAGGTAGTAAAGATCATGACATCAAAATAAAAGAGAGACTTATTGAGAGAGGGAGGGTACATTATGTAGAGTGGAGTTTCATTGTTGTTTTTAAGTTCACTAGTTATTCCTCTCACTCAGTTTTTTGATGAAGATTTATAGAATTTGGCAAAGAATCCATCTGGTCCTGGACTTTTCTTTTGGGGGAAGTTCTTGATTACTTTTTCAATGTCTATGGATGTGAAAGGTTTGTTTAGGAGATTAATATGCTCTGAATTTTTTTTGGTAGATGGTATACATCTAGGAGTTCATCCATTTCTTCCAGATAATCCAGTTTTGAGGGGTAGAGGTTTTGAAAGTAAGTCCTGATGATATATATAGTTTCATGTATGCTTTTAGTGACCTCTCTCTTTTCATTTCTAATTTTGTAAATTTTAATCATCTCTTATTTTTGTTTGATCAAATTGGCTAGGGGCTTATCAATTCTATTTAGTTTTTCAAAGAACCAGCTCTTTGTTTCATCAAGTTCCTTAATTGTATTTTTTAGTTTTCAATCATTAATTTCTGCTCTGATGTTGAATATTTATTTTCATCTGGAGCAGTTTGGTTTGAATATTTTTGTTTTTCAACACCTTTAGGTTGATGGTTACTGTAATTAATTTCGTGTCTCTCTTTTTATGCTTTTGTTATGAAATCATTTAATGCTATGTATTTTCCCCTAATGACTGCATTATTTTGTCCCATAAGATTTTGTAAGATGTGTTATCATTGTCATTCAATTCTAGAAATTTTATAATTTCTTTGTTTTGGTTTATTCCCCTACCTACATATTGTTAAAAGTGTGCTGTTCAGTCTCCTGGAGCTGGTGGAGTTCCTGAAGCATCTCTTGTTGTTAATTTCTACCTTGACAGCATTGTGATCTTATATGATGCAGTAAATTACATCAATTTTCCTCAATTTATTCAGGTATGCTTTATGATCTAATATATAGTCTATTTTGAAGAAAGTTCCATAGGCTACTGAAAAGAGAGGGTATTCCACAGAATTTGGGTAAAATATTCTGTAGATGTGTGTAAAGTCTGGTTGATCTATGGTGTTGTTGAGCTCTTTTACTTTCCCGTTAATTTTCAGTTTGGATTATATGTCTACTGATGATAGTGGAGTATTGAAGCCACCAACTATGCTGGGGCTGGTGTTTATTTCTGTTTGGTTGTCAAGTATGTTTTGTTTTATAAACAGTGGTGCACCTACTTGGTGCATATAGATTTATGATTGTGATGTCCTCTTCTGGGATCATTCCCTTGATGAGTATGGAGTGGCCTTCTTTGTCCTTTTTGATTACTTTTGGTTTGAAATCTATTTTATCAGATATTAATATAGCAACACCTATTTGTTTCTTATTTCCATTTGCTTACAATCTAATTTTTCATCCTTTCACCCTGAGGCAGTGTCTGTCTTTAGTGGTGAGGTGGATTTCTTGAAGACAACAAAGGGTCCATATTTTTTTATTTTTTGATCCACCCTGTTAATTTATGTCTTTTGCTAGGTGAGTTAAGAGCATTAATATTTAAGGTTATAAATAAGGTTTTACTTAATTCCTACCATGTTGGAGTGCTTTATGGGGTTTGGTGTTTTTGTACTTTTTTGAGCCTGTTGTAGCTTGGGTTAATGTGATATTCTCTTATAGTCTCTTGAGATTGGTTGTTTTACTCTTCTGTGTGGAAAATTCCCTGATATATTCTCTGTAGGTTTGTCATTCTCTTCATAAAATCATAGACCTGGCTTTTATCATGGAAAGTTTTTCTTTCACCACCTATGTTGAGGGGTATTTTTGGTGGGTACAGTAGTTTGGGTAGGAAGCCATAGTTTTTAGACTTTGTAGTGCTTCATTACAGACCCTTCTGGCTTTCAGGGTTTCCATTGAGAAATCTGAGCTAATTCTGATGATGTTGCCTTTGTATGTAATATGTTGATTCTGTCTTGCTGGCTTTAGCACTCTCTCTTTGTTTTTGTTTAGAGCTTTAATGATGATGTGCCTTGAAGAGCTTCTTCTTTGGTCCAGCCTGTTTGGAATTTTGTGAGCATCTTGTATCTTGGACTGTCTTTTGAGTGGGTGGAAAAATTTTCTTCAATAATTTTGATGAATAAATTCTCCATGCCATTGACTTAATTTCTTCCCCTTCTGGTCTAATCATGATCTGAATATTACAACATTTAGGGTATCCTGCAATTTCATCATGTTCTATTCACAAGAATTTTCAAACTCATTATAGTTCTTGGATTCCCAAATTATTTCTTTTATTTTGTGTTCCAGCTCTGAGGTTTTATCCTGTATCTGATTAACTCTCGTCTTGGGGTGTTTTAGAGTTTTCACTAGTTTTTTGGTTTATATTTTCTATTGCCTTTTCCTGTGTAGTATCTATATGTTGCAGTCAGGTTCACATTGCTGGTAGAAATCATCAGACCAAGAGCAGCTGTTGCAGTCAAATGTTCTACCACTGAGCTATGCCCCCTTGAGCAGCTTTTGGGAAACAATGATATATTTTGGAATACAGGCTCAAGGGGAAGCTCCACCATTCAAGGGGAAATGACAACATGAGCAGAGGGTGGGCATCACTCCCTGGCCCACATAAAGTAGATAACAGGAACAGGAGAGTGTGCTAAACACTGGCAAGGGGCACAGGCTATAGTACCCATAAGGCTGCCCCCAACAATACACTGCCTATAGTAGGTGTTAATTCCCAAATCTTCATCAGCTTGGAACCTAGCATTCAGAACACCTAAGTTTATGGAGAACATCTGAATCAAATCACCACATTCCACCGCTGACCATAAATGTGTTAAAATGCAATGCATTCATCCAACTTTAAAATCCCTATAATTTTTACCAATCCCAATGTTCTTCAAACATTCCCATAGTCCAAGATCTTTTAACTAAGCTATAATACCAAAAAAAAAAAAAATCCCCCCAAAACCCATAATGGCAAAAAATAAATATTCACACTGCAAAAGATGGTATTGGGCATAGCAAAGAAATACTCAACCAATACATGATTTACACAGAGCAAACACCAAACTCTATAGCTCCAAGTCCAACAACTCTAGCCAGTTACAAGGCTCCAAGTCCAATACTTCTAACAAGCAACAACGCTCTGTATTTCCAATTCTGCCCCTCCAGCTAGGCTACTCTCAGTCCTGGAAAACTTCATCCAGGGCCAGCAGCTTTCCTTAGCAGCCGTCTTGTGGTCCCAGCATCTCCACTGGGTCTCTGCTGCAATCTACAGTTCATCCCCATGGCTCCATCAGGTCTCCATGCAGGCATCCAGCAAACCTGCTTCACACTGCCCATGGTCATTCCCAAAACACAACACTGTGTTGTAGACTCAATGATGCTCTCTTTCCTGCATTTCTTATACTCCACAGTATCAGGTAGGATAAAGCAGACTTTGAAGAACAGAACACTCCTTGAGCATTCAGGCCCCTTCAAAAGTCTACATTCTTCCTATTGATCCAGTGCAGGTCAGCTGGTCCAATCGCAAAATTGTAATCTCTCAATTGCAGCTGAATGGGCAGCAGTTCACCTAAAGATTTCATGTTTATTGTGCCATATCCCTCTGTTCACAACAGTCTGTTTCTTCACAAAGCAACCCTACATAATTTCTCAGGACACAGGCAAAACAGCAAGCCTCTCACACAAACTGCTCCTAGCCCAGTCCAGGCAAAGTTCTTTCTCACCCTCACAAACCAAACCTCACAGTCCTTAGTTCTTACTGCAATCAGGTCTTTCAACTCTGACCAGATTAGTCCATTAAGCTGTACTTACAGAAATGCAAGGTTTCAAATCCTTCCACATTCCACTTTAAAATCAACTCTAAAAGGCAAAAGGCACACAGTCAATTGTCCAGCAGCAAATGACCACTCCTCAGTACCAACAATACTGTTGCTGTCAGGTTCGCATTGCTGGTAGAAATTACTAGACGAAGAGCAGTTTTGGGGGAAAGAAAAAAAGGATTTATTTTGGCTTACAGACTCAAGGAGAAGCTCCATAATGGCAGGGAAAACAACAACATGAGCAGAGGGAGTACATCACCCCCAGCTGTACCACTTTCCCTTATTCTCCTGCTGAATAAAGATGGGCAGGTTATGGAGGACTCACTGGTTCACTCAGGCAGGTGATTGCCTGGATTTCCTGTTTTTTACTTTGGGGGCTGCTGTGATGTCCCAAGTATTCACTGGGAGGGATTGGGGTTGAGTATTGGAAAGGTGGTTGGGGTTGCTGGATTCCTCAGCCCAAACCAGATCAAGGAGTTGGCTGGTATGATAAAGACAGGGGAACCGGCCAAGGGACACACACAAAAGCACCTGTAGACAGAACAGGGTAATAAAGGTCTGCAATCCCAGGGCGTGGAGGTAGCCTTCAGGCCAGCCCAACAAGGGTGCAACACAGGGGGCAGGAGCACAGGCGGGCTATGTGCTCAGATGGATCAGCTTGGGGGAGCCAGACATAAGCCAGAATCAGTGTGGCAGGGCCACAGGGAGATTTGGAAGCCACAAGAAATCTGCAAGGGCCAGCCACTGACAGAGACTGTGTGCAATACAGAAAGACATTGTGGGCAGGGAACTCCCTTCCAGGAGAGAGGGATGGTGCACAGGTCCCGTACAGATGGTGTGCATACCCCCAATACTCATTGGAAAGGCCTCTGCTCAGGGAGACAGGGAGGGCGTGTATTCACCAACATGGGTGGAAGGGCTCTGGCAAAAAGGAAAGGCCAGAATTCACCAAAAAACACTGTTGGATGGGGCTCTAGGAGAGAGGGAAGGCTGTGGTCACCAACAGATGCTGTGGGGTCACCTCTGGGTGATAGGGAAGGGGCATGGGCCATTGTTGGCATTCAGTAGGGGCCTCCAGGAGAGGGGCAAAGCACATATGTGGTGGCTGGCAGGATGCAAGGGCCTTAGGGAGTGGCCCAAGGTGCTGGGTCATGAACAGATGCAATGGGGAAGGCTAGGGTGGCAGGGAAAGAGACAGCACATGGGTCCCAATCAGCAGAGCCTACAGGTAGTGCAACATAGAACCTCTTTGGGGCATACACCTGGGGAGATGGTTGGGAGGATTTCAAGGCCAGTGGGCTATCTGACAGCGTGGGAATCAGCAGATTCCCAACTGTGCCATTCCGTGCCCACCCATTGGAGGTCTGCTAAGACCTACTCACACTGGAGCCCCACAGAGCTTGCCTGACATTATTCTTGGAGCTGAAGCATAGTTATGAGGACATCACCTTGAGCAGAGGTCCTCCTGTTTCTTAATATATCTACTCATTTTACCCTGGGATGATCTCTTAATAAATTAAACAGTTATTATGGAAAAAAGATGTCAGAATGAGTTTCTCAGAAAACAAGAATGAATGAAGTAAAGCACAAACACTGTCAACTTAGTTATATTGATGGAAAACCCAGATTAATGGTATTTTTGAGAAGGTAAAAGATACATTGGGTGAGCAATGATAGTCACATGTTACTTGGATTTTGTATTCTATTCTGATGGCTGTTTTATTTTTTTTAGAATGAGCAAAAGTGAGAAAAAGAATTGGTGTGCCAGGGATTCAGCCACTGAAAAAAAGAAAATCCTCCAGATGTTTTCACCACCTAGCACTCATGTGCGACCTTGCTTGCCTCACCTTTGTGCATCTGGCTTACAGGGGACCTAGCATAGGCTTCACAGTCAAGCACCTTAACCACTAAACTATTGGCTGTTTCTTAAGACAAATTTATGAGAACACACTGACCTTTACTTGACATGTATATATTCAGTATCTTATATCATTAGTAAGTTTGAATACAGTATTTTTGATCATCAAGAAAAATGCTAGTATTTTTGTAACTCTCAATAGAATAAACATGTAGAAAAGATAAAAATAGACATACTCAAATCTTTTCTTTCCTAAATCAATATGAAAATGTTAATAATCAATATAGTTTTAAAATTATCACAGAATAAAATAAGTGTAATATCTATTTCAAAAGTCTATAACACTTTGGGATTTCAAGTTAGGTTTGATTTAGCCTGTTTAGATTTAATAATTTATAGTAAGAATTGATTCACTTATGAATATTTGTATCTTCTGTTGTACTAGTTCCCACAATTCTTATCTTAATTCTTATGAAATTTCAATAGAATCTTAGCTTTTATTCCTGAAGTTCTTTCCATTCACCCAGTACTGTGGAGTGAATTCACAATACATGGAATAGTATTATCTCCAATTTTTCTAAGTTCAAAAGTAGAGTATCATAAATTAAAATGAATTGGCTTAGATATTTATTTTATAAAGAGAAGAACCACATTAACTCTGAATCTAACCTCTACAACATGTATGTTTTCAATGAGACTAATAAAACATGGATATCTTGAAAACCTTGGCTCTGGAGTTCAGTTCTTTCATGTATTGTAGTTCTAATGTAGTTCTAAATCAAGGAATCTTGACTATATATTAAAATATATTCTTTAACAAATTATAAGTTTAAAGCACTGGATGTAGACAAGAATTTCCACTTGAATTCCCTATGACAATTTAAATTAGAAATAGAAATCATTGTCACATAATCACACACACACACACACTATTTGCTTAACATTTGTGTTATAATCTTTCAATTTCCAAGTTTCGTCATAACCTCATAAATTAGAAATACTAGTGATAAATGTTTAGATGTGATAATGCTAAGAAAATTACTGTTTTGTCACAAATTTCTTTTTTTTTTTCCTTTAGTGATGATGAGATTTATAAATGTAAGGTTTTGTTTATTTCTAGTGTTGGAACCAAATCTAGTTCCTTATACTGTCAAGCATACACTATGCCACTGAACATTGTTATTATTTATATGCGGAGTCGCTAGCGTGTAAAACTGCACATGTGGAGTTCAAACCAAAACTTTCAGGATAGTCTTCTGCCTTTCCTTGTCATTTCAGGCAGAGCTTCTCACTCAACTGTTCTTTGCTTTGTTTGCCATGTGTTTCAGGTAAACTCATCTGTTCATCCCTTCCCACACCTCTACCTTGCTGACAATGTCAGCCTACTAGGATTACAGAAACCCATTACAGTTTCTGGATTTTTACATGGAATTCATGTACAAGCCGGTAGGGGACTTGGGGAGATAACACGGGGTAGAAAATCAACTCAAACAAATTTTGTTTGAAAATAACATAATGATACCCATTAGTTTGTATACTAATTAAATATATATATATGGCTGGAGAGATGGCTTAGTTGTTAAGGTGTTTGCCTGTAAATCAGTTCCTTAGGACCCATGTAAACCAGATGCCCAAGGTAGCATGTACCTGGAGTTCATCTGCCTTGGCTGGGGGCCCTAGCATTGCCATTCTCTCTATCTTCCTTTATCTCTTTCTCTATTTCTCTCTCAAATAAATAACTTTTAAAAAATTAAAAGTATATTTTTAAATATTCATATGCAGGATACCTACTAGATGAATGTGACATTCTATTTCATTCAAATAGACTTTTGGTCGCCTCCGTAGATGAAATGCTAGCCAATATTCAGGCCCTAGATTTTAAATACAAGTGTTTTGGTTTTATATTTTCATTAGATGATGTCCCAGTCATCCTCAAATTCCTGGGATGAACCTTCAGAGCAGACACAGTTATGGGAGGAAGGGAATTTATTTCAACCTTACAGATCCGGACATAGTTCCATAAGGACAGAACAAGCTGGCCCCCTTTTACAGATCCATGCTGACAGAAAAATAACCCCCACCAGCACAAGCAAGCACACTCTAGGAACTCTAGGCAGAACTCAGGCACTTTGTACATCTTTAGCTGGAAATTCCAAATCTGTCCCTACACCTTAAGGCTTGATCCTAGGATCCACACACAGTGACAACTCCTTCAGCCAAGTGGCTATAGATCTAAAGATTTAATAAAACTGAACCTATTTGGGGACATGCATTCAAACTATAACAGAGGACATACTATATCTATATCTATATCTATATCTATATCTATATCTATATCTATATATATATATATATATAAAATTGCAAATAAGCATTGATGCATATCTTCTCACTATACCTTTTGACAATTAATTTGTGTGGGTATAACTGATTAAAAGATTTTCAAAAACTTGCAATTGCCAGGAATGCAATGGCTTCTCAATCTTTTTGCTTGGAAGTTAACATTAAAGTAATTGACTTGATAATTTGTTTTCTTTAACATTGTTTTCATTTACAGAGACAGATGAGAGAAAGAGAGAGGAAAGGGAATTCAGGAGAGAATGAGCATCTCAGGGCCTTTAACCACTGCAAATAAATTACAGAAGCTTGTGCTTTTTTTGCTTCTAGCTTTATGTAGGTACTGCAGAATTGATCCTCAGGCCAGCAGGTTTTACAAGCAAATGAGTTTAGCTGCTAAGCCTTCTTCCAACTTGTTGCAGTCAAGTACAAATTGCTGGCAGAAAACACTCGACCAAGAGCAGCTTGTGAGCTTAAAAAAAAAAGTGTATTTTAGCTTACAGACTCAAGGGGAAGCTCCATGATGGCAGAGGAAATGATGACATGAGCAAAGAGTGGACATCACCTCTTGGCCAATATCAGGTGGACAAAAGAAGCAGGAAAGTATGCCAAACACTGGCAAGAGAAAGGTGGCTATAGTGCCCATAAGTCCACCACATAACAATACACAGGAGGCTTTATTTCCCAAATTGCCATCAACTGAAGACCTAGCATTCAGAACACCTAAGTTTTTAGGGATACCTTAATGAAACTAGTTAATTCCACCCCTAGGCCCCATAAACTGATACATGGCATAAAATGCAATGCATTCATCCAACTTTTAAGGTCCCCATAGCTTTTATTGATCCCAATGATATTCAGATATTCTTATAGTCCAAGGTCTTTTAACAAAGCTGGACCACAAAACAAAACAACCCAGAATGGCACAGAATAAACATTCACATTGCAAAAGACAACATTGGGCATAGCAAAAATTATTCAACCAATATAAGATTTAAATAAGAAAAACATTCAACTCTGTAGTTACAAGTCCAACAACTCTAGTCAGTGACAAGTCTCCAAGTCCAATAATTCTAACCACTGACAAGTCTCTAGAGTTCCAATTCTGCCCCTCCAGCTTGGCTACTCACAGCTTCAGTAAATTTCATCTGGTGCCAGTAGCTCTCCTTGGCAGCAATCCCATATTCCCACCATCCCCACTGGGTCTCTGCTGCAACCCACAGTTCATGCTCATGGCTGCATCAGGTCTTTCTGTAGGAAATTCAGTAAGTGTGCTTCTCATTGCTCATAAACATTTCCAAAATACAAAGTCATGTTGAAAATTCAATGATCCTCCCTTCCCAGTAACTGTTATACTCTATAATACTAGGTGGGCTGCCAACTTGTTAATCCAGGGGGGAATAGAGCCGATTTGAAGAAGAGGACACTCCTTCGGCTTTCAGGCTCTTGAAAAGAGTCTGCATTCTTCCTGTTGGCCAAATGAAGATCAGCTGGCCCAATCTCAAAGGTTGTAATCTCTCATACAATTGCAGTTGAATTGGCAGAAATTTTCATCCAAATATTTTATTTCTGTTCCATTTTCCTCTGATCACACCAGGGCATTTCTATGAATTGCAACCTTGCACAAGTTCTCAGGACATGGGCATAGCATCAAGCCTCTCACTCAAACTGCTTCTAACCCAGTCTAGGAAAAGCTCCTTGTTCACCTCATAAGCCAAACCTCACCGTCCATAGTTATTACTGTATTCAGGTTTTTCAACTCTGACAAGAATGGCCCATCAAGCTGTACTTAGAGCACTGCAAGGTATCTCTTAGGCCAAGGTTTCAAATCCTTCTACATTCTTCCCTCAAATCAGTTCCAAAAGCCCAAAATACACACATTCAGGTTACTAACAGAAATAATCCCACTTCTTGGTACCAATTTTACTGCTACAGTCAGGTTCTCATTGCCAGCACAGAACATCTGACCAACATCAGCTTATGGGAAAAAACAACAAAAAAAAAAAAGGTTTAGTTTGGCTTACAGACTCAAGCGGAAGCTCCCTGATGGCAGAGGAAAGTGATGGAACAAGCAAAGGGTGGACATCAATTCCTGGCCAACATAGATGAAAAACAGCAACAGGAGAATGTGCCAAACACTGGCAAGAGGAAGCTGGCAACAATACCCACAAGTGTACTTCCAACAACACACTACATGGAGGAGGCTTTAATTCCCAAAAGCCCATCAGCTTGGGACCTACATTCAGAACACCTAAGTTTATGAGGGACACCTGAATCAAACCACCACACAAGCCATTTGACTCAATAATATGATTGGAGCAAGCATATTAAGAAGAATAGTTGTCTCAAATATGCAAAGATAATTTTTCATGTTTCTGCCACTATCCTTCCAAGAAGTAAGGGGGTATTCATTTTGGGGATTTAGTAACCTCCTTAAATTGTCATCACTGCTGAGATCCTTTGGGCTGGACAGATGGATTATCAGTTAAGGTGCTGAGATACCTCACCACTTTCTGTGTGCCTGACACAATTGTGCCTGTCATTCATATCAGCTATAATGGAGTTTTGATTCCTAGTTCTTATTTCAAGTACATGATAAGTGTCGTGGGAAAAAAGTCCATTTAATCCTGTGTAGACCACAATCTCCATAGTGTAAAGAAAGAGATACCCACTATCACTTAGCTAACAAATCTTCTTGTGCAGCCCTAATGAAACAGGGATATAAACATGTGTGTCCAATATCAATAGGAATATAAATTGATGTCACCAATGTACATGATAACTTATCATGCAGCAATATTTAAAATGCTAAACTCTTCTATTTTAGAAAACTGAAGCTAAAACATTTCTTGGAGTCTTTTCTTTTTCTTATACTACTGACACCTCATTCCACTTTCTGATGCTTAAATTTTCTAGAGAAATCATTATTTCTTTTCTTTTTAAATTATCCACCTTTAGTGGGGTATAATTAACAAAAAATGCATACATTTAAGATGTACAATGTACCACCCTGATATAAATATACATGGTGAAATTCTTACCAAAATCTTTCATCTCACATAATTACCCTTGAGTGCATGTGTGTACCTGTGTAAATGATGAGAACAGCTATTATTTCCAACTAAATTCTATATAATTTCGTAAACTCTTCCCCATCATAAGAATTACAAATGACTTTATTTTACTTTTTTCTTGTTCCACATTTATTATTTGTTTATGCAACTTTAATATTCTCTACACTGACACAAATGTCTATCACATTTGCTGTATTTAATATTTTGATAAGTCTTATTAAATTAATGAATAAGGAGTTAAGAAGATAGAATTTTATATATGTAAGTAGAAGTACAATTTACTTGGGGTGCAAAGCACTAAGTGAGGTCAGTGGAAGGAATTGAATAAAGAAAGAGTGGGAGAAGGGTTAATCAAAATCTAAGAGCGTATGAATAAGTCATGTGGAAACCTACTTTTTTTGTACAATAGCACATCTAGAAGCCACAGATTGTTACTAGGAATTTTTCAGTCCATGGATGGGATACCATCCATTGAATTGTTGGCCAGTGTAGCAGACAGCTTCAGGTTCGCTGAGATGAACTTCCAGACCAGGCATAGTTATGGAGGAAGAGATATTTATTGAAGCTTACAGATCCAGGGGAAGTTCCATAATGGCAGAAGAAGCTGACCTGCTTTCACAGGACCAAGGAGAGAAAGAGAGAGAGAGAGAGAGAGAGAGAGAGATGCACAAGCCAAAAGCCACACAGCATAGCACACTTCAGGAACTCTAGCTAGGCACAGTTTTCATCTTTAGATTGAAATCTTAAACCCACCACCACACCTTAAGATCCACCCAGTAAAACGACCTCCAGCCAGGTGGCTGCAGATGCAAACTATAAAGTAATAAAACACTGAATATATTGTGGGTCATCTATTCAAACTACCACATTTCACTGCTGGCCCCCATTAGATTCATAACCATCACACATTGTAAACTGCACTCAGCTCTATTTCAAAGGTCCCCACAGTTTTGACCAATTTAAGATAGTAAGTCCCATAAAATCAAACAAGTTAAATACTTCCAACACATAAGAGCACAGAGTAAACATTTTCAACTGGTATAATGCATAGCAAGGAGACACTAAAACAATGCAAACTCAACCACCATCAAGCAATTAATTAAGAATCAATTCTGCAGTTCAAGTTCAATATAACCAGAGACTGACAGTCTCCAGAGTTTCCAATTCCACCCTTCTAGCTGGGAAGATTAGCCAGGGAACACTTCCATCCTAGACCAACAGTGCATTCTATGGTAGCCCTTGTATAGTCCTTGTATATCCAAAATGCTTCCAGTCTTCATGAAAACCATGGTCCATCTTCCAAAGGCTCTTTCAGCCTATCAGGGCAACAGGTCCTGCCTCATGCTGAATCTCAACAGCAGCTCCTGGAACCATGTGCAATTCACAACCACTCCTCACATTTTTCATGCTTCTGAAACCAATACCAGGTGTGTAGGACACAGTCATATTCTTAATTCGGGGACAAAATAAATCATAACCTTGCAAAGCAGGTTCCTTCTCCAGTCAACTCTTTCAAAAGAGTTTGCATTTCTATGGTAGTCTTTCCTCAGGCATCCTTTCAATTGTTTTAATGTAAAGGAGTCAGGCCATCTTCTTTAAGATTGCTAATGTGTCTGACAATAGCAGGTTCAGTACCTAAGACCAGTCTCAGTGCCTGTAATTTTAATTTGCTTGAGGTTTTCCAACTTAAAATCTTAAAACTCTCAGTCCAATATTTTTAGCCAAACACATCAGTCCATTACAAATTTAACCTTGATCAAACTCTCTGGGCCTGAGAAGCAGGATACAGCCAGCCCATATGCCAGTAGCCGAATTCCAACAAAGTCCTCTGCAGTCTTGCCTTCCCCTTCAAAAGCTCATAAGCCATACCTCGAAGTTCAAGACTGTCTGCACTTTGCATTCTCAAACTCTCATCAGAATAGTCCATAAAACTTGGCTTACAATTCCAGAAGGCATCTTCAGTTCCAAGCACCAAGTCCATGCCTATTCCTCCTAAACAAAGCTTCCAAAAGATTAATATCCACATGATCAGGTTCATCTAAACCCACTTCTTGGTACCAATGTAAGGGTCCAAGAATCACTGAAGAAAGACCCCAGACTCAAACATTATGTAAAAGCAAAGAGAGTTTATTCTGCAGAATCAGCCAGCATGCAGGGGTCAACCATTCATGGAAAATGGTGACCCTGAGAGGAGCTCACAGGCTCCTTTTAAGCACAGCTACAGGAATTTTGGTGGGCTTAGTCTTTTCTAACATGATTTCTAATTTGAACAGGAACTGTACTTGTATTCTTTTGATTGGTCCTAACGTGTTGGCTGGCTAGGTCTAGGGGAATTCCAGGTGGGTTAGGTAATTCTTAAAATGATTGGCTAGGCAAGCAGCAATTACAGATGTGCATCTCTGATTGGTTGGGGCAGAAGGCACAAAAATGCCTTGTCTGGCCATTTCCAGGAACTGACTCAGCCTCTTGGTAGCTTTCTTCCTGGCCACATCTCAGGGCAGGCCCTTTCCAGAAGTTCTGTCTGCCTTCCCTGGAAACTGAAACTTAGGCTTAGTTAGAGTGGTGCCTTACTGAAGCCTGCCATGGCATCATCTTCCCCATCCCATTGGCTCTAATTGGAAAGGAACATCTTGGTTGGGGTAGTAGACTACCCAGCTATGCTAATACACAGAAGTCTCCTGTTTGGTTAAGGACCTGGGTATGGACACAGGGACTTAATCCTATAGTACAAGCCCACCATCTATCTTCTGGGGGAATTAAGTACCCAGAACCAGTGGGATATTGAGTTTGCTTACATAGATGGAAGTAGGCTTGAGGAACCTGATCTCCAATGCAAAGCCCATTCCCTGTCACTGACTAGAGGGTTAATTTTCCTTTTCCTGATTGTTGCAAATGGCAGGCTGTTGCCTCTGTAGCTGTGGAATAATTTTCTGCTACTGCTATGCCTTCATAGAGAGGAGGTTGTGGGTTGAGAAACAACCAATAGGCCTTAGTAAGTTCAGGCCTAGAGGAGTTGAGGACCTTCTAAGTTGCCTCTAATAGTTCCAGTGGCCCAAGTTGAGTGGAGGGACAACATGAGCTGCAGTTCAATGTTGGGGACTAGGGATGGGGCTCTATAAGTTTGAGTGATGAGGGAGGGGGGCTGTGGTTCTTTGAGGTGGGCTTTGAGGTGGGGCCAACACTCTGTTGAGTCCTAGGGGTCAAGAGGGCCCATTGGATCAACTGCCAGTCTAAGAGTGAACAGAGCACCAGGATCTGTCCTCATTGCATATAGTTTGAGTCCCCATGTCCTACCATAGGTCCAATTTCGAGTCCTCTTTCCCTTCTCTGTAAATATGATGGTTAGGTTGTTACATTGTTTTTTCTTACATGCCCCGTTTATAAGGTGTTCTCCTGTATCTTTCCCCCATCCGGTCCTCTCTAGTGAAATTAAGTCTTTTCCTTTGTTAGAAGATGCCCATGTAAAGGTGCCAGTTGTTTCACATCCCCAGGAGGCACAGTAGTAATAGTTGGGGCCCCCAAATCTGAATTTTTGGACCTTTTGTCAGGTCACTCCCAGGATAAGCATACATAGTTAAGGCTCGATTTCATTGCCTCCTGTCTGGGTGAGTGCATCCAAAAGGGAGAAAGGGTTGTTGGTCACTGGGTTCCCATTCCCCTTCAAAGATATCACATAAGTCTACAATGAGTTCTGGCTACCATGTATATGGTGGGGCCAGTTGGGAAGTGAAGTTGATAACAGTACCAGTGGTGGGGTTAGAGATTATCCAGGTGAGATTATAAGGCTCATATGGGTTATGGTGACATGGTGCAAGGTTCATGGGGGACACCCACAGTTCTGAGCAGCAAGAAAACATAATTAGAAACATAACCATAAACACACCTAACAGCATTGTTGAGTCTCTAGCTTATGAATCCTCAGTTTGAATCAACCCGGCAGGTGTGCAGTTGCTCACTACAGTCCTGGCTTCTCTTCAGGTGCATAGTGAAGGACCCAGAAACTAAATGATGCCTTGACAGGCTTCAGTAGAGTGCTGCCCTGGTTAGGCCTAAATTACAAGTTTCAGCTTAAACAAAGGAACAAAGGGGCAGCTGCCCTGCCCCCTGCTCAGGACACCTGAGACTTGCCAAAGACTTGTCCCTCCTACCTCCCTGCTCCAGCCAATTAAGAGATTTATCCCTCCTACCTCCCTGTCTCGGCCAATAGAAATACATACAAATATTATTACAAATGTTATTGCTGCTTGTTGCTTAGTTACCTAGCTCCCCCCCCCCCCCCCCCCCGCCAACCTTGCCACCAATGTCCTAAGAAATCAACCAATCATGTACCCATTTCCTACTTCTTTGTTCAAATCCCTATAAAAAACCTGGCCCCCTGCTGCACTGGGCTCTTGTATGGATGGACCCACTGTGTCGGTGAAGTCAAGAGACCGAGCTTAAGCCCGAAATAAAACTCCTTGCCTTTGCATATGTGTTTGGTTCTCCTTGGTGGTCACTGGGGGTGCCAAGAACTGGGCTTAATACATAGTCGTCTGGATCTGTGAGTGGATCAACGGGCTTCATGTGTGAGTGATGTATCCAGAAGGGGATGCTGTCCACCTTGACAGCAGTTGGGGTGGTCAGGATCATGGTGAAGAGTCCCTTCCAGCTGGGTTCAAGAGACTCCTTTCAGTGTCTTTTGATGAGTACTAGATCTTCCGGCCTGAACCCATGGAGTGTAGGTGGAGGCGCCTTCTCATAGATGGCCTGTAGCTGAGGCCAAAGGTGTTCTTGCACCTGAAATAAAGCTTGTAAGGATGAGAGGAATCTTTCATCATCAAGTTCAGTTAACATTTCTGTTTTTATATTAGGCAACAAAGGTGGGGTCCTTGCATACACGATTTCAAAAGGGGTCAGCACACTGGTATATGGGGAGTTTCAAACATGGAAGAGGGCAAAGAGAAGGAGAGACATCCAGTCACTGCCAGTTTCAAGAGTTAATTTAGTTAGGGTCTCCTTTAGGGTCCGATTCATTCTCTCTACCTCTCCTGAATTCTGGGAATGATACACACAATAGAGTTTGCAGTTTGTCCCCCAAATTTTAACTATGGCCTGGGTTACCTGTGAGATGAAGGCTGGTCCATTGTCTGACCCCAAAAGAACAGGTAAACCATACCTTGGGATGATGTCATCCAATATGTTCTTGGCCACAGTTATGGCAGTCTCATTCTTACTTGGAAAAGCCTCAGTCCATCCTGAAAAGGTGTCTATAAGTACTAGTAAATACCTGTATCCATATAAACCAAGTTTTATCTCTGTAAAGTCAATTTCCCAATTTACTCCTAGTCAAGTTCCTCTTTTCCTGATTCCTCATTGAGAAGCTCCGCTTTTTGCATATAACAGGCTGCAGGCATGGCATTGGGCTATGGCTTCTGCTGCCTTTTGTCTCAAGTCAAAAACTTTAAGGTGGGCCTGTCTAAGTAAGTCCTCAATCTTTTGTTGTCCTAGATGAGTACTCTGGTGTATTTGTCTGATGTGTTGGCTAACAAAGTCTGATGGGAGGATGATCCTTCTGTCAGGACTCTTTTACCATCCTTGTTCCTTATAGGCTGCCGTGCAGGTCTTAATCCTCTGTAGTTCTGAATCAGTGTAGTTTGGTGTCTCTGACAAGGTTGGTGCCACCATTGGAGGCAATTTTGCCATCAGGGTAGTAGCGACCTGGAAGGCTGCCTCTCATGCTGCCTTGTCAGCCCTATTGGTCCCTTTAGAAGTAGGATCATCCCCTTTCTGGTGACCAGGGCAGTGGATGATTGCTATCTCTTTGGGGAGCCATATAGCCTTCAGGAGATCCAAAATCTCCTGTTTATTTGTAATGGTTTTTCCTTTGGCTGTCAATAGTCCCCTTTCTTTATAAATGGCTCCATGAACATGTACCATTGCAAAAACATAATATCTATCAATATAGATATTAAGGGCTAGAGAGATGGCTTAGCCATTAAGCGGTTGCCTGTGAAGCCTGAGGACCCTGGTTTAAGGCTCAATTCCCCAGGACCCACTTTAGCTAGATGCACAAGGGGGCGCATGCATCTGGAGTTCATTTGCACTGGCTAGAGGCCCTGGCATGCCCATTCTCTCTCTCTCTCTCTCTCTCTCTCTCTCTCTCTCTCTCTATCTGCCTCTCTCTCTGTCGGTTGCTCTCAAATAAATGAATAAAAGTGAACAAAAATTAGATAGATAGATAGATAGATAGATAGATAGATAGATAGATAGATAGATATTAAGTTTCTTTTCTTGGCCTAGTTGCAAGGCCTTGGTCAGAGCTATCAATTTAACTGTCTGGGCATATGTACCTGGAGGGAGGGCTTCTGACCATATAGTTTTTTTCTTCCATTGTCACTGCAGCTCAGGCATACCGGACACCATCCTTAAGGAAACTGCTTCCATCTGTATACCAGGTCAGCTCTGCCCCTTTAAGGGGAATGTCCTTGAGATCTGGTTGGGTCCTTTGTAAGTTGCTTAAGATATCTGAGCAGTCATGTATGGGACTTTCCAGATCCGGGTCCTGTAACAGCATTGCAGGACTGAGGGCCTGACTGGTGACAAATTGGACCCATGGTGGATTGAGAAGAAGAGCATGATAATGAGTCACTCTGGCATTGGTTTAGCCACATGTCAGGGGTCTGTCTCAGCACTCCTTCAATAGCTTGAGTAGTCACTCTCAGGGTTTCGCCCAAAGTCAGGTTATCTGAGTCTTTGACTAATAAGGTGGTGGCTGCTATTATTTGAAGGCATGAGGGCCTTCCCATTGCCACGGGGTCTAATTTATTTGATAGGTAAGCAACTGGCCTCTTCCAAGGGCTGAGGGTTTGAGTCAATACCCCTTCAGCTATGCCTTTGCTTTTGTCAATATAAAGATGGAAAGGTCTGTGGATATCTGGAAAAGCTAATGCAGGGGCTTCAAGGAGGGCCTTTTTCCATTGGAAGAAGGCCTTTTCCCTTTCTATGGTCCATTCAAGGGAATTTTCCTTTCTCCTCATGGCGTCATAGAGAGGGTTGGCAATCTCTGTGAATCTGGGTATCCATAGACTACAAAACCCTGCTGACTCCAAGAAGTCATATACCTGTTGCCAGGTTTTGGGGCGGGGAATGTTGAGGATTGTCTGTTTGTGGGCTTGAGACAAAAGGTGTTTTCCTCCCCCCCCCCCCCCCCTTGAGTGTGTACCCAAGGTACGTTACTTCCCTCTGGCAGAGCTACACCTTTCTGGCTGAAACTTGGTATCCCATGCACTCCAATTCTCTCAGCAAGGCCTCTGTGGCTGAGCCACAGGCTTCTTCATCTGAGGCTGCTATGAGAAGGTCATCTATGTACTACAAGAGGGTTATTTGGGGATGGGCCTGGCGGTACTCACCCAGATCCTCATGAAGTGGCTCATCAAAGATGGTGGGTGAGTTTTTAAATCCTAGTGGCAGTCTCTTCCAAGTCAACTGCCCATTGAATTCACATTCTGTATCTCTCCATTCAAAGGCAAACAGAGGTTGACTGACCAGGGCCAGTGGAAAACTGAAGAATGTGTCACTGAGGTCTGGCACCATGTAAACATGGTATTCAGGTGACAGAGTGCTTATCAGAGTGTATGGGTTTGGCACCATGGGGTGGATGTCCTCCACCCATTTATTAAGTTCCCTCAGATTCTGCACAGGCTAGTAGTCATTGGAGTGTGGCTTCTTTACTGGCAGGAGAGGACTATTCCAAGTGGACTGACAAGGGGCTAATATCCCTTGTTCCCAAAGTCAGTTTATGTGAGGTGTTATTCCCAGTTTGGCCTCTTGGGGAATAGAGTATTGGCTAACTTGGATTGGGCTGACATTAACCCTCAGTTGGACCATGATTGGGGCTCTATGCTTGGCCATCCCGGTCTGATTTCTTTCTGCCCATACACCTGGAATCCTTTCCTATAGTTCCCTCAGATATGGGCTTTCAGGAGTAGCTTGGGAGGGAGACGTATAGAGTTCATATTCTTCCTCCAGTGACACAGTTAACACATGTACAGAACCAATCTGATTAAGAACCTGTACTCCCTTAGGGCTGAAAAGGATCTATGCCCTCATTTTAGTCAAAAGGTCTTGCCCCAAGGGTGGATATGGGCACCCAGGACTGACCATGAATGAATGGGTTACCCATCCCATTCCTAAGTCCACTTCTCCTCAGGTAGTCCATGAATACTGACTTGTCCCAGTGGCTCCCTAGACCCATGTACTTTTGGTGGACAGGAGTCCCATGGGCTGTTTCAGAATCGAATGCTAAGCACCAGTATTGACTAGAAAGTCTGTTGGTTTCCCCTCCACCTTCAAGGTTACCTAGGGCTCATGGAGGGGATGTGAGCCCTGACAGCCTCATTCGCTGAGTTCTGTCTCCAGGATTTTAGCATTTTTGTCCCTTTGTCTTTGCGGACATCTCTTTACAATAACTACATTGGTCTTTTTGGAGACAGGGTCAGTGCTGTCCTTCCCCTCTCAATTGTGGGACTGGTTTGCAGCTATTTCTCCCATAAGCCATATTTTCTAATTCCCTTGGGTCATATTTTCCTATGGCAGCCAGTAGTATTTTGGCTAGGCCTCTAGTTTTGTTTTGTTTGTTTTGTTTAAATCTTTTGGAATCTCTCTATTACTATAAACTTTATGCTATTGCTACAAGTTCTGACATCTGCTTACCCATGAAACCATCCAATCACTGGAGTTTTCTGCAGGTGTCTGGAGCTGCTTGGTTGACAAAGGCCATGTTTATGGCAGACTGGTTTTCTCTTGCTTCCTGGTCCAGGGGCATATATGCCCAGTATGCTTCTAGTAGTCTCTCTGAAAAGGCCCCTTGGCTTTCCTCCTTACCTTGTATAGCCTATCCTACCTTAGATAAATTTGTGGACTTCCTAGCAGCCTCTCAGAGAACCTCCATCAGAATCTATCAGTAGGCTTTGGGACTCTCCTTACCTTCAGGGCTGTTGGGATCCCAGTCATGGCAGGCTAGGAGGAAGGCTGTGTCAACAACAGCCTCCACAATCATGGGTTGGCCATTAGGTCCAGGAACTAGCTGTGGGTGGTGGCTAGAATCCCTTTCCTCTGTTGTGACGAGAACCTGCAAAAGCTGCTGACAGTCATCCCAGGTGGGCTGATGACTTATCATTATAAAATCTAACAAGTCCAGGAGGGCCAAGGTTTTGTCTGAAAACATTGGATTCTGCATCTTCCAATTATACAGTTAAATAGTGGAGGAGGGGTTATGGGCCATGAATTGTTGGCCATCCTGATCAGGGGGGCCTACGGCTCGCAAGGGTAGTGCAACCATTGTGGGCTCTGTCTGCCTGTCTCACAGTCTGGGCCCGTGTATGGAGAAGGCTTGTCATGTTTCTTCCTTCTTCCCTTGGGCCTGGGTCAGCAGCTTCTACTTCCAGTGCAGGTACTGGCACAGGGGCAGGTACATAGGGAGGTGGGTAGAGGTCCACCTCAGGGGCAGAAGGGGACTGCCGGCTTATGAACCTATGGAAGTTTAGACTCCTTAATAGACAGGATGGCTTGGGCTGGTGATAAAAAGGGGCTCAACCCAGGAGGGGGGCTTTCTACCGGGTATTGCCAGGCTATGATGCATGGGACCTGGTCAGGATGCCCAGGATTCCCATACATAATACCTTTAACCTTATAAATGGTGGGGAGGTGGAAGGTGCCTCCCTCTGGCCATCCCACATTGAAAGTTGTCCATTTATTCCTGCAAAACATTGTTAGTTTCACCAACCATACTGTTAAACCTAGATTGTCCACCAGACATCTGAAATCCTTGAAATGTGACTGGTCCCTGTCCAGTGGGGAGGAACTGGTTGCCTGTGCCATAGTGCTGAAGAAAATGAGGTCAGTAACTAAGGGTCCACAGGCCTATTGAAGGCAGCAGGTGGTCTTAATGAGATCACATTTGTAATCAGAGTGTATATGTGCCCTAGATCAGCAAAGTCCAGCAGGACATACCTCTAAATCCCTTCCTTTAACAAATGTTTCAGGATTATGAAAGGTCAAAAGTTTTTTACCCTTTGTTCATGCAATATATTACTTATTTACATGTCACTAGGCTTTGGCTGTTCAATAAAAATGGCCATGATTGGGGCAGTGGTGGCAACAGAAGCAACAGGTTTACTAATGGCTTAAAATAAATTTCTTTTCAGTTTTTTTTTTTCCCTCCAAGCTGCTTCTAGAGGAAGCTGGCTGATATCTAGGCTGGGTATACCAGGAGTTTGCTTTCCCACTTCTCAGGCTCTATCCTAGAAATATTTTGCCCACTTCTGTACAAGAAATTTGCAGAAGTTATTATTCTCTAAATTCCAGGTAATGCCCCACAAATATTATCCTCTCTGAAATGTGCAGTAAAGTTAAAGAAATCAAGAATGCAGCTATATGTGATAGGAAGCTTATTTTGTTCATTCAGTATCCACTTATTTTCTGTATATGTTTAAAAAATTATAGTTCAATTATCTCTATTATTCCTAAGAAGAAACTAAGTTCATATTGTGTGTATATTAATATATATCTCCACATTTATGTGTATGCATTTGTGTATATATGTATATATAAGTTTTCAAATAAATTTAATATTTTCCAGGCTAGAGGAATAGCTGAGCAGTGCTTGCCATTGAAGCCTAAGGACCCAGGTTCAACTCCCCAGAACCCACATAAAGCCTGATGGACAATGTGGCACATGCATCTGGAGTTTGTTTGCAGTGGCTAAAGGCCCTGGGTGTGCCCATTCTTTCTCTCTATCTGCCTCTCTCTCAAATAAATACATAGATAAAGTATTTTAAAACTTATATTTTCCAATTAATAAATTAATCTCTCCTGTGTACTAGCATTATTCTCAACTTGAAAATAAATAGTTACCATTTTTATTACAACTGCTTGGCTAAATGATAAAATGTTAAATAACACACACACACACACACACACACACACCCTTCATACTGAACCAAGAGTTGCTAAAAGAAGGCCACCACCAATATATATATATATATATATATATATATATATATATATATATATATATCAAGCATTTAGCATGCAAATATTTCCTTTGACTCTCTTACGGCATCCTCCCACCCTCCCGGTGAGATTAATTGTGTGACAAATGACATGAGATGGCCTTATGAAATTTCAGTCTGGAGCAATTTTAACTCCTAATGGAAATTATAAATAATATGTGCCTTTTGTCAACTGCATTCTTCAGTAATCTAATTGAACCAAGCTAATGAGACCTGGGTTAGGAAATGTTCTGAGGTTCCCATGCCCCAGGTCAGGGAAAGCGGCAGAGTGGTGGAGCAGATGTGCTCAGTCTCAGGAGGATGGCAGCTGAGCACTTGGTTGCCTCCCAGAGCACTGACTACGCAGGAGCCTGTGTACTTGACCTTTCTGCAAGAGGTGCAGAGCCTTACTGCTGTACAGTAGCAAAAATGAGGAGGGAGGATGAAAAAACAGAGATAAAATATAGCTTCTGACCCTCTGTCTCCCCACTTTTTCTTTTGTTAATTGTGTAGAAGATTTTCTTCAATTTCATCCCAGGAAAAATGGTTGGAAGTGCTGAGTTTTCATAATTAACCCCATGTATTGACATCTGTATGAAGTGAAGGGGTTGAGTGGCCAGAAAAGGGTCACTGAACAACCAAAACACCTCTTTTTTTCTCTTTCTTCAAATCAATATTGTTACTCCAGAATTGCAAAGGTTCATCCAACATCACTCCAGCTTTTACAAACTTCTAGTGCTTCAAAGATGATTTTATACTATGGTTGGGAGTGGGTCTAAACAAAATCTTCCCAAATGTGCTAAAAATGACATACACTACACCCCCTGCAACCTTGAGGTTAGGAAGTATGGGGAGCAGACTTAAGACAAAATTACTGCATCCTATTAATGATGCCTTTTGAAGACAAGACAACCTGAAGAGTAGGTTCCAATATTGTGGCCATTCTCCAAAATGCAATATGAGTGTCTTGTCTTAGTTACTAATATTTTGCTTTATTTTATTTTATTATTCAATTTTAACTCAGCTGGGAAGTACTCTTCTTTCTTCCTCTTACTTTTTCTTACTTATACTTTTTAACACACGTACAATGCACTCTACTTCCCCTGCTCTCCCTAACACCATGTTACTTGCTCTAAGGTATACACAACTTCTCACACATCTGTCACACCTGTGGTCTTTCTCTTTATATCCCAAAGGAACCATTAATTCTACAGTATCCCATGGTTCTATTTAAGACAATTCAAGTGTCCTGGGAATGTGACCACTGTTTGTGGTCAGTTCCCATGGCAAACATCACTCCATTCTGTTTAGGGTAATTCTTTCCTTTTCCTTATTTCTGTTGTCCATTTGCATCCTGTCAGAGAATGATTTCTCTCCTGAGGCGGTTACATCCTTCGCATATTTGAACATTATTATCATATTCTTTTTATCTATCTTTCAGTCAAAATATACATTACTTGGTGCTCTTTTAATCTCTCCACATAAATCAAATCTTTGTTTCCCTAATCATTTTGTTGTCCTTCTGTGAAGTCACTCCAGTTGGCCTCTGTGTTCTGAGGTGACAGAAATGGAAGGCAGATTTTTCTGCTTAGACTCAATTCTGTCAGGCCGTAACCCCTACCACCTTCTGCCTATAAAGCTTTCCCATCATGCTAGGTGGATCAGTACTCAGCTCTTGCTTTTGGATCATCTTGCTGTGACTTCCATGTCTCCCAGGAGGTTCAACCTGGCAGGAACTTTCAAGTGGTTCATTATGTTATTTCTGAAAAATAATAAGTGTAGAAATCACATTTATTTCTGTGACGACAGCAGAAGCAGACCTTCTGACCTCCACCCCAAATGTTCCAAACATTTATTAGATCTATAGATTTCTCACATTTTTTCCCAGGGATTTTCCTTTAACAATGAAACCAGACATGGAAATTTCTAGGCCCCAGAAGGAAGACTTTTTTTTAGCAAAGGAAAGTTTATAGTGAAAATACCTCTTTCAAGTTCAGCAAATATCTTCGGATACAGAAAAAAAAAAAAGAAAAAAAAAAAAAACGAATCAAAAGTAGTTTTATAAGTACTTGCTACACTTCAGAAAGAAAGTTAAGTGAAACCTGAATGCCTCTGAAGTTCTTTGGAAGCATTTTCTTCCAGAAGAGTATCAAGTTGCTGTCTTGAAATTTGTGTCATTCAGTGATAATCCTTCTGTTTCCTGATTGGATAAGGTATGTGGAACTGGCTTGCCTTTGAATCACTCTTTATGCCCAATGCGGGTGTGGATGTTAATCCATGGGTCATTAACACCTCATATATGTTCCTTCAGAAATCTGGGGTGTGCCACACTTGTGCAGCCAACATTCATAGCATTTCTTGGAAATATAGGGGCTTTGTTTCCTGAGGGCTTGACTTGAAATATTTTCCACATAGGCACTTTCATTGTCAGTTGAAGTAATCTTTTTTTTCTTTTTTACTTTTTTTTTGTTGTTGTTTTTAAAATTTGGTTCAGTTTAATTCCTCCCTGCTGAACTCACTGACAAGCAGGGATACATATCAGCGGAAGAGTGGAAGGAGAGCTGGGGCTTCCAGAGGTGCACTCTGTGTGTGACATCTTGAGGAAAGCAGGAACCTTATCCATGCCAGCTCCATTTCAATGACCCCCCCCCCCCCAGAAAAGTATCTTCATCTCTAAAACATTTACAAACTCCAACTTTGTTTTTGATAAATGAATGTGGATGTGTTAGACTACTTACATTCAGAAACTAAACATCTTCCTAAATTATGTGCCAAGGTAAGGAATTTATATTCTGATGTGTGTGCATATTTATAGGGACTTGTTTTTATTACTCACAAATCTGTTTATTAGCTTGCAGTTCTTGCTTTTCTTTCATTAAAATTTCAGAAACAGGCCAAGGAAGATGGCTCAGTGGATAAAAGTGCTTTCCCAGCAAGTACGAGTACCTAAGTTTGGATGCATACCACTCATGTAAAGTGAGATACTAGAGTGGGCTTTTTAAATCAGGCCTAGAATTCTTACTAGAGAGAAAGGAGGTAGGCTGAGAATCCAATGGAAGTTTAGAAATAAGTTAGCCTGCCTCAAATTAGGTAGAAAACAAGGACCAACCCCTGGATTTGTCTTTTGCCTCAACACATGGACCATGGGCATGTTCACCTGCAGTTTCACACAAAATGTTTGAAACCATGATAGTCATTGCAAACTGGCTCACTGTCCTGTTTGCATTACTACTTAGAAATCATGAATCAGTAGGAAAATAATCTGCTAAAATATCAAGGAAAAGAAAATCAAGTACATGAGAGAAAAGTTTCACAAATACGTTCAATTTTCATCACATAAATCATTTCATAATAGTAAAGGAAATGCAAAACACAGCAACAACTCACCTCCTCACTACAGTAAGTCAGCCACGCCAGGCACAGTCTCACTTGAGGAACGCCTTGGCAGCTGCTCTTCCTTCTACCCTAGGCCATGCCCCATATACACACCCAGAGGGCATGCGTGGCTTGTCTCTTTTGTTTCTATCTCAAGTTTAATTAAATGTTTCATCTTCTTGAAGCCATCTTAAGCAAATCTAAAATTACATATTCATGGATGCTTTTCCATAGTGTCTTCTTAGCTTTATTTCATTTCTCTACAGATATTCTTATCAAAAGGGTTTTGCATATTTATCCTATTTTTCCTTTGCTTGTTTGTTTTGTTTTTCACCTCTTCTCCTAAATTGTAAGCAAACTGAGAGAGATTTTTTTGTCTCCTTGTTAAATCTTTGGAATCTATAATAGGCATTCTAGGCAACAAAACCAATATTTGCTGAATGACCAAACAAAAATGAAATTCCAGTAGAACCAAAAAAATTGGAAAGTTTCTTGCAGTATATTGAAAAAGATATTGAAGCCTAAAAGATATTTTCTTTCTTTACTTATTCCTTCTTTCTTCCTTTCTCTCTCTCTTTCTTTGTTTATTCTTTCTTTCTTTTGAGACAGATTTTCAAGTAGCACAGACTGGTCTCTTATTTTTCTATGTAGCTAAGGATGGCCTTGAATTCTTGAGGTGGGATTATGGGCATGCACCGACATATCCAGTTTTATCCAGTTTATCCAGTTTTAGAGTGTTGAGAATTAAACCCAGGGATTTGTGAATGTTAAGAGAAGTACGCTACCCACTGAAACACACTCCTAGCCCTAAAAATTATATTTTAAATTAATTATATCCAAAGTAAATGCAATAGAAATGGTGGAATTTAGCCGGGCATCAGGGGTAGGAGGATTACCATGATTTCAAGGCAACCCCGAGACTACATAGTGAATTCCAGGTCAGCCTGAGCTAGAGTGAGACCCTACCTTGAAAAACCAAAAAACAAAAGAAAGAAATGGTGGAATTTGGGGCTGAAGAGATGGGTTATCAGTTAAGGCATTTGCCTGCATACCCAAAGGACCCAGGTTCAATTCTCCAGGACCCACATAAGCCAGATGCACAAGTGGCACATGTGTCTGGAGTACATTTGCAGTGCCTAGAGGCCCTGGTGTGCCCATTCTCTCTGTCTCTCCTCTCTCTCTCCTTGCAAATAAATAAATTAAATTAAAAAAAGAAATGGTGGAATTTAAGTGTTAAATGAGAAATTTTCATTTACACTGATTTGTTACAAAATTGAATATGTGTGTCACTGTGTAATGAAAAAAATAATTTATCTTCTAATTGTGATCATGATCATCATTTACATTATCTCAGTTAATATTTTAAAATACATAAAATAGAAAGGAATATTAATTCAATTAGGAGTGCTTGGCTAACATTCTTCTTTTTCTTAATATATTTTTTATTACGGACCTACTTGGTATGGATATGTCATATGTTTGTACCATCCTTTCTGTTTTTCCTGCCCCATTCTGCTTAGGGTCCTCCTCAGTGGGAATGGAAAGAGTATAAGAACCACAAGTTGAGATGCTATATCTAGAGGCATTGCATACCCTCAATATCTGACTGCTGCTTGTCTTTTCAAGCATCTTTTTACATCATGGATTAATAGAGATTTTATTTTTTCCATGGAACTATTCTTAACTATTTCAATTCACATATAATATTTACTTCTCTGGATTCATGGACTTATTTTACAGTTTGGGGACATTGTTGTGTTTGTCATATGCCATCAAATTAGTGCAGACAGAACTAAAAATGCAAACCATGATGAGATAATATGTCTAATGCATAATAATTGTATGAAATAATGGCTTAGTGTGTTTTGATTATATTTACCCATCATTACTCTCTCATATGCCTCATCTTTACTGTTCCTTTTCTCAAATAATTTAATTCTACTTCCATGTCATGTTTTTAGTATATCTTCCATATTTGAAAGAATAAGTGGCTTATTTGTCTTTCTAACTCTATAGATTATTTTGCTTAACACAATGATACATCATTACATACACTTTATTGTTAATGATATGAACTTATTTTCCTTTATAATGAATAATACCTACCATGAGCATGTAAACAAACAACGAAAGCTGATAAAGATGAAAAAGAAGAGATGATCAACAATGCTTCTTGGAGTATAAGTGAGCTTAGCCAACATGGAAATTTTCCAATACACTAAAGATAGGGCTACCATATGATTCAGCTATATGATTCTGGGGTTTATACTCAACAGAATCAAGTGAGCATGTAGTGTGCTATCAGTGTGCTATCCATAACAGTCAAGTTATATCACCAACTTACCTACCCCCAGTGGATGAATAAAGAACACATGATCCTGCTTTTTTTTTTTCTGATTTTCTGTTCACTTCTGTTCTTTTGCCCCTCTTGTACAACTATAATCCAATAATCCCATTTGTCTTCTTGTAATCCTACTTATAGCCAACTATTCTAGAGCAGAAGCCAGAGGAAACTTAAGATTCTAAGGCAAGGCAAAACACACATTGGAACATTCTTATCCAACCTGCATTTGACCCTCTGGAAATACAGCAAACACATGGCATATCTGTCAGGATTCAATGAAAATAAACAGAATCTGCTTTGAGGGACTCAAACAAGTGGAAATTAAGAAATAAATTGATTTTACTAAAATTTGGAAGAGGCCACAGAGACTACCTGGGTATTTTAAGACATCGGGATTGTCATGGTCTACCTTCCCTACACTAAAGGAAGAGGATCCAAGACTGTATCGGAAACCAGGGACATGTTCATGAGAAGATTTGAATCCATGTCTGGACCATTCAAGAGAAATTGAGACAGAAAAAACAAAGTGCCTTGAACAGAGATATTGCTGAGAGGCAGAGAAGTGAAATCAACTATCTTTCCCTTTCCTGTTCTGATTCTTCCTGGAAGCACTTCCCACTGGGAAAATCTAGCCAAACATTACTGAACTTGAGGGACCTAATATGTAAGAGTACCAGGCAGCAAGTAAATCAGAGCAGGGAAAAGGGTCATGGGGCATGCTAAACAGAGCCAGCAGTTAAAACAAGTCCTCAACCAGGACACTTTAAAAACACGTAATCTAATTGTTTTTGTTCTAAATAAGGATTCTAGAAATTACAGTAGTGAATTCTTTACCTGTATAAAAATATTAACATGGGAAAGGAATTATTAGAAAGTCTGGAATAAAGTTATGGAAGATACTTGTATCTAGTCACTTAGATAAAGAGGTAATTTGATTCAAAGAGGAAATTGGTGGAAATAATTGGTGGAGGAAAGTTTTGGAAAATTTTATATTTCAGGATAATTTAGAAAATGCCAGTAAGGAAAAAGAGAGCATATGTTTTAATCTGCTTAAGATAAGTGAGGTATTGATAGAAAATTATTACAGTATTATAGCATTTTAAAAAAATGAGTTAGGAATAAAAACCAAGTTCTAGTTTTACATGACTAAGAATAAAGCATGAGAGTGAAAAAGAAAGAAAGTCAGGCAGACACACAGAGACAGGGGAGCTGCTTAGAGAAGGAAGGCCCATTGGTAAATGCTGTAGTTTTGGTGGATATTTTCAAATTGTTTAATACTGCTGACTGCCCTTCTGTACATGACAAACACCAGATGTTAAAATCAGTTGACAGTCACAAGCTGAGGATGATTTCATTAAGAAATGATCACTTACTCATAATTATCCAGAAAAGCCCAAAACCACATGTGATGTCATAATAATATTTGTGTTACCAGGGCGAGAGACATAGCATAACAGTTAAGGTGCTTGCCTATGAAGCCTAAGGACCCAGGTTGAATACCCCAGTGCCCACGTAAGCCAGATGCACATAGTGGTACATGTACCTGGAATTCATTTGTAGTGGCTGCAGTCCCTGACATGTCCATATTCTCCCTTTCTCTGTCCCTCTTTCTTCCTCTCTGTCTCCTCTCTCTCTCTCTCTCTCTCTCTCTCTCTCTGTCTCTCTCTCTCATCTGCTTCTTTCTCCTCAAATATATAAATAAAAATAAAAAATATTTGTGTTACCAAAAGAGTATACTTTCTCTAAAAATTTACATTGTAATCTGCAGAAATCCCTGCTATTTTAATACAGTAAACACATAAAATGCCTACTTTTATAATTTTAAATTTAGAATTTTAATTCTAGGATCACTCATTACAATGGTATTACATGAACATTTTCTTTAATTTTTAGATGAAAAAAATAGGGTAATAACACAGTTTTTCTCATTAATTTAATAATGAAATGTGACAAAGATAGTGATACTCTGGTTTACATAAATGAAAATTCTTACACATTGCAATAAATAAATCACCTTTAATATGATTTAATAGTCTTAAACAAAAAAATCAATTTCACAAATGCCCCTTTCAATGACCACACAGCCTGTTGAAGGCAGCATAAGGACATGTTTGTTATTTCATAGTAAACAAAACAAATCTATCATTGAAATTTCAGAGATTGGTTACATAAACTTCATCATTCTAAATCTCAGGGATACAGAGTAAGCAGCTTGAAATGACTCTGTCAGCCAAACACAATATATTGTTTATCTAGAGATGAGAGATTAATAGCTAAATCTCATGACCTTTGACTTGACATACATTCTAAGAAGGAAAAGGGAATTTGAAACATTGCTGAAACCTTAAGTCATCTGTTCATAGCAGAAAATAAGTATATATCCAATATATAGTTTGGTAGTCACAAATTTTCTGTCTTGATTAGAGTTTAACCCATGTACATATAGGTCTAGGACTTTATCTCCTTTGCACTTCCAAAATAATGCATGGAATTTCAAATTCTCTAGGTAATTCAGATTGTTTACAAGCATGATATATAGAGAGAAAGTCATTATCAGTACAGAAACTCTTTCTCCTCTGAGCTTTCTGTAGCCCTATTCAAAAGCCAACTTGTATAGGCATTACCTTGTGATGTTGCAATTTGAAGTCTTTTGGATCAACATAGATCTATAACTACTTCTACACATTAGACTCTCAAAAATTAGAGAATTATTATAAAATTTGGTATATGGCATGCGGGACTTCCTGAATTGATCTTCATTCACTATGGATACATGGATCTCCTCCCATGTCCCTAAAAGTCTCTCCTAAAGAATAGCAACTTAGCCAGACACGGTGGCACATGCTGGTAATTGCAGCACTTGGTCGGCAGAGGTAGGAAGATCTCTGAGAGTTTGAGACCACCCTGACACTACATAGTGAATTCCAGGTTATCCAGGACTAAAGTGAAACCCTACCTCAAAAATGAAAAAACAGGAGTTTCTATCTATCTATATCATCTAACTGTCTGTCTATCTATCTATCTATCTATCTATCTATCTATCTATCTGTCTGTCTATATTTAAATTATGACTACCTACTTGGTCTTAAAAAATATAGTAGAAGAGTATTACTATGAAGTAATTACTAGGAAATAAGCCTTAAAATTTTTGAGCAATACAGTCCTGGAAATTTCTCTTCTTAATTCCAAGTTTCAATTGATGACAGAGGCATTTTTACAGAGCAATAATGAGGCTTTAGACATCTAAATTATCTACATTACAGTGACTCAGAGCAGCACTGTTAGGGTTAAAAGTATTCTTGATAATTCCACTAATGTATCATCTACTTTACAAGATCTTTAAAAGCAAGCTCAGGCAATATTAGTCACCATTGTACTATCTGGTTAACAGCTAAAGAAATAGATTTCTGGATCGTCATGTGAAAGAGAATGAACTCTATTATTTCTAATAGTAATGATTCTGTTCACTTCTTTAGACTTTGTGTGCTCAGATGCTGTTCTACTTTTTCTCTTCTTGTTTATAGTGAGTCAAATCATCTTGCGACAATCTTACTCCTTCTACTTGGGTCTCCTTGGTTAATAGTTAAGACTTAAAAGTCTACAAGGCTGGGAACCCTAAAAACCCCTTGTAGTACAAATTTTCCCAATGCCCACTTACCCCTGATTTCTTTGTTTTTATTCTTCCTTCTAAACATTTTTATCTAAGACTTCTACACTATATTAATGTATGTTTAGGGGTCCTTATAGAGAATCACTGGAGGCATACCTCAACTGCCCCACCCAGCAATGCCACTAAATTCCAAGAAGCTAGATGGGTTATTGCCACAATTCCCTAATGGCATTTAGGATTGCCTCTTCAGAAGGAAGAATGTGACAGTTTACGGGGATCATGTCACTGAAAATAAACTAAGGGAGACAGGCCATTGAGTCTGTAGGCCAGATCTTCTTTTCCCCTAAAATCACCAGAAGATGTGAATAAGATTATTAAATGCCTTATTAGAAAGAATTCTTATTAGACATATGGCATGGGGTCCGGATTTTCCTTATCTCTTCTTTTCCTGGGAATATATATGGATTATTCCCTTCTTTGGAAACCTGGTGGCACCTGGACTCCTAAAGTGGGGGCTAGATTCACTAGCTGTGCCCTTATCCAATAAATTCCCATGAAAGAACCCAATGAGACTCCAGGTAAGTATTCCCATTACTGAAAACTCCACTTATGCTCTACATGAATTCTTCCTTATTTTCCTTGTCTTAAACTCTATAATAAAATCTTTCTACCTTCACACTATATGGTCTGTAAGTTTCAATGATTAAATTTCATAAGATAAGAACCTGGAGGCCATTGGCTTAGTGGAAGTTTTGTGTGACCTTGAATATCTGGCAACCTGACTCTTGAGTTACAGTCCAATAAAAAGCTGAAAAAAGCCCTGTTGCACTCAAAGACACCCTAAATTCTCATGTTACAATGGGATTTCATGCAGTTGTAAATAACAAAAATATGAAATTTACAATTAAATGGATGGATCCTTATACTAAGTGAGGTAACCCCAGGTTCAGAATGTCAAACATCACATATTCCTTCTCATATGCAGATGCTAGGTTTGATATTTTGGATTTGTTTATGAGTTGGAGTAATGTCAGTAGCAGAGGAGAGAAAGCTAGAGAGCCATGAGGGAAAGAGGAAAGTAGATATGTAAGGAGAGGGGTGGAATACTGGGGGATAGAAGGTCAAAATGGGTTCAGGGGAGGAGGATGGAAGAGAGGAAAGAGTGGGAGGAGGGTTAATCTACACTAAAGATGCTATGAAAAATTCACATATAAAACTACTTCTTTGTTAGCTCATTAAAAAGTATATGTGGTGACTTGAATGTATGGTTCCATGGACTCAAGCAATTTTTATTACCTTGCAAGCAGAAATATATATATATATATATATATATATATATATATATAGAGAGAGAGAGAGAGAGAGAGAGAGAGAGAGAGACAGAGAGAGAGAGACAGAGACAGAGACAGAGACAGAGACAGAATGGGAGCATCAGGCCTTCTGGCCACTGCAAACACTTTTCTTATGTATACTCCATTTTGTGTATATGGCTTTACATAGGTACTGGGGAATCATATCTGGGTTATTAGGATTTGCAGACAAGTGCTCTTAACCACTCTATTTCTTTTAGTCTCCAAGGTTCAAGGACCACATTGCAAGAAATAGCAGAGTCAAAGGATGGGGAAAGTACTTTGGAAATCAATCTTCCAAAATCAAAGTGGTTGTTATATTCCTGACATCACAGAGGTTGTTACTTGCACCTGAATAATGTTGGGCCCATCAACATATTATCACAGATAGAGGAGGGCAAAAAAATAAGCAAGCAATATTAAAATAGAAGAGAATGTAGTTGGGAAGAAGAGAGGTGGTGTATGGAGAAAAGATGAGAGAAGGGGGATAAGATAAAGGAGGATGGTAAGAGGGAATTATGATTTTTTTAAAATAAAGTTCTTTAATTTAAAAGTTTTAAATAGCATATGTTTAAATTCATTGGAAGAAAGATATATCACTTTATTACTGATCATTACCTTCAACAGTAATTATTTTATAGCTAATTATAACCTAATACAAAATATTGAATTCATTTATTCATCATTCATTTGTGATCGCAATAAAATAACATATATGTACAAATAACATGAAGTCAAATAACTATTTTTAATTGCCTTCAATTATGTGTTTCCTATGAAGGAATATTTAAATTTATTATACCTATATACGAAGTGAGAGTGCAAAAAAAAGTCTATAATCCTTTTCAGTATGTTGTAAAAGTAGAATTCTATTCAGGAGCTCAGAACCAGCTCATCAGGCTTCACTTTTCCTATCCCTTTAGAAATAAGAGCCACCATGAAATAAATCCCAGGGGAAAGACTCCACATTGACAGATAAATAACAAGCTATATATTGGTGACTTAGACAAAATATTACTATAAAACAGTAAAACACTCATTTTATAATTCCCCTGATCTGGAATAGAGCTATGCAATGCAAGGTGGACAGTATCATCAGATTTCAAAAGAAATGGAAGGCAAATACATGTATAGGAACACCTTTTCACTCAGTAAGTTAACCATGTCTACTTACTCACTGGTTGTTTTAGATAATAACTAGCCAGTTTTCAAGTTAAATAACAATCTTAAGAGGATTTTCTATTTGTAAGTCTTCTCTTAACTTTTATCCATTTGTTTGCATGAGCTTTCAGATGAATTGTCTTTCTTAAAGGAAAGGAACAAAAGCTTTGTTATCACTCATTTCAAATGTATGCAATTGAAATTCACTTTTTAAATTATAGAATATGAGAAGCATTTGGTTATTTTTTCCCTTGAATTTAAATTCAGGATAATTTGCTGGGAAAATAGACTCATCTCTGTTTTCTTTCCAAGATCTACATGAAAAAAAAAATACCATACACACATTGAATGGATGTCAGTGACCTTCAGAGAGGCTGTTTACCACATGCAAAAAGGTTTCATTGTACAATAAAATTGCATGATTTTTATTAACCATTTGGAAAATATTTTAAAACAGAACATAAAAAGTTTGAGTGAAGGCAACCTGCATAGATATAAATGTCACTCCCAGGAGTTGCAACATTGTTAAGATAAAATCTCAAGCCAAGGAGTACTCCCTATGAGTTGTTGACCTGAGGTCCCCATAAAGGCTATAGCCCTTTCTTTCTTTCTTTCTTTCTTTCTTTCTTTCTTTCTTTCTTTCTTTCTTTCTTTTTTTTTTTTTTTTTTGCTTTTATTTATTTATTTATTTATTTTTATTTTTATTTTTTTATTTTTTCTTTATTAATTAGTTTTGTATTCAGCAAATACAGTCAGTTTGGTACCATTATTAGGCTCATCCGTGACCTATCCCCTCCCCTTGGCCCCTCCTTGTTCAGGTATATGGGTCATGCATTGTGGAGTTAGCCCACAGTTATGGGTAAGCTAAATGTCTCTGCATATCATGACCCAACATGTGGCTCTGACGTTCTTTCCATCCCCTCTTCAGCAAAATTTCCCTGAGCCATGTTGGGTTCATTTTTGGTCTGCTTCAGTGATGAGGTGTTGGGGGCCTCTGAGGCTCTGGCTCTCTGATTTGGTAGGAGTTGATTTTTCTCTGTATTGATCTCCTTCCCCCTTGTGCTGGTATCTGGTTCATCAGGAAAACAGCACCCTTGATGGTTTCGCCAATTTTTCTTAGTTTCAGCTGGGGCCCTTTTGAGGTATGATGGGGTGGCTCTCTCCTTAGGATCTACATGTATCTGAAAAAGAGAAGCAGATTCTCCAACAGAGAGTAAGTTAGCACCAGGACAAATGAGATAACCCTTACATTTTTTATAGAGAATTTATACGTGTAGGCCCTCTTGTAGCCCATGATTGATGGTAGCTTGATATTGGCGAGTGGGCTTATGTTTGGATATGGTTCTGTCTTGTTTCCCAGCTCCAGCTATGGGTCCTGTACCACTGAGGAGACCAGTTAGCCAAATTAGGAGCAGTTGGTTCCCCACCATGGCTGTGTGCCACTATTGCACTTGTGTGGGTATCACAACAGGTTATTTGCTGCTAAGTAGGTTAGACCATGAGTTGCTTGGACAGATATTGGTCATTTTCCCCCAGTCACCCATGTAGCACCTTCTGGCACTAGACGCCCTGACTGTCTGGGGACTGACTGTCTTCCAACTTCCAGCCATGCCATTCTATTTTGCATGTCAATCACATAAGGTGTCTTCAGCAGTAGGGTCTTACCACTAACCTTTGGTGGGTCATCAAGTACTCTAACAGAAATCTGTGTGTCTTTTAGGAAACCTTGTACGTCTCTCTGATCAAAAGCTCATTGTGGATGGGCTATAGCCATTTCTATCTATTGCATGCCAGAACTATAGAATGGACTTTGTGATGGTCAAATATTATCATCAACTTGATCTGTTTAGGAATCCACAGACATTCCTCTTCACTGTGTCTCTTAGTTTGCTTCCAGGAAGTATTAACTGAAGAAAGAAGTCCTGTGAGCTCATCCTTCAGAGTAAGCAGCCCCAATGGGAGAGAGGGGTGTTATCTAAGGAAGCTCTGGGAAAAAAGAAGTATCCTATCCTTCCACCTGGATGCTCGTGCTGCTGACTGAATTTTAGCATGGACTGAAGACCAGTGCAGACAGAAGACCATCAGCTTTCCAGGTGGCTTCCAGGCCTTTAGTGCCCGACTAGCAATGCTGAGGCATACAGCCTCCTGGATTGTGTGGCTACTGTATTCCATGACTCTCAGGTCTGGAAACTACTATTGCTGGACTGCCATAACTAATCCAGTAATTTCACATTTTAATACAATTCATTCTATTGATGCTTTTCCTCTAGAGGACCCTGACTATAACTCTAGCTACAGGAAATGGAGAAATCCATCTGAGATTGAGCTGGAAGCTTCCTCTCTGCTGGCTAGCATTTTGGTGTTGGAAGGTATTTTGCAGGCTGCTGACAGAGAATTGTCACTAACAATCTTACTATTAAACACCTGTGTGCTAGAGCTCACATGCTGGGATAGATGCCCCTATTTGTCCAATATTGTGGCATGACTGTTGTGTGTGCAACCAAATGGTTTCTGATCCAATTTAAGTCCTGTACCACAGAAAGGTACTCATGGTTGATACTGTAAGCCAGAGTAAAGACTTGTGGCTGAACCCCAGTGGGAAATAAACTGCTATTATTTGTTTAATCAGATGTGATATGCCTATCAAACTGTTTTCTAAACATTTTTGTTTATTGTCTTAGAGTACTGCTGTTGTCAGCTTTAGTCATTGAGAAAAAAAAAATCTGCTTTGAAGTGGGCAGTGGTTACTGCAGTGACTTATAACCAACCAGTCAACCTTCAGAGAATACATGCCTGTTTTGTGGCATAATAGTCCAATGCTCAGCCATAAATGGATAAAGATAATAAAACTTCTACATAATCCATTCCAAGACTCAGAAACAGAGGAGACAGCAGAATGAATGTAGGAGCTAGGGAAAGGGGCGCAGGGCTGCTTAGCTTTTTCCTCTGAGCTGAAACATTTCTTTCTGGAAATGAACTGAAACATTTCCTCCTGGAAAGAAGGTAGAGGGTCATAAGATTAATAAGATGAAAATGAAACTTGGAAGGATTAGAAGTTATAAAACTTTGGGGGCCTTTCCTCAAGTTTATAAAGGCAGTAAAAAAAAAATACTAGGAGAGAAAATACTTTTGTTGGAGCTAGCTACAAGATGAAAAGGAGCACTGGATATACAGTTTCTGTGACTTGCCATTCATGGTACACATACCATGGAAATGGCCATGATTCTGTAAGTTATCTCTGAACCACTATATCCTAAACAGCCCCATTAAACCATTGGGTTCACTAAGCTATACATAGGTGCAATTATTTCCTTGGTTTGCCAACAGTGCCTCATGTGGAGTGAATTGATATTTATTTATGTATCCTCTGAACATTATGCAACCCTTGGTCATGTTTTAAACTAAACCTGAAATCAATTCCTCAATGAAGATACTTAGAATAAAGGAGTCATCAGGATATGTTAAAACTTTTCAAAGGAACCTCTTAAAAGGCTACAAAGCTACTCTCAATGAACTCACAGATATCAGAAATGTCTAAGTCCCATTATCATTATATATATACATATATCTATCTATCTATCTATCTATCTATCTATCTATCTATCTATATGAGATTCTTTATCTCACTACTGGCCTAATGTGGAAATTATCACTTTGGTTGATGACAATGTCTGAGAAGACATTTCCAGAAAAGTTTAACTGAGGAAGTAAGAGCCACTGTAAATGTGGATGAGACCATTACATGAGTAGAGTTACTTCCTGACTGTGGGGCACAATATGATCAGCCACCTAATGCTCCTGCCATCATGTCATTCCTAACACAATGGACTGCATCCTAAAAAAATAAGCCCAAATAAATTATTCCTTAAATTGCTTTTGCCATGTGTTTTGTCACAGCAACGAGAAACATAACTAATGCAGCTCCATTCTTATTTCCCACTATTTTTTAGACTTTATTTTATTTTATGCTTAGTATTGAAGGATGCTAGAATATTTCTATAATGTAAAATACATATTTTTGTTACTATTTTTCTTTGCTCTGGAATGGGTTAAATGTTTAAACTCGTGGAAATATGATGAGATTCTATGATAAGACTATTAGCAAGCAAGATAATGTCTTTTGTCTTGTGGGTTTTCAATTTTTTCTAAGCTGAGTCACAAAGCTCCAGTGCATGGAGCTCATAATTTCACACACCGTATAAAGTAACAGAGTTGAAAGAACTCTGTTTTAGTGAGCCTCTAAATAATATAAATGTAACTAAGATTTCTGTTTCATCCCATTTGCCCACTTGGATCAACTGATGAAATTTACTAGGTGATCATGGAGCTAAGAAAGAGTAGTTATTATTATTAACAGCTAGAAGAGAGGCTCAGAGAACTGAACAAAATGAAACACACTTTAAATTAATTTGATATTGCCAAAGAACTGGAAAAGGAAAGGGTGTATATTTATGCTGGCTAACAAATGAGACAAAACACCACAACCTTCCACAGTAAATTGCATTATAAAACAGAATATATACAGCAAATTAGGATACTAATACATGCTTCTTAAATTGAAATCAGAGTGTTACATGGCACGATGATCCATAGCTTTATAGCAAAACAAGTAAAGGTGAATAACTATACTCTAGAAGAGTCAAATTGAGGAGTTGCATGGTAATATTCAACCTAAAATTTTCTATGATCCAAGAAAGCTGTAAATCCATTCCCACTGTTAAGACTAGAATAATGTATATGTGCTATAAATCTACAGTGTATGAACTAGCATCCATCCATGATCATAAGTTTCATTTTGTAAGTATATGTTACATGAAAAACTGAAGTGCTATATTGCCCCAGGTATAAATCTGAATTTTTATTACTATAGAATATGAGAAAATAAGACCATACCTGTACTTTATTTTCTATATAAACAAAATAAGAATGTATTAGCTCATTTACCATACAGTTGATGAAGGAATTGCAAACAAAATTCATGAAAAGTTCTAAATCTCTACTTGGAACATACAAACACTCTTAAATGTTAAATGTTACTTTTATCATGCCCAACATTAAATATTGTCAGTCTTCTTAGATGAGCTATATGTTCAAAACTGAAGGAAATTTTTATTCATTTATTTTTTTTGCTTGTGTTTTGTAGTTGTTATTGATTTCTTATTTTGTTTTGTTTTTAGTGTTAGTGGTTAATTAATTTTCTCTGGGTCTTTATACCTTTTTGATATAGTACAAAAATATGTTGTTGAAAAACTTCAAAACATTCTATGCACACATTTCAATCAACACATATGTCTATAGAAGTACTTTATTTCAGTATTCTTGTGTCAGTCATCTTTCATTCACTGTGTCAAAATGCAGGAGAGATCATCAAATTTTAACATAGAACAGTTTATTTTGGCTTATATAGTTTTGGAATTTTCAGTCTGTGTTCACTTGGTCCATGGCAGGGAACACATGACTGAAGAAACCATGGAATGAAAGTGGCTCAAAGGTAAAAGAAGGAAGCCAAGGGCCAACATCTCAACATACCCTTCACTCACATGCTGGTAGACTGCTAACTAGGATTTAAAACTGCTTTGAGAGCTGCAGAGATGGTTCAGTAGTTAAGGCACTTGCTTAAAAAGACTAACGATTCAGGTTCAAATCGCTGTTACTCATGTGAAGCCAGATTCCCAAAGAGACTCCTGTATATGGAGTTTGCTTGCAGTGGATAGAGGCCCCAGCAGTCTCTCTGTGCCTGCCTGTCTCTGCATGCAAATAAATAAGTAAAAATATTTTTTTAAAAATAAACTAAATTTCTTTTAACTCTCAGGCCTTTGAGGAATACTCATTCAAACCACAACAAATTTATTTTGTAAGTAGCAGCAGTGACTCATTTTATTACCTTAGTGTCCCAATATTACACATAAAGGAAAAGTCATATTTCATTTTTTGTGCTATTGCTGAATGTCTACCTATAACTAAGGTATAATAATTGATCTTTACCTAGAGGTACTATTTTTTTCTAAGCTAAAGTTTGTTTTTTTTTTTAATCCAACCTCAAATTCCCTTGTCATTTTTGTTTCAATCTTTTTTCTTTGTTCAATTAACTTCTCCACAAATATTTACTGAATACATTATCATGTCAACACATTTAAATGCTTGAATTACTTTGACTTGCTCTAAATATAATGGTTAAATATTAATTTACCCTAAATATCTCACTACTTACTCTACTGAATCTAGAAATAGGGTTTTCTTTGCCTCCTGCTTTTAGCTCCCTATTCTACTGTAATGTGCCGTGCTTCTTCATGTCATAAGATATTGCAAATATTGTTCTTTTTTCAGCTTCTCTCAGAGTGCCTTTTTTTTTTTTACATCTACAAGGCCATAATACATAAATGGAGCAGTAAAGTCACTATGTACCTCTTCTATAAAACCATTCACCACGTATATGTAATAGTGAAGCCACGAGAAGCTCTATCTACTGAGCCCTGCTCAAAATTCCAGGTCTTTAAAGAAAATAAGAGATCTTCATGTTTATAATCTACTAATTGTTAAGGTATTTGGTAAATTACCAATGAGTAACCAGAATATCTTGCTTGTACCCATGCAGGTTAGCATCACTAAAAATCAAAAACATGACCATGTTGCAGCAAAACTAGTATTCCTTGTTCAAAAATCATAGAAAATATTCAACGGCTGTCTGGAATGTAAACCTAGACAGGATAGCTCCAAATACAGTGAACTACAAGTGTCTATTCTTCTCCAACATCAAACACATGAACAGCACAATATGTATCTCACGTACATGTACACTTATATACTATTTCTACAAGTAGTTAATACAGGTATATGTGCATTTTTGTGACTGAACCCTTACTTTGTGGTTAAGTCCATGTGAGTCACATGGTAGATTCCATGTGTTACAGCAAGCATTCTAAGCATTGATCTTTTCCATTCTAAATTCATGGATTCTGAAAGTATAATGTCCAGTGTTCCTCCATTGTTACGAAATCATCCCAATAACATTTTAAAGTTAATATGTGTCTATCTGTGTATGTGTATGTATATGCAAAGCAAAGGTCATCTACCTTCCCAAATACAACTCAAAGTAAATTGTTTTCACAGTCACTAACCTCCTGAACTGTCCCCCATGCCTCCTACTCAAGCTACTTGCATTTCTTTCATTTGTCTATCAAGATATAAAAATAAATCTATACTTTCAGTAATTTCATACTCATAAAATAATCCATGTATGTATTGTAAATCCATATTTGCATATGACAACTTTTTATAATTTATCATGTTTATCTAAAAACCTAAACAGTTGAGCAGAATAAAATTATATTTTCAATCAAGCATCCATTCAATTAGGTGAGTGAGGTCTGTAAAGTAATCATTTTTTCTAGCAAACACCTCAAAAGGTACTTAAAGCAGATTGAGTTGACAACTCCCTCAATCTGAGTGTCTCCTATAGGATTTACAATAGCATAGCTCCCCTTTTTAGCAAATTAAACCTTATGTCAAGGCTTAAAATTAAATCCAAACTCCCTCTCCTTTCTCTGCAGAGGTAACAAATTGGCCCCACATGCCCATAGTTGAAGAGCACTGATAGGAAACAGAGCAGAGTGAGAGCTCCCCAACCCAACCATAGGGGCGTCACATGGTCAAATCAGTGGGGATAAACCATCAATTCCACTTAAGGTTTTACATAAAAAGATGTGAAATACAGCAGATTTAAATATAAGAAGGATTTTTATATACCACACAAAACTGACTTGATGCCAACATTTTACATTTCTGTGCTGTGCAAGCACTTTATGGGGAATGTGCTTTTTATTCTGCTCTTATATGTTTATTATGAGTCTGTTTTGCAAAAATTGCTCCAAGCCTAGGTAATAAAAACAAAAAAATGCACACAAATGGCCATGATTAACGGATAGAACAATCTATGCTTCTATACATATGAAATGCATAATATGCCTTTCTAGATATTTCAATATAGCAATATCTATGTGTGTTACCCTAGTTCTCACAAATTCTTTGTAACATCACAGCTTGCTGTGGAACTGGTTGAAAAGTCATCAAACATAAAGTTCTTACTTTTGCAGACATTTTTTTTGCCAGGAAAATATCCTGAGTCTGTTTCTGATATGGTATTTGGCATTAGTGTCTATATTAAGAACTGACAGCAGTTACTCCTCCATAGGAACTGGAGAATATACAATTCATATGAAAAAATTCTAAATATATTATTAGATTATCATCTCTAAATGAGATGTATGCATTGATCAGTATATAAATAGCACAGATTTTAGAAAATACTTTGATTATAAAGTTGATGGATATTTTTCAATGTAAGAAAGTCTGGTTTTAACCAATTTAGAAGAGAGGGAAATGTGGTGAATATTCCTGAAGATTACATTTAGCAGGTTTGATTTTCAAAATGTATTTTTAAATGCATGTGTTTGACCACTGCTAAAACAGTAAGAAGAGATTTACATGCTCTTCATAGAAAACTAGATGCACTGAAATTGAATATTTTACAGTAGTTGTACACATGGATATTTGTCAAGGTATGGTAGTGAGTAATTCTAAGAAAATGCTAATCATATTTGTTGGCATGAGAAAATTTATGTTTACTAACTCTCCAATGGAAACCCACCCATTTGTTTTTTCAAGTATATATTGATTTAATCCATTTGTTTGTTTATTATTTATTTGTAGTTGTTTATTTTTGGTAAACAGAAGAATCATTTGGACAATCCAGCAGGTATTTTGGGAGCAAAAGGAACAACTCTGAATACTATGGTTCAATGCGTGAGGAGATAAAGATAAAGACAAAATTTTTCCAGTTATTTGTCTTGCAATTTTGTGGACTGTTTAAAAAAATGAGAGATACTTAATTTAATTCTTTCAGTGGCACTTTGATATTATGACCTACTTTTAAAGAAACTAGCATGTGAACATAAAAATTAAGAAACAGAACCTCGAAAACACAACAAAAAAAAGAAATAGAAAAAGTATGCTTTTGATATATTAGTAAAACAAATTATTGTGTAGTTTCTTCCTGCCTATTCTTTGGTTGTTGTTTATAGTTAGATTCCAGGTTTAGTTTACAGCTGCTCCATAGCTACAGAGTGCTGTGAATGAGAAATGTGCCCCATATTTTTGAATGTTTGGTCCCCAGATGGCAGAATTGTTTGGGAAAGTTATGGAACCATTAGGGGATCAAACCTTTGTTGGAAGAAGTGAATCACTGAGGGCCAGCATTTAGGTTTTATTGTCCAGGCAATCTTCCTGTTTCTTCTCTACTTCCTATCTTTGGCTGCACGTGACCAGTCAGCATGCCTTGCTTTACCTGCCATGGTGGACCTAGAACACAAGGCATAATAGGTTTTGTTTTGTTTTCTCCCCCTTAAGTTGCTTCTGGTCAGGAATTTGCTCACAGCAACCAAAATGTAACTGATCTATATCATATTAAAAAGACTGTGTTAGTTGTCAATTTATGATGCAGTCATGTGGGGTAGAGTACAAAAGGATTGTTATAGAAAGTTTGATTTTTCTTGTAAGATGGCCTAAATTCAACCTCAGTTTCACAAATTGCTAAGTAGAAAGCAATACCAGGTTCATTTTGCTGGGAAATTTTATTATTCATAAGTTATCAATTAATATGTTTAAAGAAAATTAAAATAAACTTGATTCTCCCTTAAACTAAATAATACGAAATCAAACAACCCAATTAAACTATCAGCTATGGGACTAAATATAGAGTTCTTAACAGAAGAAAAACACATGGACTATAAACATCTAAAAAAGTGTTCTGCATCCTTAGCCATCAGGGAAATGAAAATTGAAACTACTTTGAGATTCCATCTCACTCCTGTCAAAATAGCTATTATCAAGAAAACAAATGACAATCATTGCTGGTGAAGATGCAGAAAAAGGGAAATCCTTCTACACTGTTGGTGGGAATGTAAACTGGTACAGCCATTGTGGAAAACAGTGTGGAGGTTCCTGGTACAGCTAAAAGTAGATTTACCATATGACCCAGCTATAGCAGTCTTAGACATATATTCTAAGAATTTGTCTCACTACCTTAGAGATATATGCACATCCATATTTATTGCCACTCTATTCAAAAGAGCTAGGAAATGGGACCAACCTAGGTGCCCCTCAACTGATGAGTGGATAATGAGGTTGTGGTACATTTACACAATGATGTTCTATTCAGTGGTAAGGAAAAACAAAATTATTAAATTTTAAGGGAAATGTATGGACCTGAAATATGTTATACTTAGTGAAGTAATCCAGGCCCAGAAAACCAAGTGTCACATGTTCTCTCTCATATGCGGTTCTTAGCTATAAATGAAGGGACTTGCATGTGAGTTAGGATAAAACTCCAAAAACATATAATGGTATTAGGTTATAGGTTATTTCTCTCTCTCTCTCTCTCTCTCTATATATATATATATATATATGTATATATATATATATATATATATATATATTTGCATGCATGCATTCATGTTTCCACATGTGCACATATATGTTCCTCTTTAAAACAGATGAGTTACTCCAATAAAAATTTTTATGACACAATTCTGAAATTAGCAACAAAGTTGTCATACTGTGGTGATGCATCAATTTGAACTGTCCTTAAATAAGTTATACAAAAATTTCTGTCATTTATACAATTCTTTGATTAAAACTGTCAGGAGTTCTATGAATGATTATTTTCCATGGCTCTACTACCCTTCACCCATTGAACTAATTTAAAATATTTTGGATCAGTTATTCAAAATGTGAACCACAACTGCCTTGGAATATCCATTTCAACATTGCTCATAAGTTGAAACATAAGTAAAAGCAATTTTGTTTATTTCTTCTTCATATCAAGGTTGAATATGGACTGAAAATAACTTCCCAATTTACTTTGTTCTTCACATGACAGAAATAATTCAATTCCATAGTGCCCATAAATTATGTGTTCTAGTCACCTCGAAAGGGTGTGGCCTAGCAGGCTGAAGGAGGGGAAAATCTGAGAAGGGCAGAAATACAAAGTTATAGTAAGGCACAAGGTATGTAATTTCAGCACATTATCCTTTGGCAGTTTTGCTAAAACATAAAATTTCTACACCCCACCAATGCCATGCAGTGTCAGAGAAGAGACTGTTTCAATCATTCTTAATTTTGGAAAAGTTTCTCCACTGATGTCTGAATCAGTTCATATTTTATGATTATTTTAGAGACAGAGGGTGGGAGAAGGAAGGGAGGCAGAGAGAGAAAGAGAGAATTGGTGCACCAGGGCCTCAGCTACTACAATCACATTCCAGACACATGCACCACTCAGAAGGCATTGTGACCTTGTGCTTGCCTCACCTTTGTGCATCTGGCTTATGTGGGATCTGGAGAGTAGAACATGGGTCCTTAGGCTTCACAGGCAAGTTCCTTAACTACTAAGCAATCTCTCTAGCCCTCCTTTCAACTTTTATTGTTTCCAGAGTCATCTGCATCTAAGTAGATTTCATCTCTCTATTTTCTAAAAGGTGGTGTCTGCCTGCCTAACCTTCAGGGATAAGGAAGAATCAGTGGAGAAAAAGAAAACTCACATAAGTTTGTATTTGTTGCCTGAATTTAATAAAGAAATGAGTGAAGGGCTGGAGAAATGGCTTAGCAGTTAAGTGTTTGCCTGTGAAGCCTAAGGGCCCCGGTTCGAGGCTTGATTCCCCAGGACCCATGTTAGCCAGATGCACAAGGGGCGCATGTGTCTGGAGTTCATTTGCAGTGGCTGAAGGCCCTGGCATGCCCATTCTCTCTCTCTCTCTCTCTCTTTCTCTCTCTCTGTCTGTCTCTTTCAAATAAATAAAGTAACAAAAAAATTAAAAAAAAAGAAATGAGTGAATTTCAAGATACGTACAGAAAGTGTTCTTGGTATAAGGCCCCTCGGAAACTGAAATATATTTTGACAAAGATAGGTGGCTAAGTTTTGGAAGAGAAACCAAAATATTCAAGAATTATAATTTGCATAGACTTTTCTCAGAATTTTTTTCATGATTTTAAAGAAATTTTAAACATTATTTTTATCCATTAGCTTGTAAGGCCATATTTATATTTTATAAGATTTTTAAAAGTTTTCTAAGACTTGTTTTCACATAGCTTGCATCAAAGCTAACTGACACAAAAGATTAAGTAGAATTATATTTCATGAACACACAAAGACTTACCTAGAGAACATATACATATATAGTCTGTGAGTTTATACTTTTATTAAAATAGATTTAAGTAGGTACAATATTTTCAACCTACAAATTGTGTCGATAGCAGATAATGTTCACTAATATTGCTTTAGTTTTTTTAAAAAAAGGTATCATTATGTGTTCTACTTGAAAAATGTACCTCCTGAGCCAAACATGGTAGCTCACACCTTTAATCTCAGCACTCAGGAGGCAGAGATAGGAGGATCAATGAGTTCAAGGCCACCCTGAGACTACATAGTGAATTCTAGGTCAGCCTGAGATACAGTGAGACCCTACCTCAAAAAAAAGAACAACAACAAAAATAAAATTGAACCTCCTTTTCTATTTGCACATGGATAAGAAACAATCCAACGTCATTACCAAAACAATAGACTTCTAAGAGCAATCAGAGTAGCCAGAGTTTCTATGTGGCAAAAAAATATATATATATATATATTTAGATGACACAACTTTCTGATATTTTATATCTGTTTTTATTTCTACTACTATAGCACATTTGTTTTCTTTTCTCATTTTCTCTTTCATTCCTACAACCATACATTTGGAAGGTATGGAATTGTTGCTAAGAGAAAATCAGCATGAAAAAATATAAATATGGAAATTCCTATTCTCTAACCTGTTGTCATCATTTTTACTTATATACTCCCTACTTTGTCAACAGCTTTCTGCTCTGTGAAATTAAAACAATTGCTACTTATAAGTATAACTGTATTGTTCTGAATGAGTTGTCAAAATAGGTAACTTCATTTCTATAAATAGAATAGATTCTATTTTAAACCAATGCTACCAGAATCCAAATGGCTCTTTTAGAAGCAAGGTTTCCAGATAGGACAGGGCATTACTATGCAGTTAATCCTCATATCACAGGTCAAATCTATATCTAGATAAAAAATGGCTTTAGAATCTGATGCCATCAGAATAAAACTACCTCTCAGAACTTGGAAAATTAAACAAAGAAAGAAACAGAGATTAGCTTGAAGTGAAAATTATATTCTTGATAAACTATAATTAACACACCATTTGTGATGACCATGTTAAAAATTATGGGTATCTTGCAGCAGGCTAGCACAATATCATTCATGATAGGCAAGTACATTTGGCAAGTGAAACAAATTGCAATAGGATTTTTGAAATCATATTACTTTTCCTCTCTCCTCCTCCTCCTCCTCTTCCTCCTTCTTTTTCTACTTCTTTGAGGTAGGGTCTCACTCTAGTTCTAGTCAAGATGACCTGGAATTCATTATGTAGTCTTAGGATGGTCTCGAATTTATGGTGATCCTCCTACCTCTGCCTCCAAAGTGTTGGGATTAAAGGCGTGCACCACCACACCCAAATCATATTACTCTTCTTAAGCAATGTTTTGGTCATGATCCTTTTAGGGACTGGATGGGAATGTTTGAGAAAAAGTTTAATAAATGGATGGTGTTGCAGTTACTTTTCATCACTAGGACAAATACCTGACCAGAAGCAGGTTATGGGAGGAAAGGGTCATTTCAGGCTTAAAGATTCAGGGGAAGTTCTATCAAGGCAGAAGAATCTGGCTCATTTTCATAGATGCAAGCTGAGAGACACCACCAAAGGCCAGCAAATGCCAACAGCCAGAGCTCAAAGTCACTTGTCTCTATAGATCCAATATGGCTGGACTTAAGATACATCTCCAATGACATCTCCTCAAGTGGAGCTTTGCATGGTGAATACTTAAGAAAGAAGCTTTATCCAAAGTACCTCAGCATATGGGGAACACACTTTTTCATTCAAACCTACATAGATTGTTTTCAAAGAAAGAGGTAAGAGTGCAGTCAAACTCATTGGATATTAGATACCTGCTAATACAGAGTGTCAGACACCCAAAAGCCTAGGTTTAAGGGATAATTGGAAAGCTGAGGATGGAAGTAGGTGAGGAGGGTCATAGGGAGAAAACACCACCTGAACTATGACCTCAGGTCCAAGAATATACTCATCTAAAGGGGACCCTGAACAGAGGTACAGGGTAGTATTCCCAGAGGAGTACACATTTTCCCCTTTGAGTGACAGCATGTTAGGTCACAATGCTGATAATTACATAAATCATTATACTGGGCCTTAGAAGAGAGAGATGCTTGAAAAACAGGAAGACTCAAAGAACTATCTGTGCTCACCGATACATATTTATGATGCTTTAAGTCCATTGACAGGAATTACTGGTTTTATGTGTCTGCATATTATTAGTGATACTTTGATTCTGCCATTTAAGTGACACTTGTTATATACTCTCTGGAGAATTTTACTTCTATACCTCTTCCCCAGTGAACTATTCTTTTTATTTCTATCTTGATTTTCCCATTTGGCAGATGAAAAAAACTGACTGTAAAATGAAATAAAATTTTGCAACTAAACCTTTTACTTAGCCACAGTGCTTAATTGCTATCTAATGCATTCAATCCATCCATGTAATCATAGGAAACTCCCTTTGGCTCCATTAATCTAAGTGAATTAGATAGTTCAATATAGTATCTTTATTTTTACTTTACTTCTACTATAGATGTACAAGCATGTCAAGACAGTATCAGTGATAAAATAGGATGCATTTTATTATAGTGCACAGGAAATACTTATATTAAAATTATTCATTATCTAAAATTCAAAATTCCCTGAATACCTTGCTTACCATGTTTTTTTTTCTAAATCTAAAAATTCCGTGAGGAATAGAAGAATAGAGCAAAAGGCCAAAGACATTCCATGAAGGATGAAAATGAAATATCTTGGCATAAAATTATAGCTGTATGTTGAAAGCATACTTGGAAAAGAGAAAGCATTTTGGTTTATTGATGCAGTTTCATGAGATCCAGGGCCAACTAAGAGAAGTCTCACTGAAAATATAAGTTGAGGTTGGGTAATTAAAGACCATGTATCCTGTCAAAAACAACTGTTATGAATCATAGATCAGAGATAAGTAGTGAGAGACTGTGACTACATTTTCATTTTAGAACCATCATTTTGATGGCAATGTGAAGAATAAACCACAGTAGTAAGGGGAAACTTCTTAGCACACTCTTTGAATCACCCAGAGAAGTCCATAGTAAAATAAAAAGAAATAATTATTCATATCAAATATTACAAAAGATTTCTCATCATTTTCTATCTATCTTTCCTATACATTTCCCCCTTGTTTTACTTTTTACTACCTGCTGCCTCATAGGTTCTTTTTTTTTTTTTTTTTTTTTTTTTTTTTTTTTTTTTTTTTGGCTAGGGGCGGGGTTGTTTAGTTTTCACAAGCTTTACTCAATTTGGAAACAGGCCTGTAAGCATTAGTGTGACCTCTTGCCGTGCCTGGATCTATGAAGGAAGTGTCAAATCTGCTCTTGATAAATGCTTGTGTCCTTGCACTAAGGGAATACAGTCTATGTGTGAGACTATCCAGGGGCTACCCCCACAGAATGAAAATCTAAAACAAATGATATGCCCTATCAGCGTAGTTTTATCCCTGCAATATTTTATGTTAATTTTAGGATGACTTTTATAAGTCTAGTATTTAAAGAAAGTGTCATTCAAATTAAGAACAGAGAACTCTTTATTTCCATTGCTCCCACCATATGCCTTTTAAAATGGTACAAAGAAGAGGTTATAGTTAAATATATAAAAGTTATCACAAGAAAAATATGTTCAGAAAGAAATCTTTCATGTGAAATACAGGCTGTTTTTAGTATTTTATTTTCAATGATACGATCAGTCATGCAAAACACATGTTCTTCTTATACTACCTAAAAAAATTATGAAAAATCAAAATTTAATGCAAAATACAAGCTTATAAAATCCTTCTTGTACTTATTTCATATATAATACTAATTTCACAATTACTCTGATTAAACATATGCTTTATAAAAGAATTGGAAAGCACTTAAAATATTGTGTTCCTTTCTCAACACAAAGAACATGATTTAAAAGAGGAAGCAATATGAAAACAAATGAATCAGCACTATCAATAATAGAAATTAAAGCACTCATGTATTTGGTTCATAATTTCCTGAAGAGATTTTTGTATGCTCAGAAAATGTAAAGAGAGTGAGGGCTTCATATCCTATTGATATAAAAGAATATGGAAGTTTTACTTTCATACAAACTCAGTCTGATTAGAAATGAGCTTTTACCTAGTGGAACACACAAATGTTTCCTAAACAAAGAACATACTCACCCACATACAGAAAGAAAAAAAAACTTGAAAAGTCCATTCATTTATAAACCTGTCAATTCATGAATGCATACTATGATATGATTCATGAAGGAATGAGAACTTGTTCTAGCTAATCATGCAGCCATTTCCACATGTGATGCATGAAAACGCTAAGGATCAATTCTGTACTAACTACGGGGTGCTTACTTTCCTTCAATGGGAATTGTTTTAATGCCTGTTTTAATCAGTAGTAACTACTAGCAATAACATGCTTTTAATTATGTTTTAAGTGAGTCCTTTATTGGGCTGTTTTGGGAAGCAAATTAGTCAAAAGAAGCTGTTAATCAAAGACGTGTTACTGGCACAAAATAAATGTTCATTTAAGGAGCCATTTGAAATAAACCTGGCTCATTGCTCCTAACAACCTGCAAGGACACTAAGGCCTCTGGAGGATAACTTCTTCAGTACTTGCTTGGATACGCCTTGCTGCTCAGAAGTTATAAGGAGAAACATTAAGCAGTTGAGGTCATTCATCAGCTAACTTTTACTACTGTACTCAAGAAAATGAGCCTCCTAGGAACTTCACAGTAGATCTATTCCTTCATTAGCTAAGTAATATTGAGAGAGATGTTCCTGTCACTTCCAATGGAGAAATCTATTGCACTGAATTTCAGTTGCATCCCTTTTGTCTATGAGCTGTCTTTGCAAATTCCAAGGTATTTAGGCTGAAAAACTAGCATAATTATCTCTGAACATTTTTCGTATATATTCATTTCCTTTTATTGAATGATCTCTGGCCAGAATGTACCACTGGGCATGATTATATATTTTATTTTACTCACCAGTCGTAAGATTGGGCTTTCTCACTATTATCCTCTATTAGCAAGATGTAAATTGAAATACAAGTTTAGAAAATATATCAAATGATGATTTAACTCCTTAATTAAAAAAAGCATAACTGCATGAAAATACAGTGGTGAAAACATTAATTTTAAAGATTATTTATATTTATTTGCCAGATAGCTTAAGACTTTAAAATTCTTGCTTAGAATTTATCATTCTTTTCTAGCTTCCATACTTGAAGGTTAAAACTACTGAAAGTTAGATTTTCACCTCAGGCCAAACCCCATGACAGACAGAATTTTTGAAATTTGAACATTCAAATAGAACTACTACTTTTGAAAAGAGTGTCAGGTATGTGGTCACTAAATTCATTGTCATGGGCGGTTACCTTACCACAATGCCTGACATGCAACAAGCTGGTTACAAATATTTGCTTAGTGTCTGTTGAACTTATGCACACACAGAGAACCCATTGTGTTTATTCACATGGAGTGAGACAGGAAAGAACTACAGGCAAGAAGACAGGACTCCTGACCTACAGAGTTGTACAATCTGGCATAGGGCTAAATTGTTTTCTCCTTCCACAATATGGACTGTAGTACAGTATAGCCTTGGGTGAGCTCAGCAAGTACATCTCCATCTGTCAGTTTGTTTCATCCACTCACTGTTTCTGAACTTAAGGATAGTGTTACCATATTCACAGGTTTGTCACTGTAGTTGTTCTATTTTCAATTTTTCTTTAGTATTTATTTTCCATTTCTCTCTTTTGATTTTTTTGTGGGGGGGGGTAGAAAGGGTCAAAGTCTCACTAGTCAAGGTCAGCCCAAACTTCCTGCATGGCAGAACTGTTGATGCATGCCAAGACACTGGGCCTCTCTCTTGACTTTTGATTTTTGTTTTTTTTTTTGGTTTTTCGAGGTAGGGTTTCACTCTAGCCCAGGCTGACCTGGAATTCACTATGGAGTCTCAGGGTGGCCTTGAACTCACGGCGATCCTCCTACCTCTGCCTCCCGAGTGCTGGGATTAAAGGCGTGCGCCACCACGCCCGGCTCTTGTTGCTGTTTTTTTGAGGTAGGGTCTCACTCTAACCCAGGCTGACCTGGAATTCACTATGGAGTCTCAGGGTGGCCTGGAACTTATGGCGATCCTCCTACCTCTGCTTCCTGAGTGCTGGGATTAAAGGTATGCGCCACCATGCCTGTCTTGACTTTTGATTTTTAAGTAAAAACAGCCAAATTGGATTGAATGGTCAAGGCTGTACCTCTGTGGTCCACTTTCTCCACTGTAGTAGTTGGTTACAACCTGGTTGTAAATTGTCCCCATATGTGTGTGGACAAGAGCTAAAATAATCCATTCCTAATTCATGAAGGCAAGGATAATCCAAACTGAGTCAGGGATATAAAGATGTAGTATGGTCAGGAGACAGGACCTGAGAACAAGTTCTGTAAACTTATGCCTGCATCATGTTAGAACAAAGCATCAAGAAATTCTTTCTCATGGAATAGAAGGTAAGCAAGCCAATATTTCCCAGGCATGACTTGACCAGACCCAGAAATAGCAGGCCTAACAAGGTAGAAAATCAACAGAAGTACATACAGAGTAGATCACAATTGTACAATGTGATTTTCATATTAGCAGTTACACACCCCAGGCTGCAGTCTGGTGAATGCAGAACAAGGGAAAGGAGTAGGTCTGTAAATGCAGGTACAGTTTTATTCCTGTGAAGATTCGAAATGAGAGACAGATTTGAGGTATCCTGCATGACTTTTGTTATTATCTTGTATCCTGATTTGCCTAGGAAAATAATGACTCATGATAACTGAGCTCATACCAATTGCCACGTTCGGTGCAAAGTGTTATTATGCCACATTATATCATTTAACTTATCCTGAGATAGCTCCTGCTTGTTACAAGCAATGGGCTTGGGGTTTACATCAGTGATAGAATACTTGCTAGGCTATCATTTGTGAAGTCCTGGATTTTTTTTTTTTGTAGTATTGAAAGAAGAATTTAAAATACATTTTAAAAATATATTTTGAAGTAACCAAGGAACACTGCAGGGGGATCTTTGTGACCTTGTCTCCTTGGGGTCAGAATGCCCCTTTGCATTGAAGCATCCTAGAAGCTGCATTTAAATTCTCTTTGCTCCATCAGAACTTAAGGCACCAAGCACTTTCCCAACTGCCACACATACATCAAAATGAAGATATGCAGCCTCAAAAGATTCCAATACCTCATTCAAATTATATTAAATTATATCATTCAAATTTTTGTATGGAACACCATCCCGTTGTGGGTTTTTCAAACATAACATGGTAAGAATTACTCTAAAAAGGTGATTTGGTCAGGGGGCAGGAAGAAATGGTACCCTTATTCCATGAATTGGTCAGAAACATCATATATAGTACAGACACCAATAAACTCACTGCTGCCCTTCCTTTGGATCAGCCTACTCAAGCCTCTTTCTCTGGAGCGTGCTATCCTTGCCTTTGCTGAATTCATGTCTGCCTCATATGATTATGTTTGTTGTCTAAATTCTTCTCTTCAGGAAGACAAAACCAAAAGAGATACCCTCACTTGATAATAGCGCCACTTACCAGGAATTAATATTTCTACTTACACTGTTAAATATGATTATCATAACAATCCTCGAAGACCCAGATTGGTTCAGACTCTACTACAAGGTTATTTTCTGCCATCTTTACCACATATTATTTTCTGAGGTTTTATATCCATGTAATACACTTCTCATAAAAGTCCACTGATATAAATATTATTAATGCCTCTTTTGTTTGCTGTTTATTTTCAGTAAAGATAAGGTGGTGTGTGTATTTTACTTCAGTACCTTATAAAAACTGATATTTATTAAATGCTAAACTTTATCATATGCTTCCTCATTTCTTTATTTGTGGTGCTTCAGGGTGGGGTGGGGCTTTGAACTCACACATGCTATGCAAGTGCTCTACCATTCAGCTACATCTCCACACCCTTAAAGCTTAAGATTCAAATACAAATGTTTCAAAGGTTTTTTAGTGTTTTCATTCTCTGTCACATTATAGCCTTCTCTAATTGCAACTCTTAATAGTCTAAAGATCTGTAAAAAAATGAGGAAAAGGTTCTCTTTCTTCAAAATTTGTCTCTATTTATTAGCTTTCTAAAGTTCCGGTGTGAATTTGCATGGCTGAAAATCATTTCTATATATAATTAACATTTAATATATCAATAACTATATACTTAATCTGTACCATAACTGATTATTTTAATGAAAACATGTGTTCCAATTTGTGTTATGTCCACCTAAATCATATTCTCTATTGACTTATTCTTGTCAAAAATGAAATATTCCTACCATGATAGTTTATTCTATCAGTAGATCTGTTTTGAATTTATTTTCCCAGGAGGCTGTTGAAGAATTGTAGGAAATACAAAATATAAATGAAGAATGAAAAACAAAAATCAAAATCTTCCCTCATGTTTTCTCTAGTCTATGTTCTGTCTTCCAAGGCTCAATGCTGTCATTATTCTTCTCCATGGCTGTTGTGGGTTGTGGAGAGGCGTGTACCCTCTCAATCTCACTGCACAAAGTAGATTGGAGAAAAGCAGGGTAGAAAATTGAGTTCTATGACTGGTTCAATTGATGTTAATTGATACAATATGAAAGAAAATCATGTCTGGAGTTTCTGCTTATCACAGGTGATTTGTGATACCCTGATTTTATCTATTCCCACTAAATTCCAACAATATGAGTCCAATCACAATAATTTTACTAATTAAACTTTAGAAAATGAATGCAGGATTAAGACTAACTCTGCTTTGCTACATATGTTAACTCTATTAAATATCTCTCAGTTAATCATTTTAATAACCTTGGAAATTACTGATGATTTCTGAAGTTATCTTTATGAAAGTTGCACAAAAGATGAACATAATTGTAACTATTAATGTTTTTTTTTAATTTTTTTGGTTTATTTTATTTATTTATTTGAGAGTGACAGACAGAGAGAGAAAGAAGGAGAGAGAGAGCGAGAGAGAGAGAGAATGGGCGCGCCAGGGCTTCCAGCCACTGCAAACGAACTCCAGATGCGTGCACCCCCTTGTGCATCTGGCTAACGTGGGTCCTGGGGAATCGAGCCTCGAACCGCGGTCCTTAGGCTTCACAGGCAAGCACTTAACCACTAGACCATCTCTCCAGCCCCTATTAATGTTTTTGATACTTAAGAGCTGATATGTTTTGGAGGAACACTTAAATACACAAAAAATCATATTATGTTTATATTGAATTCCACTGGGTTTCTGTGTATGACAGAATCTGCACTTTTACCTTGAACTAGCATGTCCTTATTAAGTGCTAAGTTAGCACCTTTCCAAATTCATCATGCTGCACAAGCCACCTGAAGGGATTACTTCTGATCCTGCTCCACAGTGAAGAGGTTTTCCAGTTAATGATGCAACCATATTCTCCATTTCTTGTACCCTTGGAACTGCAGAAATGTGATCTTTGCAATACAAAGTAGCTACCAACCCTCCTGCCAAAATTATAAAACTCATTTATTTCGATCAGCACTGATAGCAACTGTCTTCTGATTTAAACTGCTGTTAGACTCTTCTTTACTTTGTTGTCATATAAATTTCACTGGTGGAACAAAATCGGAATGCTGACACCTAAGCCATGCAAGTCTCAAATTAGAATGATTCAATTTGCATCCATTTTGATAACTAAGCTGGAAAAAAAAAAACTTATTCAAAAGTTTTTAATAGGGAAATAACAGCTTTAATTTTGATAGATGTTTTTACCCCTCTACAGATCATTCTGAATAGAAGTGGATAACTACAAGTGAGAATGAGGTTAGCCTAAGCTACATGGGATTCTGCCTGAACAAAAAAAAAAAAAAAAAAAAAAAAAAAAGAAAAATATTCTCAATTGGAAAGAAAAACCTATAACTCTCAATGTATAAGAGTATTTTTCAACAGAGTATTTAATTTCAAAAATATATTATTTGATTTTGTTATTATTTCTCTCACTTTTACTCCTTCTCTCATGTATTTTATGCTATACAAAACTAAACGTTCACATTCAGAGTTATTTTGTGTAAGCTCAAAGTGAGTGATAATGTTATGAGATTGAAAATTATTAGTTCCTTGGGAAATGAAAAGAATCTCATGACCTCTAATGTATAGAGCCTATATATGCATGCACAAACAGATGTATAGTATGTCTAGTACAACATATGGGGAGTTTTAGTAGAAATATATAAAATCTACTTAATGGAGCAATAACAGAAACAAGGTTGGCAAATACTATGGTGTTCTATTACACTCAAAGATTGATTGGATTAAAAAAATCAACATATAAACTTTGCAGACATAAATACAATTATCTAATTTCTAGTTGATGTGTTTTACAAATGTCTTTTTTTATATGAAACATGAAGTTGTGGGTGCAGTATCTGGACACTGTAAAAACTTTAACCTGTTCTTTTTTTAATACTCAACATACTTTTAATGATAACTAACAACTTTATAATATGTTTTCCTTCAACACCCTACATGGTGCCTTCCTAAATTGGTCACTTATTGATCCAGAATAAACAATATACAAATGTACACCTGGGTAACATTACTCACTACAAGAAACAGCTGATTTAATATTATTAAATAATTTACTTATATAATTGAAAATCATCTCCTCCTTAGTCTTGTGTAATAAAACTACTTTTTAGTTCACTGAGTACTAAGAAAATGCAAACATAGAAGCTAATCACAATTAACATTTAAACCTGTTGTCACTGCAAATCACTTTATTATTTAATCACAATATTTAAACTTCTTACAGCCCCATTACCTAATTTCCAAGTATGAAATGATCAAATAGGAAAAGAAAACAGGTACATCTCTTTGAAAGACTTTAACTCTTGATGGTAGCCATTCTGATAGGAGTGAGATGGAATCTCAATGTAGTTTTAGTCTGCATTTCCCTGACAGCTAGGATGTAGAACATTTTTTTTAATTGTTTATATGCCATCTGTGTTTCTTCTTTTGAGAACTCTCTATTTAATTCTTTAGCCCATTTTTAAATTGGGTTTTTTAATATCTTATTATTTAGCTTTTTGAGTTCTTTGAATATCTTGGATATTAATTCCCTGTCAGATGTATATCTGGCAAAGATTTTCTCCCACTTTATAGGTTGCCTTTTTGCTCTATTCAGTGTCCTTTGTTGTACAAAAGCTTTGTAATTTCATGAGGTCCCAGTGATTAATCTGTGGTTTTATTTCCTGAGCAATTGGGGTTATATTCAGAAAGTCTTTGCCAAGACCAATATGTTGAAGAATTTTCCCTACTATTTCCTCTAGCAATTTCAGAGTTTTGGGTCTGATATTACGGTCATTGATCCATTTGGGGTTAATTTTTATGCAAGGTGAGAGATAAGGATCTATATTCATCCTTCTACAGACACATATCCAGTTTTCCCAACACCATTTGCTAAAGAGGCTGTCTTTTCTCCAATGAGTATTTTCGATATTCTTGTCAAAGAAAAGGTGGCTGTATCTACCCAGACTTATGTCTGGGTTCTGTATTCTGTTCCATAGATTTACATGTCTGCTTTTGTGTGCGTACCATGCTGTTTTTGTTACTATAAGAGAAATAGTCTTGAATTTTGATATAAAGTAATGATAATAAAGAATGTCTCAATTTATGTATAGCACAAATACTAAAACAATTAACAAGACAAATTAAATGTAAAATACTTTAATTGATTATTATAGCTTTTATTATATTTAATAACTAGACTCATTATGGTAAACTACTTCAAACATACAAAATATTTACAATTTTCTCAAAATAAAGGTTATTTGAGGAAAATACCACATTTGTGTGTATAGAAGAATTAATAAAAACCTCATGATATTTCTACTAAAAGTCCATATTTAAAATATCTTAGAATAGAATTAGCAGTGACAAAATCTAACTCACTTGAATTTAAAAAGAATATATTATCAAATCACAAGAAATTGCATATGCATACTATAAACTAGTAGAATAATAGCAAATATAGTAATGAAGTTCAAAACTTAGATCTCTTAATTAGATCAAAACTTACATTATCTCTCTAAAAAAAAAATTCTCTCTGGACTGATGCTTGAAGGTTTTAGGGTACATGGCCAGTTTCCCGGTAACGGAATACGTGGGTCTATTGGCAACTCTGTAGTCAGATTTTTTAGGACTCTTCATATTGCTTTCCAAAGTGGTTGTACCATCTTACATTCCCACCAACAGTTGATGAGGGTTCCTATTTCTCCACATCCTCACCAGCATTTATTTTCATTTGATTTTTTTAATGTTTTCTATCCTTACTGGGGTAAGGTGGAATCTCACAGATGTTTTAATTTGCATTTCCCTGATGATTAGGGATGATGAACATTTTCTTAAGTGTGTGTTTGTCATTCATATTTGTTCCTCTGTGAACTGCCTGTACAGCTCTTGGCCCCATTTTGTGAGTGGGGTGTTTGACTTTTTATTTTTTAGGTTTTTGGGTTCTTTGTACATTCTAGAGATTATGTCTCTATCAGTCAGTTGGATATTCAGCAAATATTTTCCACCATTCTGTGGGTAATCTACTGGATGTGCTTACTGTATGTTTATTTGTGAAGAAACTCTTCAGCTTAATGTGATCCAATTGGTTGAGTGATTGTTTAAGATCCTGAGCTATTGGCTTTATTTATTTATTTTTTTTTCAGGAAGTCTTTTCACATTCCTATATCATGGAAAGTTACTCCTATATTTTCTTCCATTAGTAGCCAAATTTCTTGTCTTATATTGAGGTCTTAGATCCATTTGGACTTGAATGATGTGCATGGCAAGATGTATGGATCAAGTTTCAATTTCCTGCATATGGTTATCCAGTTTATCCAGCACCATTTGTTGAAGTTGCTATCTTTTTTCCAGCCTATATTGTTAGGGCCTTTGACAAATATCAAGTACCTATAGTTGCTTGACCCAAAGTCCGGGTCCTCAAGTCTATTCCATTGATCTATAGTCCTGTTTTTATGCCAGTACCATGCTGTTTTTATTACTATGGCTTTGTAATATAGCTTTAGATCAGGTATGGTGATGCCTCCAGAGGTATTTCTTTTGCTAACGATATGATTGGATATCCGAGGCCTTCTGCCTTTCCATATGAAATTTGAGATCATTTTTTCAATCTCTGTGAAGAACAATGTTGGGAAGTTAATTGGAATTGTATTAAATCTGTATATTTCCTTTGGTAGGCTTGCTGTTTTCAGAATGTTAATTCTGCCTATCCAGGAGCATTGGAGGTATTTCCATTTTCTGAAGTCCTCCTCAATTTACTTTTTGAGGCTTTTTGTGTTTTCATTGTATAGTTCTTTCCCTTCCTTGGTTAATGTTAATCCAAGGTATTTTTGTTGTTGTTGTTGCTATTAAAAATGGAACAATGTCCCTTATTTCTTTCTCTGTATTTTGTCATTCGCATATTGAAAGGCTAATGATTTTTGTGCATTGATTTTGTATTGTGCTACTTTGTTAAAGGAGTTAATCACCTTCAAGAGTTTTGGGATGGAGGCTCTTGGGTCTCTTACATATAGAAACATGTAATCTGAGAATAGAGCTAATTTAAGTTCTTCCTTTCCAAACTGTATCCCTTTGATTTCTTACTCCTGTCTTATTGCTTGAGCTAGGACTTCTAGTACTATATTGAAGAGCAGAGGTGAGAGTGGATACCCCTGTTTTGTTCGTGATCACAACAGGAATTCTTCTAGTTTCTCTCCATTAAGTATTATTTGGGTTTAGGAGGTTTGTATATAGCCTTTATTATGTTAAGATATGAACTGATCATGCTAATTTTCTCCAAGGTTTTGACCATGAAGTGATGTTGTATTTTGTCAAAGGCCTTTTCTGCATCTATCAAAGTGATCATGTAGTTTTTGTGTTTAAGCTTCTTTATGTGGTGTATTACATTGACTGATTTTCATGTGTTGAACCACCCCTGCATTCCTGGGATGAATCCATTTGATCAAGGTGGATAATGCTTTTGATGTGTTGTTGGATTTGGTTTACAAGGACTTTGTACAGGATCTTTGTGTCTAAGTTCATCAGGGAAATAGGCTAGTAGTTTTACTTGCTTGTGGCATCTCTGCCTGGTCTTGGAATTAGGGTGAAATTAGCTTCATTGAAGGAGTTGGGAACAGACCCAGATATTCTGCTTCTGGGCATGTACCTTCAAGCCTCAGTCCAGAGAGATTTGCTCAACCATGTTTATAGTGGCTCAATTCATAACAGCTAAGAGCTGGAATCAACCCAGATGCCCATCACTAGAAGAATGGATAACTAAGATGTGGTATATCTCCATGATGGAATTCTACACAGCAGTAAGAAAAAATGACACAATTAAATTTGAAGAAATTGGTTGAACCTGAAACAGATCATTTTCAGTGAACTTACCCAATCATAGAAAGATAATCACTGCATAGTCTCACTCATTTACAGCATCAAACCTGACTCTACCCAAAATGCCAATGTAATCAGCAAGCAACTGTACCAATAGGGTGGGTGACACAAATCTGGACCCAAACAGCAATGTTACCATAAAATTCTGCATCCTAAAAGGATGACCAAATAGTTGAATCTTCACCAGGCCCTTAGAGGGAACACCTGAGTCACAAGGCACGGGAGCCGGTATGATGAAGACTGACATTAATCTTCTACAGCTTCTCTCTTTCTCTCTCTCCTTCTTCTCTCTAACTCTTGTATATTACTTATTTTTTTCTTCCTTTTCTTCATGGGCACTGACGTGTAACTCCCAGTACCAGCAGGTGGCTATCATCCACAATGAGCTTTTGATCAGAGAGACTTACAAAGTTTCTTAAAAGAATGACAAAATTCTGTCAGAGTACTTGATGACCCACCAAAGGTTAGTGGTAAGACCCTACTGCTGAAGACACCATATGTGGTTGACACGTAACATGGAGTGACATGGCTGGCTAGAAGCTGGAAGAAAGTCAGTCCCAAGATAGTCAGTGTGTCTGGTGCCACAAGGTGCTACATGGGCAACTGGGAGAAAATGACCAAAATCTGTCCAAGCAACTCATGGTCTAACCTACTTAGCAGCAAATAACCTGTTGTGATTCTCACACAAGTGCAACAGTGGCACACAGCCATGGTGGGAAACCTACTGCTCATCATTTGGCTTACTGGTCCACTCAGTGGAGTGGAACCTATATCTGGAGCTGGGAAACAAGTCAGAATCAGATCCAAAAAATGAGCCTGCTCTCCATTATCAAGCTACCACCAATAGTGGGCTATAAGAAGGCCTATACCTATTAAATTCTCTCTAAAAAAAAATAATGGTTATCCCATTTATCTGGTGCTAACTCTACTCTCTGTTGGAGAATCTGCTTCTCTTTTTCAGATAGACACAGATCCTAAGGAGAGAAACACCTCATCATATCTTAAAAGGACCCCAGCTGAAACTAAGAATATTTGGTGAATCAAGCAAGGGTGCTGTTTTCTTGGTGAACCTGGTACCAGTACAAGGTACAAAGGTGAAGGAGATCAACACAGAGAACAATCAACTCTTACCAAATCAGATATCCAGAGACACAGAAGCTCCCAAGACCTCATCACTGAAGCAGTCCTAAAATGAACCCAACATGGCTCAGGGAAATTTGCAGAAGAGGCGGCAGAAAGAACATTAGAGCCACACATTGGGTCAGGATACACAGAGACATTTCCTGTTACCCATAACTGAGGGTTAATTCCACAATGCATGACCCATATACCTCAATATGGAGGGGCCAGGGGAAGGTGGGAGGACAGGGAAGATGTTAACAATGGTACCAATTTGATTGTATTTACTGAGTACTGAACTAATTAATATTAAACAAAAATCCAGACACACACACACAAAAGAAAGAAAATAAAACAAGTAATGGAGCAAAGATAAGTCTTTTTAAGCATAAAATGAAATGTAGATATGTCATATAGTCATTACATATTATGAAAAGTACCTAGGTTTATATGTACATAGACTTCTTTGCAAAGATGCATAGATAGAGCTGAGTATAGAATTAACATCATAAAGCCATCACTGTAAGTTGTCGATTAATATTTCATCCAAATTCACAGTATTTTATCATTCCAAAGCAGTACATATTGGTGAAAATTTTTTTAATTATTACAAATGTATACATAAAAAAAGAGATACAAATGTCTTTCGAAAGGCTGTAGTGATCCAGCTTCAAAAGCCTGAAAATAAACTTGTGATTACGTATCTTTTAAGACATCAACTCTAATATTTGACATGGATGAGTACAAAGAAATGAAAGTTTATATTTATCTCTAGGAGTTTATTAAAATTAGCATTTGTAAAGTTTTAAATAAAACATTTGCATTACCAAATGTAGTAAAGTCTGAAATATTTAAAGGAGAGAAAGAGAAACAATGAACTATAAGCCACTTCCTATGAGGATCAACTCCAAATTGATTCTAGACCAGTCCCTGCAAAGTTCTTTTTTCCCCTTATAAACAAACCTCACAGTTTATAGTTCTTACTGCATTCAGGTCTTTCAACTCTAACCAGAATGGTCCATGGAGCTATACTTACAGTACTCCAAGGTGTCTCTTAGGCCTAAGTTTCAAATTGTTCCATATTCCTCCTATAAATCAGTTCTTAAAGGATAAAAGCCACATAGTCAAGTTTCTAGCAGCAGCAACCCTACTCTCTGTTTTGGTTTTATTGTCACAGTTAGTTTGTCATTGCTAGGAAAAACCAGCTGACCAAAAGCAGTCTGTGGAAGGAATGGGTTTACTTTGGCTTACAGAATTGAGGCAAAGCTCCATGATGGCAGGGGAAAGCTGGATATAACACCTATACTCCTGTCCCTAATAACACACCTCTAAGATTGCAATTCCCAAATTGCTATCAGCTGGGTATCAAGCATTTAGAATACATAAGTTTATGGAGCAGGGGAATGAATTCAAATAACCACAAGCAGTAACAGAACTATCAGAGAATCCAATTATGAATAACTATACTCAACCCTGTCTATTTTCAACCATTATAATTGAAAATTAAAGCACTCTTTTTTTGAATTAGGATTTTGCTATGTAGCCCAGATAGGCTTGAGTTGTGCTCCTCCTGCCACAGACCTCTCTAATATGCTGGTGTTACAGAGGGGCACCTTATGCAAGTATTCATAGCAAATTTTTCTATCACCAAATATTCCACAGTGAGTTTTCATAAATTGATTTACTATATATCAACAGAAACTGAATAAAGGAGATTTCAATGGGGGCAGGAAACATGTCATGGATTTTGATAAGAGATGGATCACATCTCTGTTATTTCTGTGATACAACCAACAAGTATTCCCCTGTATCTTTTACTCTTCCATTTGTCACAGAAGAAAATATTCAAGATAATCTTCAATGTTATGCTATCAATCATGTGGAAATCCACTATCTTTAATTATTGGGTAAATAATTTATGGAAAGAAAAAAAAATAAATTTCAGAAAATAATATCCTTGAATAACATTGAAGAATTACATTAGTAAAAGTAAACTTTCATTAAAAGTACTGGTATATATTCTGTTCCCTGACCACAACAATCAAAATAACATTCACTATTAAATTGAAAAGTGGAGTCTCAGGAGGTGGCTCAGTTGGTAAAGCACTTACCATACAACCATGAAAACTAGAGTTTGAATCCCCTAATTTCAAATAAATGCCAGGCATGATTGCATGCACTTGTAACCCCAGTGCTCTGAAAGCCGCTAAAGAAGGGCCCCCAGGACAAGCAGGAAAGCTAAATTATCATATGCTTTCCCCACCATGATAAAGCTTCCACTCAAACTGTAAACTTGAATAAAACCGTTCCTCTAATCATCTGCTTTTAGTCACATGGTTTGTCCAAATATGACAAAGGTAACTACAATAGAAAATGAGTATATATTCTTTCCCATTAGAAAAATACTCAAGATTGAGTGGAGTTATTTCTGCAAGAAACCTGAATGCATGGTTTTTGGTGTTTCGGAACTGATTTGAGATGGGAATGTGGAAGGATTTAAATATCTGAACTCAAGAATCTTTACAGTGTATAAGCAGAACTTGATGTATCATTTTGGTGAGAGTTCAACAACTTAAATGCAGAAAGAACTATGGACTAAGGGGGCATGGATTAAGAAGAAGAAAGAAAATAAGACTTTGTTAGGAAAAGGGCTGATAAGCTTGTGTGAGTTGTTGCCTGTGCATTTCCCATGTCCTGGGAACTTAAGCCCAGTTAAATTAAAAAGTAATGGACAGTCTGGCATAGTGGCACACACCTTTAATCCTAGCACTTGGGAGGCAGAGGTAGGAGGATAGCTATGACTTTGATGAAACCCTGAGACTACATAGTTCATTTCAGGTCAGCCTGGGCAAGAGTGAGACCCTACCTTGAAACAAACAAATAAACAAACAAACAAAGAAACAAAATAATGGACTGAAGTGTTTGGCAGAACATGTGACGGAAAGATATAAAAAGTAAAGTTGGCCCAAGACAAATGAAATTTTAGGGCCTGAGAATGTAATCTATTTCAAATGCAATTATTTGATAGATTGCCACCATTAATATAGGGCCAGATGTTCTGCTTCAAGACAATAGGGAAATGTTGATTTTCTTTTCATTTTTAAATTAGTTTTGTACTCAGTGAATACAGTCAAGTTGGTACTATTATTAGCCTCCTCCCAGTCCTCCTCCTCCTCCCTGGCCCCTCCTTGTTGGGGTTTATGGGTAATGCATTGTAGAGTTATTCCTCAGTTATGGGTAACAGGAAATGTCTCTGTGTATCCTGACCCAATGTGTGGCTCTAATGTTCTTTCTGCCGCCTCTTCTGCAAATTTCCCTGAGCCATGTTGGGTTCATTTTAGGACTGCTTCAGTGATGAGGTCTTGGGAGCTTCTGTGTCTCTGGATATCTGATTTGGTAAGAGTTGATTGTTCTCTGTGTTGATCTCCTTCACCTTTGTACCTTGTACTGGCACCAGGTTCACCAAGAAAACAGCACCCTTGCTTGATTCACCAAATATTCTTAGTTTCAGCTGGGGTCCTTTTAAGATATGATGAGGTGTTTCTCTCCTTAGGATCTGTGTCTATCTGAAAAAGAGAAGCAGATTCTCCAACAGAGAGTAGAGTTAGCACCAGATAAATGGGATGACCCTTATTTTTTTAGAGAGAATTTAATAGTTGTAAGCCCTCTTGTAGCCCATGATTGGTGGTAGCTTGATAATGGAGAGCAGGCTCATTTTTGGATCTGGTTCTGTCTTGTTTCCCAGCTCCAGCTATGGGTTTCATTCCACTGAGCAGATAAGTTATCCAATTCAAGAGCAGCTGGTTTCCCACCATGGCAATGCACCACTATTACACTTGTGTGGGCATCACAACAGGTCATTTGCTGCTAAGTAGGTTAGACCATGAGTTGCTTGGACAGTTATTGGTCATTTTCCCCTACTCACCCATGTAGCACCTTGTGGCAGTAGATGTGCTAACTATCTGGGGCTGACTCTCTTCCAGCTTCTAGCCATGTCACTTCATGTTACATGTCAACCACATATGGTGTCTTTAGCAGTAGGGTCTTACCACTAACCTTTGATAGGTCATCAGGTACTCTGACAGAAATTTGTCATTCTTTTAAGAAACCTTGTAGGTCTCTCTGGTCCAAAGCTGATTGTGGATAATAGCCACCTGCTGGTATTGGGAGTTACAGGTCAGTGCCAATGAAGAGAAGGAAGAAAAAGATAAATAATATAAAAGAGGTAGAGAGAAGAAGAGAGAAGTGAGGGGGGGTAGGGAGAGGGAGAGAGGCAATAGAAGATTAAGGAAAGTCTTCATTGAACCCTCTCCAGGACCTTGTGACTCAGGTGTTCCTTCTAAGGGCCTGGTAAAGGTTCAATAATTCTGTTTGTCTTTTAGGATGTAGAATTTTATGGTACCTTTGCCATTTGGGTGCAGATTTGTGTCACCCACACTTTATTGGACCTCCCCTCCCAACCCACCCACCCTATTGTACAGTCCTCGAGATGCTTGCTGGGTATGTCAGCATTTTTGGCAGATTCAGGTTAGGTGCTCTAGAAAAGTGAGACTATGTGGCAATTATCTTTCTGTGATTGTGTGAGTTCACTGAGAATGATCTGTTCCAGGTTTGACCATTTTTTTTTTCAAATTTCATTGTGTCATTTTTCTTACTGATGTGTAGTATTCCATCATGTAGGTATACCACATCTTAGTTATCCATTAATCTAGTGATGGGCATCTGCATTGATTCCAGCTCTTAGCTATTACAAATTGATCAGCTATAAACACGGTTGAGCAAATCTCTCTAGACTGAGGTTTGGAGGTTTTAGGTACATTCCCAGTCAGGGAATAACTAGGTCTTTTGGTAATTCTGTAGTCAGATTTTTTTTTTTTTTTTTTGGCCTCTCCATATTGCTTTCCGAAGTGTTTGTACCATCTTACATCCCCACCAACAGTTGATGAGGGTTTCTATGTCTCCACATCCTCAACAGCATTTATTGTCATTTGATTTTTTAAATGTTTGCTATCCTTACTGGGGTAAGGTGGAATCTCACAGATGTTTTAATTTGCATTTCCCTGATGATTAGGGATGATGAACATTTTCTTAAGTGTGTGTTTGCCATTCATATTTGTTCCTCTGTGAACTTTGCCCCATTTTCTGAGTGGGTTGTTTGACTTTTTATTGTTTAGGTTTTTGGGTTCTTTATACATTCTAGACATTATGCCTCTATCAGTTGGATATTCAGCAAATATTTTCCCCCATTCTGTGGGTAATATACTGGCTTTGCTTATTGTACGTTTGTCTGTGAATAAAGTCTTCAGCTTCATGTGATCCCATTGGTTGAGTGATTGTTTAAGATCTTGTGCTATTGTTTTTTTTTTTTTTTTTCAGGAAGTCTTTTCCCATTCCTATATCATGGAAAGTTCCTCCTATATTTTGTTCCAGTAGTAGCTGAATTTATGGTGTTATATTGAGGACTTTGATCCATTTTGACTGGAGTGTTTTGAATGGCAAGATGTGTGGATCAAGTTTCAATTTCCTGCCATTGGTTATCCAGTTTGTCCAGCACCATTTGTTAAAGATGCTGTCTTTTTTACAGCCTATATTGTTAGGGCCTTTGTCAAATATCAAGTAGCTGTAGTTGCTTGACCCAAAGTCGGGGTCCTCGATTCTATTTCTTTATCTATACTCCTGTTTTTATGCCAGTACCATGCTGTTTTAATTACTATGACTTTGTAATATAGCTTTATATCAGTATGGTGATGCCTCCAGCAGTATTTGTTTTGATGAGAATATGCTTGGGTATCCGAGACATTCTGCCTTTCCATATGAAATTTAAGATCATGTTTTTCTGTCTCTGTGAGGAACAGTGTTGGGATTTTAATTGGCATTGCATTAAATCTGTATATTACCTTTGGTAGGATTGCCATTTTCAATGTTAATTCTGTCTATCTAGGTGCATAGGAGGTCTTTCCATTTTCTCAGGTCCTCCTCAATTTCCTTTTTGAGTTTTTTTATGTTTTCGTTGTATAGATCTTTCACTTCCTTGGTTAACATTATTCCAAGGTGTTTGTTGTTGTTGCTGCTATTGAAAATGGTCAATATCCCTCATTTCTTTCAATGTATCTTTGTCATTTGTATATAGAAAGGCTATTGATATTTGTGCATTGATTTTTTATCCTGCTATTTTGCTAAAGGAGTTAATCACCTTCAAGAATTTTTGGATGGAGTCTCAGGTTTCTTATGTATAGAATCATGTTACCTGTGAATAGAACTAACTTAACTTCTTCCTTTCCAAATTGTATCTCTTTTATTTCTTTCTCCTGTCTTATTGCTTGAGCTATGACTTCCAGTATTATATTGAAGAACAAGAGTGAGTGTGGACACCCCTAACTTGTTCCTGATATCAATGGGAATTCCTCCAGTCACTCTCCATAAGTATTTTTTGGGCACTAGTTTTGGAAGTATTACAAATACAAGAAAGAGAGGGCCATTGGATTTTCAATGCAGTGTTTTGAAAATGGGTACTGGGTCATGTGGGGCAATTATAAGATCCCTACATGGAGCAATTGTTAGGTGATGGCAAGGAACCATGCTGAGTGTAGCAGACAGCTTTAGGTTCACTGAGATGAACTTCCAGACCAGGCACAGTTATGGAGGAAGAGATATTTATTGACGCTTACAGATCCAGGGGAAGTTCCATAAATGGCAGAAGAAGCTGGCCTGCCTTCACAGGCCCAAGCATACACAGAGAGAAGCACAAGCCAAAAGGTCAAAAGCCACAGCACACTTCAGGAACTCCAGCTAGGCACACTTTGCATATCTTTAGATTGAAATCTGACACCCACCACCACACCTTAAGATCCACCCAGTGACATTGCCTCCAGCCAGGTGGCTAGAGATGCAAGCTACAAACAAATAAACAACTGAATATATTGGGGGCTATCTATTATATTTAAACCACCACAATGAGGAACCCTGGATTAAACAGGAGAACCTAAGATTGTGTAGACGACAGGGGTGTGGGACATCTTTCAGGAAAAACTGCTCACCCTGGCAAACGTGTGTCTGCCTCAAAAATGAATGTCTTCAGCTACAGGGGTCAAATTTGAATCTGGATGCCAGTCATGTCAGCTGTGTAACTTGATGTTTTCCCTGCTTGTTTTAGACATTACATTGGTCTCTACAAAGCTTTTTTTTGCCAAGAGAATGCTTACTTTGTCCTATTATGTGATAAAAGTGTTCAACTTGTGTTTGGATTTCACAGACTCACAGCTAAGAGACTATTCTGTCAGTTGCTTTTGGTCAGCAGCCTGTCCCAACAAAGTGAAGGTAACTACTACACTCTATCTACCCCAGTAATAATTAAATTTCATTAATTACTCATGGTGCTAGGTGGCCCCATGAGCCCCCCTCCTACCCATAACATAATATTGATGGGTCCATCATGTGCAGGACTTATGCTGCTGTGAGTTCATGAGGGTCATGACCTTGTCATGGTCATGCCTAGAAGGAAGATTTGAGTAGTGCTCCTTCACATCCTCTAGCTCTTGCATTCTTTCTGTCCCATCTTTCATGGTGTTCCTGAACCATGCAAAGAATGATATAAATGGCCCCTGTAGAGCGAAACATTCATCAGTCACTTATTTTAGCAATTTATCCAGTTATAAGCCTCTGTTCTAACCACCTTCCACTGTGAGGATTGGAATGGCAAGCTTTTCTGATCACAGCAGATAGCATATTTAATCTGAGGTAATAAAGATAAATATTTAGATGGTAGTTCTTAAAAATACATCTGTTTAGCAAAGCCACAATAGTAGGTTCCTAGGGTTTATGAACTCCCCAGCCATAAGCTTTTGACCTGGTTGCAGTACCAGGCATTAATTTTCTCTGGGCCTCAAATACATTAGGGAATGTTTGGTTACCCTCATGACAGTCTTGCTTCAGAGAGTGTGACAGTAATACAACTCTTGTACCAGAGGGAACATCTTGCCTGGTAGTTCAGTAGTGTAGCATACAGCTCCCACAGCTGAGTGAGACAGATGATAACTTTTCTCATATGGCAGCCTGCAGAGCACTTTTAAGCAGAATCAGAACTAACAAGCAGGGAGCAAAACTCCAGTTCAATTTCAACTTGATTTCTGTTTTCAAACTACCCCGTGTGTTGTCTTCTACAATAGAGAATTACCATGAAATTATATCTGTGTTATTCTGAGTACCCCTTGGTTTTCCCTAAGCAAAATTCACAAGGAGGTATACCATATCTCCCATCAATATACCCCCTTTTTTGGGTAATGTATAGCTACTGGAAATAGCATTGTCCATATATTTTGTTTACCACAGCTCATTCTATTGTTTTAAGTTATATGTATTTAAGTTTAAAAATTAGTAGGGTTTCCTATAACTGTTAAACTTTTAAAATGATGTTATGAATGAGCTCAGTTTATGCACCATGATATGGGCTAATCATGTATCATTAGAAACTATAGAAAGGTCATTTGAACTAAAATGGTACCATATTAAATTCTTTTTAGTATTTTTCTGGATTATTACTCATAGTATGAATTATATTCCAGATATTGATATCATTTTATTGATTCATGTAAATCAATACCAGAATGGGAATGCTCAGTAATATATAAGTTTTAATAAATTATATGACTTCAATGAGTATTTTCACAAGTAAAAAATCAAAATGATTGTCTTAGTTTAGTGTAAGCAAAGCATAGAACTAGAGGAAAACATATTTGGGTAAAGAAATTTTATGTTGGGCTGGAGAGATGGCTTAGTGGTTAAGCGCTTGCCTGTGAAGCCTAAGGACCCCAGTTCGAGGCTCGATTCCCCAGGACCCACGTTAGCCAGATGCACAAGGGGGCGCACGCGTCTGGCGTTCGTTTGCAGTGGCTGGAGGCCCTGGCGTGCCCAATCTCTGTCTCTCTCTCTCTCTCTCTCTCTATCTGCCTCTTTCTGTCTGTTGCTCTCAAATAAAAATAAATAAATAAATAAATAAATAAATAAATAAATAAATAAATAGAAATTTTATGTTTAATTTATCCTGGTTTAGCCATGAAACTTCTTTGTGAAACATGTAGAGTTCAGAAAGAAATAAGGGATCAGCAATTTGCCTCTGCAACCTACTAAACCAATGATAATTTCATCATTTGCCACCCATCATTCTTTCTTTTCAAATGCAAAACAAAAATTTACCCACCACACTACTTTCTGTTTTCCTTTCTATGCAGCTTACTTCATTCTTGCTGAGACCAACCTAAATATAAATACATCACAGATGTAACATACTTGTTTGGACAAGTTTTCCCATTAAATTGTTAAAACTATGGCCTAAATTATGTCTTTATCATAGATTTGTAATAAAATTTTAGATATGAAAATTACCAAGAGAAACTATGCAACTAAAGTTGTATTTAAAACAATGTCTTTTAGAAGATAAGAAGATACTGTTATGCCATTATTCACTAAATAATATGTAGATCAATAAGCAATGAATTTTTTCTTAATACTTGTGGAAGGTATAGTGAAATAAGCCACAATATGACAGATAATATGAATAGCTGAAATGTTTTTAAATATTTAGAGATTATGGACAAATGAGAGCATAATGAAAACCAAAACTTAAAATACAGGTGGATTTTCTAGAAGGTTTATTTTTTTTCCATATAGTTCTAGGTATTGTACCTAGGTCTGGGAACATGCTAAGAAAATACCCTACCCTTGAGCAATACCCTCAGCACATGAATGTAAAATAATTGATCAAATATGAAACAAGGAAGGAATGGAAGTGAGGAGTAATATATCTCATTTTATCTTCCATGTAGACAATATATAGCATTCATTAACTAAGATTCAGAGTTTAATGAATTGTGTTTATAATGAGTAAGAGTACAGAACATGCGTAACATTTTATATTTCAGACACATGAAAGACAATGAGGTGTGACATCATTTTATTTTTCAAGTAATATCTTTTTACAGTTGTGAAATATCTGTGTAAAATCTACTACACTAATAATATACTCCTTATAGCCTGGTACCTTGAACCATTTGGACTTGATTTTAGTTATTGTAAGCTGTCTTCGTTCACACCTTCCCACAATGACGACCCAAAAGTCAGAAACAGAAACAAATGATTAAATGATTATTCAATGGTTTGGGTTACATTAAAGCTCCACATTCCTTAATAATAGCCCACTTTACATTAGATAAAGTTCAAGGAATAAAAGTAAGGTTCATAAATCTCTAACTAACAGTGCTTTCACTGCTTATGAGGCTAGCTTCCTCAGGCCTATTAGGAAAATTATGATGAACTCTACTTCTCACAGCGCACAGGTTCCATCCTTAGGGAAAGAATGCTTCCCATAGAATATTTTGAATCTCTCAAGTGCAAGTGGCATTTAAGAGTCATTCATAAGTGCGTGGTGCATAATTTTTGTGTATTACTCTATTAAGATTCTCCAGAAACACACAATTTATATGAGTGCATTACATATATTTATATATACATAGAACAGGGGAGAAGAGTGAGTGGGGGAAAGAAAAGGAGTGAAAGAAAAAGAGGGAAAGGTTGAGAGATAGAAAACAAAGAGTCTTCACTAGTTGAGTTTTAGGCAGTCAGGACATAGAATTCTCCTTTTGCCATGTTGCCTCAGTCTTTTTCTCTTAAGGATTTCAACCAATTGAATAATAGTCACACATGTTACAGGGGATAATCTATTTTATTCAGTCTGTTCATTAAATATTAATCTTATGTAAAAATTATTCACCCAAGAGAGGCATTTGAACAAATACCTGAGTCCCATAGGGCAGCCATGTTTGACAAATAATACTATAATGATGTCAGTATGACCATATCTGACTATTTTAATGTTTAAATTATCCTTTAAGTCCTCTTTGCTGCCAGACCGCCGCCATCATGGGTCGCATGCACGCTCCCGGGAAGGGCCTGTCCCAGTCGGCTCTGCCTTACCGACGCAGCGTGCCCACGTGGCTGAAGTTGACGTCAGACGACGTGAAGGAGCAGATTTACAAACTGGCCAAGAAGGGGCCTGACTCCCTCGCAGATCGGTGTGATCCTGAGGGACTCACATGGTGTCGCACAAGTGCGCTTTGTGACAGGCAATAAAATCTTGCGAATCTTGAAGTCCAAAGGACTGGCTCCTGATCTTCCTGAGGACCTCTACCATCTAATCAAGAAAGCGGTTGCTGTTCACAAGCATCTTGAGAGGAACAGAAAGGATAAGGATGCTAAGTTCCGGCTGATTCTGATACAGAGCCGAATTCACCGATTGGCTCGTTACTATAAGACCAAGCGGGTGCTTCCTCCCAACTGGAAATATGAGTCATCCACAGCCTCTGCTCTAGTGGCATAAATTTATCTTGTGTACTCCAGCAATAAAATCTCTTGAAATAAAAAAATAAATAAATTATCCTTTAAGATTACTACTTTTAATATGACAAACTAAATGATAAAAGAGTTGCTGCTGTCTGGGTGTGGTGGTGCATGTCTTTAATCCCAGCACTCAGAAGGCAGAGATAGAAGGATCTTTGTGGGTTTGAGGTCACCCTGACACTACATAGTGAATTCCAGGTCAGCGTGGGCTAGACTGAGACCCTATCCCTAAAACTCGCCTCCCCCCCCCCCGAAAAAGAGAGAGTTGCAGCAATATTGTCAAATCAGTTCCACCTCAGTGAGGTGGAAATAATGAAAGAAACAGAGCGTCAAAATCATAAATATGTTGACACTGATTTAAAAAGTGTGGCACTTTTATTTAGTTAGAAAAGAAAATCCCTGAAGGCCTCAAGATTATGCCCCCAAGCCAGGGCACATGTAGATTCCTAGTAGATAAGAGTGCTGAGAAGGCATAGCATTTTATAGCAAAAAGAACCTATACATCAGGAACTTTCAAGGTCATACTTGCTCTATGATTTTAAAATCTTAACAATGGGATCCTAAATAAGCTTAGAATCTTACATATGAGAGCTTAAATATAAGCCTAATTTACCTTATCCAGATGTCTCCAGGAGGATCTCAGCTCTTGCATGAAAAGATGGATCTCCTCATCTTTTGTACCTGTTCCCACAGTCAGGGAACAGGCCTCAAAACATCTGTTTTGAGTTTGGGCCACCACACCAATATGACCCTATTGTATATTTTAATTTTATTTTACTTCCCATCATCTATGGATTTAAATCCTTATCAATGGGATCCAATGGGACTCAAAAAGTCTTGTGATCTAGGTTTGCCTGATTAATCTTAGCATGCCTGTATAGGATCTATGACTGATTTTTTTGGAGCTGTAATTATGGCATATCTCAGCCACACATATTACAGATTTAGCTTGCAAGCAGGATTTAGCCTAAAGAGGTAGTGACAAAAAGACAACAAACCTCAAAGCTTCTGAGGGAAGCCACATGGTCAGCATGTCCCTTACTCACCCTAACAAACGACACAAATGCTGAGAGCCACATAATTCCTTCTATATCCCCAAAAGTCTGTACAAAAGAGCTGCTATATACATACATAGAGAGAGAGAGAGAGAGAGAGAGAGAGAGAGAGAGCGATATCATCTAGCTACATGCTTGGTCTTAAGCACTCAAAATGAAAAGTATAGAAAAAAAGTAAACTACTTACTCAGAGTGACATTTGTGCCATTATCAAGATTATGTATTATTGATAACTATGATAATGTCTCATCTGTTTTACAAGATCTACAATAACAGCCACCAGAATGCCTCTATCTCAAATATGGGCTATTAGTTCTACCAGAAATAAACAGGCACACAGAAATAACTTTTCCAAAGGGAAAACAAACAAATCCCTAAGATATATTGGTGCCCTCTCTAGTAGTTTTAGGTCCACAGTAAGGGATAAAAATAACAGGTATCAGGACAATTATTTCCAAACTTGGGATACATGTATGTGGATGACTCTAACCAAAGGTTACTTGAGTCAAAAAGCTCCCATATCCTGGGAAAAATGACTGGTCCTTTCTGATTATTCCAGAACATCATTGTCCTGCAGCTATCAAAATAGATAGCTACTAAATGTGTCCTGAAACCAAAAGTACATTGGGCATCCCCTAATGGCAGCTAGTGGCTGTAAGATACTAACCTTTAGCCCAAGCTACTGCCAGGATGGACTGGAGGGTATACTCTAAGATTTCTATGGCTACAGAAGTAACAACTGAAAACCCTGGAGCTCCCTACAAATTTATCTATATTGAGGTACCAAGAATTCAAGATGTTTCCCACAGGCACAATAATTTTGTTGTCATTTTTATTCAATCTGTTGTCTTATAAGATATAAATTGGCATATAAAAACTCTCATTAAGCCAGGCATAGTGGCACACACCTTTAATCCCAACACTCGGGAGGCAGAAGTAAGAGGATCACTGTGAGGCCACCCTGAGACTACATAGTGAATTCTAGGCCAGCCTGAGCTAGAGTGAGACCCTACCTCGGAAAAAAAGAAACTCTCATTAAACATATTCCAAAGGCCTTCAATGACACAGGTGAGGGACTCTTCCTTCTTAATTCTGAAATTCAAGTGGTAAGAAATACAATTATACAAAGTTTCATGGCTTTGGACACCCATACAATAACCCAGGGTGATGTTGTGTGCCATCATCAGGTTTAAATGTTGTTTATATATTCACGATAACTCTATTAATATCTAATCTGCTTGACAAGATCTATAGAAACAGATTCAGACCATGCCAGACACCCCTGTGCCATTTGGAGAACAGTTCTCTAAGTGGATCTCAAAAGTTTCATGGTGAAAAAAGATCATACCTATCATAACCCATATAGATATTCTGTTACTTTTTGGACCCTATATATCCAATTGCTGTTTTAACTTTATCTTTGCTCATTTTCAGTCAGCTCACACTCAGATGGTCCAAACACAAGCAAACTCCGTCTATCTGGGTTCCCTCAATCATTCTCCATGGCCTGAAAATCTAGGTGAATGAGAACCATAAAAGTCTCTGGCTTGCTGTGTGCCCACTTGTCTTTAACTCCTTGCTTTTATTCTTTCTCCCCAATATTTTCTTCCAGGACTATCTTCCTGTACTCCACCAATGCGCTAGAGTCCTTTAGATTCTCCCACTGGAGAAATTTCCAGTTGCCACATCTTATGATCTCACTCATCTTGAAGAAGTAAAACCAGTCTTCATCCAAATTTACTAATCAAAGTTAGGGCTGTTCTTCAGAAGGAGGATTGAAGTAGTTTAAGATGACTGGGTCCCAAAGGTACAAACCAGGAATGTCCTTTTGTCTGCCCTTACAATATCCTCTTTACTAGAGATGGAAGAAGGATCTCTTATCTCAGTATCTCTTGACTACAGGAGTTAACTAAGTCTGTTTTTCCTTAATATGAACTCCTCCCTGGGAAGGAGTTCCCCTTTCCTAGAATTAGGTTTGCAGTTGATCCTGGCATTGTATTGGTTATATTCAGCCACAAAACTTGGTATCATGGCTATCTGCTTCTTGAGCCAGCCTCCAAGCCCACATAAGTAAGGTCTTTTAGATTCACCTGAGCCTGAGGGTAGGGGCCACTAAAATAGATTATAAATACATGCTTACCATGTAGAAGACTTCTTTTTTGGCTTTTCACCTCTCTTGAACTTCCATATTTCTGCTCTGGTAAGCCCTCATTATGTTAGCCAAGTTGAGGGCTCTACTCCCACATGGGCTGTCTACCCCTCTTGCCTTCCACATGGCAGGGGCTCTCTGTCCCTTCTTTTCCCTTTCCTTCACTTAGTGTAATACAATCTAAGTGTTACCCTCTGGTGCATGGATTTTAATTCTTTAAATTCATAAGACAAGGATCTATGGATACGCCAAATTTATTGACGAACTAGTATATTGGCAAGGAACACCAACATTCCCATTATACCTGGAGCTCATTGGCCAGCCAGTTTATCATAATTGGCAAGGTTCTTGTCAGTGACAGACCCTATATTGAAAGAAGTAAATGACATCTGACCATTGACAGCTAAGGTTCTCCTCTAGACTGGAAACACATACATGCAAACATGAGAATGCTCACTGACACAAGGGAATATGCATACACATACACACAAAACAATAACAACAAAAGTATGTACTTAACCTAAAATACTTTCCATACACTTTATCCAACTGCCATTGAGTGAGAAAGTGGATGTTTCACCATACATTTTGTATTTGATGAACTAACAGAATTTTGACAAAGGTGCTAAAACAGATTTGAGAGACCTTTATTATAAGTGTAATTAGTCAGGTACAGAAAGGTAAATACTGTATAATCCCTCATATGTCGAATCTAATAATTAGATCCCAAGCAGGTGGAAAGTAGAATGGTAGATGCAGAAGCTAAAAGATTTGAGAGGAGGATAGGGAAAAGTTCATCAGTAGGTTTTAAACTGAATTTATTCAGAGCAAGAAACTCTGAGGTATCACCACACATTTTGTTATCACAGAGGATAATGATGTACTTTAATTTCATTTTCAAAATATTTTATGTATTCATTTATTTATTTGAGAGAGAGAGAAAGAGAGAGAGAGAAAATGGGCATGCCAGGGTCTCTAGCCACTTCAACGAACCTCAGATGCATGTGCCACCTCGTTAATCTGGTTCTTGTGGGTTCTGGGGTTTGAACATGGGTCCTTAGGCTTTACAGGCAAGGGCAGTAACTGCTAAGCCATCTCTCCAGCCCCCTTTAAAAATATCTTTAAATTTATTTATTTGAGAGTGAGAGTGTGTACTTATCAAAAAGCTAGAAAAATAAATAAGTTACACTATAATGAAATAATCAATGGTTGTGCAGAAATTTTTTTGTCTGATTTAGATGGTGTGTAATTTGCATTATATACTATTTGTTGTTTCACCTGAACGTTTATGTTTATGTATCAATTAAAACAAAAAATCCTTTGAAATATATCATGTTATAACTTCAACTCTAGTTCAAGACAAGAAAAATGTTCTGGTGATTAAGGCTGTTTCTTTCCCATTTTTGTGCAAGCTGAAGAAAAGGGAGAGATATGAGATATATGCCATTCAATATATGGTGTACTATGTATCTCAGAACAAATGGAATGTGTTTAAAAATATTTGATTCATTTATTTATTTGAGAAAGAGAGGCAGAGAGAGAGAGAGAGCATGGGTGCCCCGGAGCCTCCAGCTACTGCAAACAAACTTCAGATGCAAACACTACCTTGTGCATTTGACTTACATGGGAATTGAACCCTTAAACACTAAACCACCTCTCCAACCCAAATAGAACACATTTTGAAAATAAAACTGATTTCAGAAGGTAGAAGCTCTAAGGGTAACAAGGGAAAGAGAGTGAAGAATGAGGAAGAGATATAGAAAACTAAAGAAGGTACATGCATAAGTAACGAGAGTAATCTTCATTAGCCTATTGATAGATATAACTTCTTTAAAAGACTGAGAAAGGAAGAGAGACAGAGAGAAACAGAAAGACAGACAATCATTGGATAGAAGTACCTTGCTGGGACTGAAAAGCTTATAACAACACCATAGGTTGTTGCTGATAAAGTCCCAGTTCCAAACATGTGTCATAATCCTTGCTCACAGTGAGTTGTTTGTCAGAAGGCCCATGAGCACCCCAAAACAATGCAAGCCGTCACCAAAGTGCTTGGTTACCCACCAGATCCAGATGTTAGTACCTTATTGCCAAAGACACAATAGGCTGGAATTATAGTATATTACAAAATCAAGCATATTTGAGGTGGAAGCCATCTCCCTGCCAGGTGGCTGTCATGATGTTATAAAGTGCTATGTGAGCTACTGAGACAAAAGCCATCAACAGTGGGAACAAACAGTGAATCCTGCAACCTACAAAATCAACCACCCAGGCAATTAGGAACAGTAGCGGCACATAAATCATGGGGTAATCAATTGCTGTCTGGATATGAGGACAACTCAGTGGGGGGGGGGGGGATTCCATGCCTGGTACTGAGAATCAAGTCAGAAGCCTATGGCTTGTATGGATATAGACAACACAGGGAAGCTTCCAGGGTTCTTTAAATGGAGAAGTTATGCCTTCAAAAATCTATCTAAATACTACATCTATATCTATGTCTATATCTATCTATATCTATACCATCCACATCTGTGTCACATCTGCCAGTGCCCAAAAAACATTGCAAAGGAAGTGACACATTACATATGAGTGCTGCCTTCACTGTTAGTCAGAGAACCTTCTCTATAAAAATGACAGCAAATAGGAGATTCAAAACTCATCAAAGTAGAAAATAAGAAACTGTCAAGATCTCAACACTAAAGGAAATTTCTCACAAGCCCTGCAAGATTCAAAAACATTGTAGAAGAGGGGGCCAAAATAATTTAAGAGCCATGGGGTGGGAAAATGTATTGTGTGGGACATTCCTGACATAAACTGACAGGTGCATTCATGACCCCACAGTGATTATAAACACCCAACTGAGGAGGTCCTCGTGCAATGGGGTTGGAGGAGAAGAGATAAAAGAAAATAACCTGGTGGTTTACAGAGAAGGTTCTTAGCACCAGGCATGGATTCTCCCGCACCGAGTTGTCCTCATATCCAGATATTAGTTGTGTGCTATTTAGTCTCCAGTGGAGATCTTGATGAGTATCTTGTTGTTGATTTCTGGTTTTCTGTGGGCTTCTTGTATCTGGATGGGCCTCTCTTTTGAGAGATTGGGAAATTTTTCTTCATTAATTTTGTTGAGTATGGTCTCTATGCCTGTGGCCTGGACTTCTTCTCCTCCTGATATACCCATTATCTGGATTTTTTTGGGGGGGGCGGGATATCCCGCTGTTCCCTCATATTCTATTCACTTCTGTAGGAGACAGTTTCAGGTTTGCTGAGATGAACTTCCAAACCAGGCACAGTTATTGAGGCAGGGATTTATTGAAGCTTACACATCCAGGGGAAGTTCCATAATGGCAGAAGCTAGCCTGCTTTCACAGAACCAAACACAGAGAGAGAAGCACAAGCCTAAAAACCATACAGCACAGCTCTCTATGCACATCCTCTGGTGCAGGGTATTTGGGAATTGGGTACCCCCACATTTATATCTTTTTCTATGTAAAAGAGATTTCTTATATTCTTTTCTTTGAAAAAGTTCCCTATTCTTTTTTTAATCATTTTTATTTATTTATTTGAGAGTGACAGACAGACAAAGAGGCAGATAGAGACAGAGAGAGAGAATGGGCACGCCAAGGCTTCCAGCCACTGCAAACTAACTCCAGATGCGTGTGCCCCCTTGTGCATCTGGCTAATGTGGGTCCTGGAGAATCGAGCCTCAAACCAGGGTCCTTAGGCTTGACAGGCAAGTGCTTAACCGCTAAGCTATCTCTCCAGCCCCAAGTTCCCTATTCTTTTGTGGCATTCTCAAGTATTTCTTTAACCTCAATAACACAAATATTTTATCTCTATTAATAATGTATAAGTATTTCCAGTTTTTTTTAAATTTATCTTCAATCTCTATTTTCTCCTTCTACCTCATATTTTCAGATAATCTTAGAGCCATATTTATTGTTTGACATAGCCTACTACTAGTGTCTTTTAACATGATTATTAATTTCACTGAATATATATTTCTGATTTAGAATTTGTTTGATATATTAATTGCTTTCAGATTTTGTTAAATTTCTGTATTAGAGTTTCTATTTGTTTTATTCAAATCATTAAATTTCCTTATAACAGGGGCTTTGAATTCTCTATCTAAAGCCTTTTCCACACTGGTTGCTGCATGAAATTTTTTTTTAGCACCTTATTATGAGTAATAGTTGAGGTCATGTCTTCCTGGAAGTTCTTCTGCTTTGGGGTATATTGAACTGTATAGGTATTTAAGAATAAGTTATTAATGCAGTCTTGGTAATCTGATTATTAATAAACACCTTTCCACAAATTCTGCTCACACTACTTATTTTCTCCAAGCCTGCAGTCATTTCTATCAATGCAGCACTAGATGGTACTCAGATCTCAATTCACCAGAAGTATTGCATGTGTGCTATCCCTGTTTCAATACTAGAGGGCTTTCTACATTCAGATTTCTCTCAAATAATCAACCAGCATATTGTACAGATGGAGAGCACAAATTATTTACAGTAGTCTGTCCCCATAAGACTATTTATGGGACTTGGATGGGCCCATGTGCCTTTCCTAGAATTAATGGCTATTGTTAGACACTGTTCTGGGTAAACAGTCACCATGGAGAGACCAGCTCTAGGGTCCTATGTCACAGACTCAAGCACCAAATTTGTCATTATGAGAACTATCTTGAGCTCATCTTTCAAAGACCAACATTACATGGAGATAGGTAAGGCCTACACTTGTATAGGCTGCCTACTACTGTGGTGGAGTCCTAAGCAAGTACCTTTGGGACAAGCCACAGGTGCTAACTCAAAGAGAAATCCAGTCAGTGGGGATCATGTTTTCTTCCTGAACTGGGGTTGTTGCCATTACCTTCTCATTGCTGGAATGGAGCACCTGAACAAAAGCAGCTGATGGGGGCTGGGGAAATGGCTTAGCGGTTAAGGCGTCTGCCTCTGAAGCCTTGGGACCCAGGTTCAATTCCCCAGAACCCACGTAAGCCAGATGCTCAAGGGGGCACATGTGTCTGGAGTTTGTTTGCAGTGGCTGGAGGCCCTGGCGTACCCCATTCTCTCTTTCTCTGCCTCTTCCTCTCTCTCTCTCTCAAATAAATAATAAAATATTTTTTTTTAAAAAAGCAGCTGATGGGAGGAAAGATTTTATTTGGCTTACAGTCTCCAGGGAAAGCAATGTTATGGCAGGGGAACACATGTCATGGGCAGAGACTTGACATCACCTCTACCATAACAGCTGGAAAACTGCAGCCTGAGAGTGAGCTAACACTGGCAAAATAGGGGATCATAACTTCACAGCCTACCCCAGTTTCACACGTCCTACTTCAAAGCTCTATCTCCCAATTTGCTAACAGCTGGGTTTCAAACATTCAGAACACATAGGTTTATGGGGAATATCTGATTCAAACCACCACAGAAGCTATTTTAGAGATTCTGTCTACAGACAGGATTGGGATGGAGCCAAGGTCTTGCATGTACTACAATGTCCAAATCTACCACCACACCTTAGGGCTAGAGCCTTAGATCCATCCAGGTGGCTGGAAATCTAGGAAGTTTTAATAAATTCCCAAATCTACTGAGGGACATCCATTAAAACTACCACATTCCATCCCTGATCCACAATAGATTCAAAACCATCTCACATTGTAAATTGTACTCAATCTAATTTCAAAGGATCCCATAGTGTTTACCAATTTAAGATAATTCCAAAGTCTGAAGCCTCATCTGAGATTTAAGATTGTCTGTTAGCTATGAGTCCTGCAAAATCAAACAAGTTATATTCTTTCAACATATAAAGGGACAGAGTATACATTTTCAACTGGTATAAGGTATAACAGGGAGAGACTCGAATAATGGAAACTCAACAACCTTCAAGCAAACATAAAATTCTGCAGTTCAAGTCCTATATCATAACTGGTGACTAACAGCCTCCAGATATTTAATTCAGTCCCTCCAGCTGGGTTGAGTAGCCAGGGAAACTTCAATTCCTAACCAACAGCCTCCATGGTAGCCCTTGCACAGTCATGGTATATCCAAAACATATTTGGGTCTCCATAAAAACCACAGTCCATCTTCCAATGACTTTGCCACCCTATCAGGGTCACCACACCCTGCCTCATGCCACATCTCAGCAGCGACTTCAGGAACTGTGTGCAATTTATGACCACTCCACACATTTTTCATGCTTCTGAAACCAATACCAACTGTCCAGGACAGAGCCATATTCTTACTTCATGGACAAAATAAATCATGAACTTGAAGTGCAGGTTCCTTCTCCAGTCAATTCTTTTCAATAGAGTTTGCATTTCAATCATAGTCTTTCCTCGGGCATCCTTTCCATTGTTTTAATGTAAAGCAGTTGGGCTATCTTCCTCAACATTGCTAATGTGTTTGACAATAGCAGCTTCAGCAACCTAAAACAAGTCTCAGGGCTTGTAATTTAACTTACTTGCAGTTTTCCACCTTAAAATCTTAAATTTCTCATTCCAATATCATTAGCCAAGCATATCAGTCTATTATAAATTTAAACTTGATCAAACTATCTGGGCCTGGGCAGCAGAACACAGCCAGCCATTATGCAAGTAGCCCAGTTCCAACAAAGTTTTCTGCAATCTTTCCTTTCCTTAGAATGTGTCTAAGCAAAGCTTCCAAACACAATTCTGTCTGCAATTAGCATTTTCAAACTCTCACCAGAATACTCCATAATACTTGGCTTACTACTCCAGAAGGTATCTTCAGTTGCATGTACCAAGTCCATGCCCATTTCTGTAAAACAAAAGTTCCAAAAGACCACAATCAACATAAGCAAATTCATTTCACCACTCTACCCCATTTCTGGTACCGATTTTTGTAGTAGACAGCTTCAGGTCACTGAGATGAACTTCCAAATCAGCACAGTTTGGAAGATAGAATATTTACTTAAGCTTAGAGATCCAGGGGAAGTTCCATAAGACTCTGGCTCACTTTCACAGGTCCAAGCAGAGAGAGAAAAGAAACCAATAGAAAAAAAAAAAGAAAGAAAGAAAAGAAAAACAAACAAACAAAAAAAGCCACACCACACACAAGCACACTTAGGAATTCCAGGTGGACCTCATGCACTTTACATATATTTGAATTGGAATTCCAAATCCACCACCATACCTTAGGGCTAGGACCTGAAATCTGCCCCGTGACACCTCCTCCAGCCAGGTGGCTAGAAATCCAAGAACTGTAATAAACTACTGAATCTATGGGGGGGGGGGGAGGTATTCAAACTACCACATAGCCCAAGCTTAGGAAGTACTTGTGAAAGTAGATTCTTGACAACCTTGACTGATGATACTGTGATCATGTTTGACTCTTAACAGCCACAAGGATTTTCACAGTCTGGAGATTAAGCATGGTTCATGCCATAGATGATGAGGTCAGCCAAAGCACCAGTATGTTTCACTGGAGAACAGGACTTCACCTCCTGCAAGGAAGGTATAGAACTCTGTCTGTGAGCATGACCTGATGCTAGTTGTATGACTTGAGCTCTGAACAGGGCTGGTAGAGAGCTCCCCACTTTGCTGGGCTTACTTTGGAGGAGTGGTAGTGAAGGCAGTTTCTTTGTCACCTGTCCTAATCCATGTCCAAGGAAGGCCACATTCTGCAGGTCTTTGTCTGGCAGTACTGTTTATGGGATTTGCCTACACGTGGTTTTCAATATAGTGGGTCCATTATTTTGCTGCATATCTAAGGATTTCATTTTCTTTCCTCAAGTGAGAAGCACGTCTCTTCACACTAAATTGTTTGGAGGCATGGGAGGGACAATACCAATGACAATACTTCTCTTCCTTCCGTCTTAATTGTCTTTTACTGATCAGAATAAAGTAGGTACTAAAGTCTCTCAGTTATCTCCATAGCTCTGGTGCTGACAGTTTGGTGCAGGACTCACTGTATAACTTGTTTTATGAGCAGCAGGTAACTAGATAATCTCACACATATACCACCTGGCTTTACTCTTCTTAAGACAGTATTTTCTATTTCACTTTTTCTTCTTTTACCATCATTTCTACCATTATAATTAAGTAAAAGAATATTATTTTGTTTTATTTATGTTATGTTTATAATAACTTTATATGCAATAACAATTATGTATTTTTACTAAAATTAAAATGTACTATTTTTAGCTATTTCTTAGGTTAATAAAAATGGCATTCATTACTTTCTTTTTTAGTTATGCTTTTATTGTGGGAATTCATATGAGCTGGTGATGTACACTCACCAGAAAAGCATGAAGTATTTGCATGAGTTATCTAATTTAAACCTTAGACAACTGTAGAAGATAGTGCAAAAAAGAAGCTTCTGTAGACATAGAAAATTAGTTGTAGGACTAGAAAGTGATATAACTTATTCATACGGCTTCTCTGGCAATTCTGAATAATCTATGATTTTCACATAATGGAATGGAAGGTATGAGTGAATTGAGGCAAATTGAATGAAATTTAAGTGATTGTGAGTTCCATAAGTTTCAAGTCAATTGATATTGTTATTGGATTATCAGGGAAAGAGATTAAGCAAAGGATAGGTGAAGGAAGGGCTAATCAAAATCTAAGGGAATATAAATAAGTCATATGGAAACCTACTTTTTTGGAAAATGGAACACACAGGAGCCATAGATTGTTACTAGAAAATTTTCAGTGCCAGGGAGGGGATGCCTTCCAGTGAGTTGTTGGCCAGGGAGGTCCCTGATTTCCCCCAAACATTACAGGCCATTGCTGAGGCCCTTGGTTTCCCACCAGGAATAGACAGTAAGACCTTATTGCTGAAGACTCCATATACTTGGGCTTCAAGGTCACTGAGAAATCCTGTGGGAGTTGAGCTGAAAACCTCCTCCATGTAGACCAGCTGATATAAAGCTATAAAAAACTACATTGCATGCAGTTCAATGAGAGAGAGAGAAATCAACAGTGAAGATACTCAACAGTGGACACTGAAAGCCTTATATTTGGCCAGCCAGGACAAATGAGCCAATGGGTACAATAGTGGCACATCTGTTTTGGGGGAAATGAACCACCTTCTAATATGACTGGAGGCCTGCTCCATGGGAGGGAATATATCCATGGTACTGAAAACCTACAACACGGGTAGTCATGAGCCCTAGGGGTGTAATGTCTGCTGCTGTCTAACTAAATGTACACATTATGCTCACCAAATTCCAGAGTAAGCACTTATCTTAATGTTTACACCCATATATTAATACTACTCTTACTTTTGGTTAGGGAACTGTGATAGTTAAGGTGTTGTCAACTTGATCTGTTTAGTAATCCATAGGTTGCTTCTAGGAAGGATCAACTAGAGGAGGAAGTCTTTCCCCAAGGTTGAGCGCTTCCCCCAGAATGGGCGGTCCCGCCCAGAGGGGGACTTGATACAAGGGAGCTCTGGGAAAAAAGAGCCCCTTCCTTCCTTCCTGCCTCCCTTCCATTTTGGCTGCCGGAGCTGCTTGCTGCCTTCCAGCGTGGATTGAAGACCAGTGCGGACGAAAGACCAGCATCAACTGAAGACCCCTGTGGATTGAAGCCCACCGGCTCCTCAGGAAGCCTCCAGGCTTTCCTGCACCATCTGCAGTGCCGGGTCGGGACTGCTGAGGCATCTGGCCACGAGGACTGAGCAACTACCAGGTTCGGTGATTCTCGGGCCTGCAACTGCTATTGGACTACTGTAAGCTGATCCAATAAATCCCCTTTTAAAATAATTCATTCTAGCAGTTCTGTTTCTCTAGAGAACCCTGACTAATACAGAATTTGGTACCAGAAGTGGGGTTCTAGAGAAACAGAATTGTAAGGATGGGTTTCTCTAGTGGGCTTAGTGCTATCTGGGGTTGGCTCTCCAATTTCAATGCTGCTAAAGGCCCCACTGATGATAAGGAGAGCGCTTTTCCTGGAAATAAGGGGGGCACTAATAAACCATGGTGTGCACTATTTCAAGAACTATGTGAGATAGATGTATTTGATGACCCTGAGTCATGTCTTGTGAAGAGCGAGGAATTTAGTAACTCTGTATTTAAAACATTTGAGTATTTGTGGAAAAGTAAGACCAATGATGAGGCTGGTTGGTTGCTTTTGGCATCTCTGGACAAACTAGTGAGGGAACAGCAGAAGCTCAAAAAGGAAAATTCTAAGCTTAAGACCCACATACATGATCTCAAGGTTTCTAAGGGTGCCCTGGAGGAGAGTCTCCTCTCTAGCCAGAACAGGGCTCGGATTGCAGAAAACCAAACCCAAGCTCTCATTGTGAGATTGGCTAATTTGCAAAGTAAATTTAAATCCCAGCCTCACCAACTATCAGAAGTTAAAATGAGGGCACTGATTGGCAAAGAGTGGGATCCTGTGACTTGGGATGGTGATGTGTGGGAAGACCCTGAAGAACCTGGGGACATCGAAGTGTTAGATTCTGAAGAAGATGTTTTGGATGAAAATATGGCCTGCCCTCCCTTAGCAGCAGTTGTATCCCCACCCCCACATCCTGAGGTATTATCCTCCCCACCCTTGCCTGAGGGAATTCATCCCTCTTTGTCTGGGGAATCAGCAGGAAGTGCTGGTGCTTCTCAGTTCCCACCCATTTTTGCCTCTAGGCCTATAACCAGACGGAAGGCTAGGCAGGCCCCTAAAGGTGAGATAGAAAGTGCGACACAGGAGGAAGTGAGGTACACCCCTAAAGAACTTCAGGAGTTTTCTAACTTGTACAGGCAGAAGCATGGGGAATATGTGTGGGAATGGATCTTATGGGTGTGGGATGATGGAGGAAGGAACATAAGATTATATCAGGCTGAATTTACTGAAATAGGACCATTGAGCAGAGATTTTAGATTTAACAATGCAGCTCGTGCAGTTGGAAAGGGTGCCAAGAGTTTATTTGATTGGTTGGCTGAAGTATGGATCCAAAGATAGCCTACTGTGAGTGAGCTCGAGCTGCCTGATATCCCTTGGCTTAATGTCGATGAAGGGATTAAAAAGCTCAGAGAACTTGGAATGCTGGAGTGGATTTGCCATGTAAACTCATCTTTGCCCCCACAATGGGAGCGTCCAGAAGATGTGCCCTTCACTAAGACTATAAGAAACAGATTTGTGAGGGGAGCACTGGCATACTTAAAATCCCTTATCATTGGTCTTTTATGTAAAGAAGACCTCACAGTGGGAGCTGCAGTTGCTGCATTAGGTGATTTAGATGCAATGGGTATAACTGGATCTTGGGGTAACAAGGGCCAAGTGGCAGTGCTGAGTCGCCAAAGGCAGGGTGAACATGTTTTTCATAATAGACAGCATAGGCAAATTTATGCACATAAAGGTATGACTCATATGGACCTTTGGAAGTGGTTGATTAATCATGGTGTTCCCAGAAATCAAATAGATAAGAAGCCTACTGAGTTTCTTCTTGATCTGTATAAGCAGAGAAGTTCCAGAGCAAGGGAACATAAAGCCCCTTTGAATTATAGCAACAGAGAATCAAGAGCTCTTAATCAGTTTCCAGACTTGAGCCAGTTTACAGATCCTGAGCCCCTTGATTGAAGGGGTGGCCAGGTCCCCTCAAGGAAGGACCCTCCTGCTACTGCCAAAAGTTTCAATATTAAACTTACACCTATCCTTCCTCAGAGGGACCTGCAGCCTTTTGCTAGGGTAACTGTACACTGGGGGAAAGGAAATAATCACACCTTCTGGGGCCTACTGAACACTGGCTCTGAATTGGCATTGATTCCAGGAGACACCAAAAAGCACCATGGCCCTCCAGTTAAAGTAGGTGCTTACAGAAGCCAGGTGATCGGTGGAGTTTTGGCAAATGTTAGACTGACAGTGGGTCCCAAAACTCACCCAGTGGTTATTTCCCCAGTCCCAGAGTGCATAATTGGGATAGACATACTTAGGAGTTGACAGAACCCTCACATTGGTTCCCTGACTTGTGGAGTGAGGGCTATTATGGTTGGAAAGGCCAAATGGAAGCCATTAAGGCTCCCACCACCAGGGAAAATAGTGAATCAAAAACAGTATTGCTTCCCTGGGGGGATCCCAGAAATTAGTGCCACTATAAAGGATTTGAAGGATGCTGGGTTGGTGGTTCCCACCACATCTCCCTTTAAGTCTCCTATTTGGCCTGTTCAGAAGACAGAGGGATCCTGAAGAATGACAGTGAAGTATTGGAAACTTATCAGGTGGTGACTCCAATTGCAGCTGCTGTACCAGATGTGGTTTCTTTACTTGAGCAGATTAACACATCTGATGCCTGGTATGCAGCTATTGAACTTGCAAATGCTTTCTTCTCCATACCTGTCCATAAGAACCACCAGAAGCAACTTGCCTTCAGCTGGCAAGGTCAGCAGTACATATTTACGTTTTACCTCAAGGTTATATTAACTCTCCAGCCCTGTGTCATAGTTAGTTCGCAGGGACCTTGATCGCCTGTCCCTTCCACAGGGTGTCACGTTGGTTCATTATATTGATGGCATAATACTAATTGGATCAAATGAGCAGGAGGTGGCAAACACTTTGGAGTTGCTGGTACAGCATATGCACATCAGAGGATGGGAAATAAATCCATCCAAAATTCAGGGACCTTCCACCTCAGTGAAATTTCTAGGAGTTCAGTGGTGTGGGGCATGCAGGGATATTCCTTCTAGGTGAAGGACAAGTTGTTGCATTTGGCCCCTCCTACCACTAAGAAAGAAGCACAATGTCTAGTGGGCCTATTTGGATTTTGGAGACAGCACATTCCTCACTTGGGTGTCTTACTCCATCCCATATGCCAAGTGACTCAAAAAGCTACTAGTTTTCAGTGGGGCCCAGGACAAGAGAAGGCTTTTCAACAGGTCCAGACTGCAGTGCAGGCTGCTCTACCCCTTGGGCAATATGATCCAGCAGATTCAATGGTACTTGAGGTTTCAGTGGCAGACAGGGATGCTGTTTGGAGCCTTTGGCAGGCCCCCATAGGTGAATCACAGCGGAGGCCCTTGGGATTTTGGAGCAAGGCCCTGCCATCGTCTGCAGACAATTATTCTCCATTTGAGAGACAGCGTTTGGCCTGCTATTGGGCCTTAGTGGAAACTGAACGTTTGACAATGGGCCATCAAGTTACTATGCGACCTGAGCTGCCCATCATGAGCTGGGTGTTATCTGACCCACCAGGCCATAAAGTTGGACGTGCACAGCAACAGTCCATCATTAAGTGGAAGTGGTATATACGTGATCGGGCTGGAGCAGGCCCTGAGGGTACGAGTAAGTTACATGAGGAAGTTGCCCAAATGCCTATGGTTGCTACTCCTGTTGCAATGCCTTCTGTCCCCAAGCATGCACCTATGGCATCATGGGGTGTGCCCTATGATCAATTGACTGAGGAGGAGAGGTCTAGGGCATGGTTTACAGATGGTTCAGCACGTTATGCAGGCACCGCCCAAAAGTGGACAGCTGCAGCATTACAGCCCCTTTCTGGGACAACTCTGAAGGACTGTGGTGAAGGGAAGTCTTCACAATGGGCAGAACTTCGGGCAGTGCATATGGTTGTGCAATTTGCTTGGAAAGAAAAATGGCCAGATGTGCGCTTATACACTGATTCATGGGCTGTGGCCAATGTTTTGGCTGGATGGTCTGGGACTTGGAAGGAGCACAATTGGAAAATTGGTGAAAAGGACATTTGGGGAAGGTGTATGTGGATAGAACTCTCTGAATGGGCAAAGGATATAAAGATACTTGTGTCCCATGTTAATGCTCATCAGAAGGTGACCTCGTTGGAGGATGACTTTAATAATCAAGTAGATAAGCTGACCCGTACTGTGGATAGTGGTCAACCTTTTTCCTCAGCCACCCCTGTCATTGCCCAATGGGCCCACGAACAAAGTGGCCATGGTGGCAGAGATGCAAGCTATGCATGGGCCCAACAACATGGACTTCCACTAACTAAGGCTGACCTGGCTATGGCTACTGCTGAGTGCCAAATTTGCCAACAGCAGAGACCAACTCTGAGCCCCCGATATGGTAGTATTCCTCGGGGTGACCAGCCAGCAACCTGGTGGCAGGTTGACTACATTGGACCACTTCCATCATGGAAAGGGCAGCGTTTTGTCCTTACTGGAATAGACACTTATTCTGGGTATGCATTTGCCTTTCCTGCATGTAGTGCTTCTGCCAAGACTACCATCCGTGGGCTTACAGAATGCCTTATTCACCATCATGGCATTCCACACAGCATTGCTTCTGACCAAGGAACTCACTTCACCGCCAAGGAAGTACGGCAGTGGGATCATGATCATGGAATTCACTGGTCTTACCATGTGCCCCACCATCCTGAAACAGCTGGCTTTATAGAACGGTGGAATGGCCTTTTGAAGAAACAGCTACAGGGCCAACTAGGTGACAATAGCTTGGAGGGCTGGGGGAGTGTCCTCCAGCAGGCTGTATATGCTCTGAATCAGCGTCCTATATATGGTACTGCTTCTCCTATAGCCCGGATCACGGGTCCAGGAATCAAGGGGTGGAAATGGGAATAGTCCCACTTACCATCACTCCAAGTGACCCATTAGCTAGATTTTTGCTTCCTGTTCCCGCAACCTTATGCTCTGCTGGACTACAAGTCTTGGTCCCAGAGGGAGGAGTGCTTTTGCCAGGAGACACAAAGAACATTCCATTGAACTGGAAGCTAAGACTTCCCCCTGGTCACTTTGGGCTCCTAATGCCCTTGAGTGAACAGGCTGAGAAAGGAGTTACAGTGATAGCAGGGGTGATTGATCCAGATTACCAGGGGGAAATTGGACTGCTTCTCCACAATGGAGGTAAGGAAGAGTATGCCTGGAGTGCAGGAGATCCTTTAGGGCGTCTGCTAGTGTTACCATGTCCTGTTGTCAAAGTCAATGGACGACTGCAACAACCCAATAGAAGTAGTGTGATAAATGGCCCAGATCCTTCAGGAATGAAGGTATGGGTTACCCCTCCAGGTAAAGAACCAAGACCTGGTGAGGTGCTTGCTGAAGGTGGAGGAAATACAGAATGGGTAGTAGAAGAAGGCAGTTACAAATACCAGCTAAGGCCACGTGACCAGTTACAGAAACGAGGACTGTGATTGCAATGTTTCTGTCCTGCCTTGATAACAGAGTGTTTGTATGTATCTACACCAATATTACGATTATATCATTAGCTAACTGTTGAATTTATATTAGACCCATTATACTAGAGACTAAGCTTTGTGTTGGGGGGAAGATTTTGCGGTTCCGGTTGTACGTGGGATAGTTATGCCATGTTAGGCAGAATTATGAGCTTGTTACTGTTTTCATTTGAAAATTAAGTATGATGTAAGGAGACATGATTTGATGCCAAGTTGACAAGGGGTGGACTTGTGATAGTTAAGGTGTTGTCAACTTGATCTGTTTAGTAATCCATAGGTTGCTTCTAGGAAGGATCAACTAGAGGAGGAAGTCTTTCCCTAAGGTTGAGCCCTTTCCCCAGAATGGGCGGTCCCGCCCAGAGGGGGACTTGATACAAGGGAGCTCTGGGAAAAAAGAGCCCCTTCCTTCCTTCCTGCCTCCCTTCCATTTTGGCTGCCGGAGCTGCTTGCTGCCTTCCAGCGTGGATTGAAGACCAGTGCAGACGAAAGACCAGCATCAACTGAAGACCCCCGTGGATTGAAGCCCAGCAGCTCCTCAGGAAGCCTCCAGGCTTTCCTGCACCATCTGCAGTGCCGGGTCGGGACTGCTGAGGCATCTGGCCACGAGGACTGAGCAACTACCAGGTTCGGTGATTCTCGGGCCTGCAACTGCTATTGGACTACTGTAAGCTGATCCGATAAATCCCCTTTTAAAATAATTCATTCTAGCAGTTCTGTTCCTCTAGAGAACCCTGACTAATACAGGAACCTTCTGTTTTCAGATGGCAGTGACCTTGGTATGACTTGGAAGGAACCATGGTGCTGAGAAGATATGACAAAGGAGTGCTCAGCACTGAAATATCTCTATCAGAACTTCTAAGTCTCAGAGTTTATTGCGGAAGATGTGGCAGAAATAATGTAAGAGCCAAGGGAAGGGTAGGACTCCATATAATGAGCCCCTCCAGACACAAAATGGCCTGGATATCCATGACTTCATAGTGCCTGACACTATCTACACAAGACCATCATAGTAGGAGGAGAAGATCATGACATCAAAATAATAGAGAGACTGTTGAGAGGGGATATGATCAAGAGTGGAGTTTCAAAATGGAAAGTGGGGGGAGAGAGGAAATTACCATGGGATATTGTTTATAATCATGGAAGTTTTCAATAAAAAAATAAAATCTTAAATAAAAAAGAAAAAAGTCAAACTTTAATATATGAGAATACTGTAAGCTGGTCATATTCCCATTATGTTGTACTCTTTTATTTCTTTTCCCCTATTTCCATCCCATTGAGTGCCCTCCTCAGTAGAGGTATTGGTAATTCCTGTAGGGTCATGAGTGCACCAGTTGGTTCTTGTGGGGAGTACAATGTCTCACAGTATATCTTCCCACCTTGTGGTCCTTACATTCTTTTGGCACCCTCTTTGCAATGTTTTCTGAGACTTGTAGGAAGTATAGATGGTTTCTTTAGTGATGAGCTCTTGGAAACCTCTTATTTTCTTGTTTGATGGGCTTTGAGGCCACTTAATGTCTACCACCATCTCCATGAAGAAGGATCTCTGTCTAGCAGTGAGAGCAACACTCATATTAACCCACACCTTCCTCTATAATTTTCTGGGCCCTGGAGAAAATGTCAGACATAAAAATAAAGATAGTAATGTAAGAAAAAATAACATGGGAGAAGACTAAAAAATGTATTTCTGAGTCAGATATTCTTTTTAGAAAATGAGTTAAAATTTACTCATACAGAATTGTGTGTTGTCTAGGATTGAACCTAGGCTCTCCTAAGTATTAAGCAAATAATCTACTAAGCCACATCCCTAGTCTACTGATATTTTACATTTATTCACTTTAGAAATCTTGCTTATGTGTGCACACATATCTATCTATATTAATGTGTGAGTGTGAGCACATGAGTGCCATATCACAAGAGTGAAAGTCAAAGGAAAAAATTTTGACCCACCATTAACAACCTATTTCTTTTGAGACTGGGTTTCTCTCGATCCCTTTCTCCTATTGTTTATTTTGCTACACTCATTGTCACTTTCCAGACAAGTCCTCTAACTTTTCTTCCATTTCCCCAGCAGAGTACTGGAATTATGGTATCCAAATTTCACCTTGGGATTCTTATGAGGAGTCTAAAAATCAAATGCAGGTGCTTTGGCTTGAGCAGCAAGTGCTTTATGTACTGAGGCATCACCACTGTCCCTAACCATTTCCTGCCATTGCAAATGAACTCTAGATGCATCACTTTGTGTATCTGGCTTTATGTGGGTACTGGACAATTGAACCAAGGGCCATCATGGTTTGCAAAGAAGTGCCTTAAACTACTGAGCCATCTTTCCAGCCCTCTTTTTGTTTATAATTTTTGAGACAGGGTCTCCCTAAGATATTAGTCTGCCTTGAATCTGTGATACTACTTTCTTAGGTACTCAAGTAGCTATGATAACAGGCATGCTTCACCAGACATGGTACAAATATTTTTTTTTTCTTATTTCTATAAGAACACTTGAGCACAGAGGAGATGGTTCAGTAGGTATAATGCATATCATGCAATCCTAAGTACCTGAGATCAAATCACCAGACACCATATTAAAGCTGGAAGTTGTGGTGGGCTTCCTGAATCCCAATGCACCCAGGTAAGAAGGAAGACAGACAGCAAACAGGATAATTGAAGGCAGTGGTGAACAACAATTAGACCCTGCCTCAAAAAGAGGTGAAAGGCCAGGACTGACCTAAAAGTTGTCCTCTGACTTCCACACACATCATGAAATATGCTTGCCTTCACAATGCTCACAGATTGTCACAAACAAGCCTAAACATATAAGAGAATTCACACTAAGTAAATATTTATTTAAAGGTCACTTATTATGGCCCTTTTCTCATTTCGTGTTTTAATATTCTTCTTATTATCTGGTTAAAACTAGATTCAAGCTCATTAACTTTGTTATTCTATTTCAATAATCAACTTCCTGGTTTTACTGTTTTTCTCTATATATGATATGTGTCTTATACATCATTTACTTTTGTTTTGATATAATTCCTTTCTTCTTTCTCATATTTTTGGGTTAGATCTCCTCTTTGTTTCTACCTCATTAAAGTGCAAAATTGGGCCATTTATTTGAGGTCTTTCTTCCTTTCAGTGTGTTGAGTGCCATAAATATGGGTTGTCCTGCATTCATCACATTCTACACGTTTGCTTTGCTGTTTCATTTTCATTTGCCTTTTCATGTGCTCTCTCCTTTGATTTACTGACTGTGATTGCTCAAATTTTTTGCTGTATAATTTCCACATAGTTTGTTGTTGTTGTTGTTGTTTAGTTTACTAATGCTGTTTATTTCTACTTCCCTAACACAGTGTAAGTTCTAGGTCTTAGTAAGGAAAAATGGGCCAATACTGCAAGTCTATAGAATCTAGAAAATTTCAGAGTCATTATACTCAGAGACATCCAAGCCAATTATGTTTAGAATAATAAATTTCCTCATAGTGCATATAAAAGTTTTGCTTTGCTAAATATCTACCTCTGGAGCATTGCAACTATTCAAGTTCTGCCACATAGAAATGTGAGATTTGCAAGGAACACAAAATTCATATTTATTAGAAAAAGTGATGAGATATGAAAAGAGTGGATTCACAGTAGAAGAAATCAACTGTAAATAAATATAGAAATTGTCTGAAACTTCACTAGTAATCTGGAAAGAGTTAATGGCAGTGAGGTTTTAAGAAATTTATTAAAATAAAAATTCTAATGTTAGATATTGTGAGAATAATTTAGCATGAATGGCTAATATTATATAGTTAGTACTACACCAGAGAAACTTCAAATATTCTTTATCAAAACACATATCAATATTGTTTTATTCAGTAATATCTCCAATGGAACAAAAAAATAAAAATCTTCAATGTCTATAGGCAAGAAATGTATTTTAAAATAATTTTTATGTTCAGTGAAATTTAATATAATAAAACATTTTTAAAAACTTACCTGAGGGGCTGGAGAGATGGCTTAGAGGTTAAGCGCTTGCCTGTGAAGCCTGAGGATCCCAGTTCGAGGCTCGATTCCCCAGGACGCACGTTAGCCAGATGCACAAGGGGGCGCACGCGTCTGGAGTTTGTTTGCAGTGGCTGGAAGCCCTGGTGCACCCATTCTCTCTCTCTCTCTGCCTCTTTCTCTCTCTGTCTCTCGCTTTCAAATAAATAAAAATAAACAAAAATTATTTTAAAAAAACTTACCTGGATGTACTGAAATTCTATAAACAAGTAATAAAGATATGAAAATCAAGATGAGAAGAAAATTATATTTCATATTTTTTTCTTAGCATCTGAAAAGAATATTGGTTAAGAATAAGACTTTGAATAGAGTATTTTTACTTTAAAAAATTGTTTTTTTTTTTTGATTTATTTTAGAGCTATAGACAGAGAAAGAGCGAGAGAGAGAGAGAGAGAGAGAGAATGGACACACCGGGGCCTCCAGCCATTGCAAACAAATTCCAGATGCATGCACCTCCTTGTCCAACTGGCTTATGTGGGTACTGGGGAATTGAGCCTCAAACTTGAGTCGTTAGGCTTCACAGGCAAGCATTTAACCACTAAGCCATGTCTCCAACTCAAATATTTTAATTTTTATGATAAAAATATCAATTACTTTCTTCAGATTTGAAGTTTTTGAAGAAAGGTTAAATGTATTGCTTACCTCTCTTATTGTTCATATCATTCATTTCCTATCTGCTTATAAGATTCTCTCTTTATTTTTTTTGTAATTTCCACATTGCATGTCAAGAGTGTGTGTGTGTTGTGCATGTGCATGCACATATGGTTGTTTCCTTATTTACATTGTATATGTTAATTTCTTGTTCTTGGAAAATAAATACCTGATAGATATCAGTTTAGTTAAGGAAATATTTATTTCAGTTTACAGTTCCAGATTACAGGGACTCTGGAATTTGGCAGGAAAATCTTGGCAGCAGGAACATGAAGTCAAGCTAATCACATTCAAGCCAGAGTAGGGAAATAGAGTGATGAATGCCAGTGCTCAGCCAGCTTTGTCCTTCTTATACAACCCAGGGTCTCATCCCATGAAATGGTGCTAGTCAATTGTGGTGGACCTTCCCACCACTATCAACCTAATAAAGATAATGTGCCCCGAGGCTAACATATCCTAGCTATCCCTAACAGATAATTCTGGGTCCTGTCATTACACTTTGCTCGAGCAAAGTATGTGTCATGTGTCTTTGTTATGTGACTTGTAAGTTTCATTTTTGTTGGAAATGTCCTAATTACTTTTTCTCAAATATGTATTTATTTATTTAATTGATAATTTCTATAATTGTAAACAATATCCTGTGGTAATTACCTTCCTCCCCCCCACTTTCCCCTTTGAAACTCTACTCTCCATCATATCCCTCTCTCAATCAGTCTCTTTTATTTTATGTCATGAACTTTTCTTCCTATTATGATGGTCTTGTGTAGTGTCAGGCACTGTGAGGTAATGAATATCCAGGCCATTTTGTGCCTGGAGGAGCACATTGTAAGGAGTCCTTCCCTTCCTTTGGCTCTTATATTCTTTCTGCCACCTCTTCCTCAATGGACCCTGAGCCATGGAAGGTGTGATTGAGATATTTCAAATATTTCTTTTGCTATTTTCTCATTTCTCTTTCTCTCTCTCTCTCTCTCTCTCTCTCTCTCTATATATATATATATATATGCTATTTTATATAACATTTTGTCTATGGATGCTTATTTGTTTGTTTTATATCATTACAGCTTCATGATGCTCACTTTGTGTTTCTTTCCCTTGTTTGTGAACATGTTTAGATAATTTTACTGGGCAACTTTTGATTTTGATTGACTTTCTTTGTGGGTAGACAGTTTAAATGCATTTTCCTTTCATTTATATTGTCCTCATTTACTTCTTTATCAGTTTCCATGTTTCTACTCAAAGTTTCCATTTTATTATGACATATTACACATGTCTGTTTTTCTACTTTACTGTATCTTAAAGTTCAATCTTCCCTGCTATTAGGCATGCCTCTTATGTTGGCAATCATGAAGTTAATGTGGGACACTGAGACTCAATATCAGTCTGGATTGCATAGATAGTTAGAAGCCAATCTGGGCTTCTATGATAAGACATTCTCTCAAAAAACAAAACAAAACAAAGCTATAGCCGGGCGTGGTGGCGCACGCCTTTAATCCCAGCACTCGGGACGCAGAGGTAGGAGGATCACCGTGAGTTCGAGGCCACCCTGAGACTCTATAGTGAATTCCAGGTCAGCCTGGGCTAGAGTGAGACCCTATCTCGAGAAAACCAAAAAAAAAAAAAAAAACAAAACAAAAAACAAAACAAAACAAAAGCTATAAAAAAATTTAGTCATTTTTTCATAATGGTATTTTATAACCACAGATCTTGTGCAAAATATGTCTTCACTGTCCCACTGATGGAGATAAACTGCATTGTCTAGCAAATTCTTCTGATTGGAATATTTCATTTTAAAGGGTGGAGGAAGGAGACTCAGGAGGTCATGACCCCAGAGAGCTGAAATTGAAAAGGTTACATGCCTACTGATCAAATTTATAGAATCAGTAGACAGTTGTTGAGAGGCAGAAACTGACCAGTGTTGTGTAGCAACTTTCTAAACTTAGCAGGCTGCTAAAGCTATATAATGCGTGAACAACTGCTTAGCATCTTAGACGAGCAGAGCTACCTGTAAGTTGTTGAGTAGGCTAAAGAGATGCAGTGTGGTGGTTTGATCAGGTGTCCCCCATTAACTTAGGTGTTCTGAATGCTAGGTTCCCAGCTGATGGAGATTTGGGAATTAATGCCTCCTGTATTGTTGGGGGTGGGCTTGTGGGTGTTATAGCCAGTTTCCCCATGCCAGTGTTTGGCACACTCTCCTGTCGCTATGGTCCACCTTATGTTGGCCAGGGGGTGATGTCCACCCTCTGCTCATGCCATCGTTTTCCCCTGCCATTGTGGAGCTTCCCCTCAAGCCTATCAGCCAAAATAAACCTCTTTTTCCCAGAAGCTTTTCTTGGTTGGGTGATTTCTACTAGAAATGTGAACCTGACTGCAACATGCCGCTTCCGTGATTCATTATGTATTCTGGGGTGAGCTTTCTGGTGATGCAGCTGCCTTTGAGTCCTTATTGCCCCTGTAAGTGACCCAATAAACTCATTGGCTTGCCAAAACTGTTTTTGGTGCAATTGTGCTTTTGTCTGTCATCTCAGCTATGTCTGAAGTGAATAGGCATTTGTTTGAGTTTTTCTAGAGAAAAAGAAATTCCCAACATACTGCCATAGCTAGTCACCAATTGGTTTTTCAGCTGATCATGAGGAAATGAAGCCTTCTTTGCATATGATCACAATTCATGTTCTTTCAGAAACGCCACGTGTACTTATTCCCCAAATGGATTATTTTACATTTGAAAACTGTAAAAATAAAATTTCATTTTATGGTTTGAAACATATATTTTGAAATGTATTGCCATACACAAAGAGGTTTAATAAATACTAATATACAACCATGGCATATTTTTTGAAGAAAGAAGGTAGATCAAATTTTGATCATGTGACAAAGAAGTATCAATACTCTGTATAATGTATCACTTCCTAAGATGGATAGAGGTCACAAGAGCACTATTATAGTGTTATAGTGTATTCACTTTATGTGAATATTATGAACAGACAATTTATATTTAATAAGATAAAAATTTCCAACTTAGCCAGAAATTTTATTTTGCTCAGTTCTATTCTTTTCTTTCTACTGTAGTCATTAATTAGGAATGACAGGAGGTCATTGCCCATTGATGTTATGATTTGGATCTTAACAGTCCTCCAAAAGTTACCCATTTGGAGGCTTGTTCTCCAATGTAGTAATGTTCAGAGTTTGGTCCTTTTGTATGTGTTTGTATCATGTGAGCTCTGTACTGATTTGCTGAATAATCCATTGGTGAATTAATAATTTTAATGGAGTACTGAAATGTGCTGAAGATGTAGGAAGTAGAATCAACGTGGAAGAAGTTTGTCCTTCGAGTATACTCTTCAAGCTACATCTTTTCCTCAACATTTATCCCTGTTTCCTAGATATCAAAATGTATGGAGTACATTTGTACTGTGTGCTCTGATATTCTGTCTTAACATAGACCTAGACACAAAGTGGCTAAGTTAAAGCATGACCAAATCTCTGAAATTATGAGGCAAAATAAATCTTTCTGCTTTTAACTGTTTATATCAGCTGTTTTATGACAGTAATATAAAGCTAACTACCACAAAAAGCTTGTTCTGAAAAGGGAGGCCATTGATATGATAATACTTGACCATATGATACAAGAGCCTTTAAAATTTATTTGTGGAAGAAGTAAACAATTTATCTATTTTCAAGAAGAGAGAGAGACAGAGATACAGAAATAGAGAGAGGGAGATAATGTGTATACAAGACCCTCTAGCCACTGCAAATGAATGCCAGATGCATGTACCAACCTGTACATCTGGCTTACATGTGTTCTGGGGAATTGAACCCGGGTCCTTAGGCTTTACAGGCAAATGCCTTACCTGTTAATCCATTTCTAACAGCTCCCAAAGTATTGGTCTTATATTTTGATTTTCACAGAAGTTCACAGGGAAGTGTTTGCCTTGGAGTCTAAGAGATTTCATACTTTTTACTTATTTCCAAGGAGACAGATAGAGAGAGAGAATGAGTGTGCTAGAGCCTCCAGCCACTGGAAATGCTTCCTTCTAGATACATGTGCCATTTTGTGCATCTGGCTTTATGTGGGTTCTGGGGAATCAAACCCAGGTAATCAGGCTTTGAGGGAAAGCACCTTAACCACTAAGCCATCTCTCCAGCCTGAGACTTCACACTAATCTTCACACTAGTAAGAGTATAAGAATTCCAATCTGGAGACATGGCTTAGAGTTTAAGGCACTTACCTACAAAGCCAAAGGACCCAGGTGTGATTCCCCAGTACCCATATAAGCACATGAATCTGGAGTCTGGAGTTCATTTGCAGTAGCCTAAGGCCCTTGAGTGTCCATTCTCTCTCTCTGCCTCTTTCTCTTTCTCACTCTCTCAAATAAATAAAATGAAATAAATTAAGAACTCTTAGAGATGGACTGAGTACATTGACATTATGAGATGAACATGAGACTCTGGGCACCAGTGGAAAAATGGTTTTGTTTGTATCTTACATTTCCTCCAATCCTTCCAAAATTGCTCATGTATTGAATGTATGGTCCACAGTTCAGTGTTCAGAGGTGCAGTTTTGCAGCTATTGGTTTCTTGGTAGGATATATCCATTTATGAATACACAACTTAATTAGCTTGAGGGAAGAGATTTATTATACAATTACAAGCACACTCTGTTTCATTATTGCCAATGGATGACCACATACTATTCACCATGATACTTTAACTCATTATAGGCTTAGAAGCAAGAAAATCAAGTTACCAAAGGCTGAAACCTCTGGATCCATGAGACAAAATAACTGTTACTTAGAACGTTGTTTATACTCAAGAATATTGTCATAGCAAGAGAATGATAAGTGATGAGATCAACAAAAAGCAATTTGTATGTAATTTTAAGGGAAATATAAATCTGACCCCAAAATTAAAACAAACACAAGTCAAATTAAAAATATATATATGTGTATAATTTCAGTATTTTTTAGTTTCTATGATCCTGTTGGTTTCCTTGACTTTTTCCTTGACTTTTGCTGGTTGAATTATATCTATATACTGGGTGTATAGTATGTATATCTTTCTCAGCTGAATGATAATAAATAATTAACTCTATAAGAAATGTAAGTCATGAATAATAAATTTAATCTGGTGGAGTTGTAAAGCATAGGAAAACACACAGACACACACACACACACACACACACACACACACACACACATAGACATCCCATTATACTTTATCTCCAAAACTTTACAGTCTACCACTTGTGAGTTCTGTGTGTATACATGTTTGCCTTTACTAAGTTAAAAACTTTTTAAATCCTGAAAGTCTGCTTACAACTCCAAATTAGCACAGACATGTAGCATATGGTTTAATAGTTATCAGTTGATTACCTGTAATTTTGATGTAAGTCAGTTCTGTTCAATCCCAAACATTTAATGGTGGTATGAAAAAGAGTTTCTTGTGACAAAAAGAATGGCATTTTATTGAAATTGAAAAAAAGACACACTTGAGCTTTAACAAGATGGTAGTCGGTTTTAAGGCATGAGCTCATAATTTCTTATGATGACAAAAGTATGTAGAATAATTAACTTGAACACCTTTATTTATTTATTCATTTATTTTGAGGCAATTCCAAAAGACTGGTCGTGTGTGTGTGTGTGAGAGAGAGAGAGAGAGAGAGTAAGAATTGGCCTACCAGGGTCTCCAGCCACTACAGTTAAACTCCAGACACGTGTGCCATCTTGGGCACATGTGCCACCTTTCTACTTGCATCACTTTGTGTGTCTGGCTTATATGGGACCTGGAGAGTACAACATGACTCCTTAGGGTTTGCAGGCAAATGCCTTAACTGCTAAGCCATCTCTCTAGCCCTTGAACACCATTTTTAATAAGACATTTCATCAAACTTTACATCAGTTTTTAAGCCAGTATGATATTACATTGCAGAAAACAATGACAATTAATGACAACTTATTTTAATTATCAACTTTTATGTCTAGGGAAAATATTGCGAAAAATTCAAATCTTCTCTCAAAGTTAGCCACAAGGTTCTAGTTGTACCAGGAAGAAAACATTAGTGACTTTAACCTCAGTTTACTTAGCTTTTACAATGGTGGAAATGTGCTGCAAGTTGAGACATTTGTTACATTTTCAACAAAATAATCGAGGTGCTGGCTTTTTGACCCTATTTGGGCACCATAGATGGAAAAAAAAGAAAAATGATTTTGAATTAGAGCCACATATGTGAATGTGTTCTCCCCCTTTCCTTCTTTGCCTAGTGACCCTCAGGCATCAAAAGCATAAGGTATCTTGGTTTCTTCATTTCACAGCATGAAAGTCAGTAAGCCTTCAGCAATCTTCTGTCTTTAATAGTTTTTTTTTCTCTTGTGTGTGTGTGTTAGAGAGAGAGAGAGAGAGAGAGAAAGAAAGAGAGAGACTATAAGTTTTCCACCAAATCACCAAACAGTCATTATAATTCGTTATCATCTATCTAGTTACAGAACCAGGACAAAAAAAGAGATAAGGAGAACTAAATTGTTCATACAGACTCAAAAATGCAGGCTTGACTTTTTATATGGACTATTTGAATTAAATATAAAATGTCTGAAAGATTTTGTAGTTCAAGAGGATCTCTAAAGCCACCATATACATATATATATATGTATATATATGAAATAATAATTATATTGAGAAATAAATATATGTGGATTAATAAATTGTATATGCCTAGTAAGTAATTTGTTTTTTATATGTCTTATGATGATCTCCTAAGAAAGAGAATGACATTGCCCAAGATGAATAAAGCATTAAGATTAAAGTCACATTGTGTTGCAGTGCTTCTGAACTGGCCACAGAACTAGTTTAATATGATGGTATAAAATTGGCTCAATACTGGCCATTTGATATGCCTGTATTTAAAGAATGGAAACTGAGTACTAAGATAGAAAGAAAGGGAGCTTTAAATTTTCTCCAAGTTTGTTAAAGATGATTGCTCCTAAATGAAAACTGCTTTGATCAGTGGTGTGTGTCTTTGGGTTTGTACATACCTCTTTTGGACAATTATTTCAAGGATATTTGTTGGTTTTCAAGTGTAATAAGCTAGACATAGTGATTTAAATATATATATATATATATATATATATATATATGTATATCTATCTATATCTCTCTATATATATGGTGTGTATGCATATTGCGTGTGTGCATGTGTTTACTTGTTGATCCTCCTACTATCTTTTATTATGGTACTTTTTTGAGCATTCTAGCTAAGATAGATCAAGTAATAGTGTACTTCAAGAGCATTGGTCTTTGGGGCTGGGAAGATGGTTCACTGGTTAGAAATGCTTTCTGTGCAGGCATGATGACTGGAACTGGGATTCTTAGAACCCTTGTAAAGCTGGAAAGAGGTAGTGCATGCATCTGTAATCACTTCATGACACTGGGTAAAATAGACAGCAGAGCAGAACTTTGGAAGCCTGTGGCAAGCTAACCTGGTATATACAGGTGCAAATAAGAGTCCTCATTTCAAATAAGGTGGAAGGTCGAAACTGACACAACAAGGTTATCCTCTGACCTGCACATGCATTGAGCATGTGCACACACCTTCCTTAAACACATGAAAACACACTAAGCATGTATTATTATTAATTTCTACATTTACAAAATAATGTGGCTATATTTTCTACTATAAAATAAATTAATTATAAGCTAAGTGTTTCTATAAGAAAAAAAATTCTTGGTCTTGGGATATTGCTTAGTGGTTAAGGCAATTGCCTATAGAGCCAAAGGACCGAGGTTGAATTCCCAGGACCCACGTAAGCCAGATGCATAAGGTGTTGCTTATGTCTGGAGTTCATTTGCAGTGGCTGGAGGCCCTGGTGCACCCATTAGCTCTCAATTTCTCTCTCTGTCTCTGTCTCTCTCTCTCCCTCTCACTCAAATAAATAAATAAAAATATACAAAAAACACTTCAAAATAGAGAGAGAGAGAGAGAAATTGAGAGCTAATGGGTGCACCAGGGCCTCCAGCCACTGCAAATGAACTCCAGATATAAGCAATGAAGCCAAGCATTGTGGCTCATGCCTGAAACTTCCCAATACTCAGAATGTTGAAGCAGACAAGTAACGTGAGTTCTGGACATCCTCAGCTACAGAGTGAGATCCTATCACAAAAAAAAAAAAAAAAAAAGGTTATACATGGTGGTGCACACGTTTATTCCCAGCACTTTTGAGGCAGAAGTAGGAGGATTGCCATGAGTTCATGGCCACCCTGAGACTACACAATGAATTCCAGGTCAGTCTGAGATACAATACTGAAAAAAAAAATCTTGCCAATTGATTAAATTATATTTGTAAGATGTCAACTGTTCCAACATTCTGAGTAGTACCACTATTCAGTTATTGTGTGCCACTATTCAGTCCAATTGTCAGTGCTGTGTTACTAAATATCGTGATTGATCTCTTAAAATTATTCCTATACTCTAGTAACTGCAACCTCTGAACATTCATAAAAACTACTGATGTATCAATCTACTGGGCTAAGTATCTCTGGTCTCATTTGCCCTGTACTGAACTATTATAGCTGTATCTCTCTCTCTCTCTCTCTCTCTCTCCCTCTATCTACCTATCTATTTATCTATCTATCTATCTGTCTATCTAATCTGGAGTTTCATTGAGTGTTGCATAGCAATACATCTAGGGACAATTAGTAAGTATCTCAAAAGATAAAATCAAAGGGAAAGTAAATTATTGAATAGAGTAATTTTGAAAGTTTATTCCCCAAGTAGGTCTGAAACTCTACATCCAAGAAATATCATTTCAGGGCTGGAGAAATGGCTTAGTGGTTAAGCATTGCCTGTGAAGCCTAAGGGCCCCGGTTCAAGGCTCGACTGCCCCAGGACCCACGTAAGCCAAATGCACAAGGGGCGCACACGTCTGGAGTTCATATGCAGTGTCTGGAGGCCCTGAAGCACCCATTCTCTCTCCCTATCTCTATCTGCCTCTTTCTCTCTCTGTCTGTTGCTCTCAAACAAATAAATAAATAAATAAATAAAATAACAAAAAAGTATCATTTCATCACATCTAAGTAGACATATCCAATCATTTATCCACATATCATAGTAGATGATATTAAAAAACTGATTTTCTGCAACCTACCCTGTACTTTAATACAGTGTCAACATTGGCCTCACACACTCTGAGATGTAGATCCTTTGGACCATGAACTTTACTTTTCTTATGTGCACTGCATTCAAATGGAGTATATAAACTATAACATTGCTTAACGCACAAACTTTAAATGTAGTGGGAAATGTTCTTCTTAATTTTCTTCTCATCTTTAAATGTATGTTTAAATCTGTTGTGAAATTTAATTGAAATTATATTAGCATTTCTTAATTGAAGATATCCCAATATGAAATGATCCTAAATTTACAGAATATTTTTTCATGTTGCATCATCTTCTAGATAATAAAATAAAAATAGAAACAATATGATGGAAAAAATACATGCCTAAAAAACAGATTTTATTTTCTTTTTCTTTTTTTTTCCTTTTTTTTTTCCTTTTTTCTTTATTAGTTTTGTATTCAGCAAATACAGTCAGTTTGGTACCATTATTAGGCTCATCCATGACCTACCCCCTCCCCTTGGCCCGTCCTTGTTGAGGTATATGGATCATGCATTCTGGAGTTAGCACACAGTTATGGGTAAGATAAATGTCTCTGCATATCATGACCCAACATGTGACTCTGACATTCTTTCCGCCCCCTCTTCCGCAAAATTTCCCTGAGCCATGTTGGGTTCATTTTTGGTCTGCTTCAGTGATGAGGTGTTGGGGGCCTCTGAGGCTCTGGCTCTCTGAGTTGGTAGGAGTTGATATTTTTCTGTGTTGATCTCCTTCCCCCTTGTGCTGGTATCCAGTTCATCAGGAAAACAGCACCCTTGCTTGTTTTGCCAATTTTTCTTAGATTCAGCCGGGGCCCCTTTGAGGTATTATGGGGTGATGGGGTGGCTCTCTCCTTAGGATCTACATCTGAAAAGGAGAAGCAGATTCTCCAACAGAGAGTAAGTTAGCACCAGGACAAATGAGATAACCCTTACTTTTTTTTATAGAGAATTTAATAGGTGTAGGCCCTGTTGTAGCACATGATTGATAGTAGGTAGATATTGGAGAGTGGGCTTATGTTTGGACATAGTTCTGACTTGTTTCCCAGCTCTAGCTATGGGTCCCATACCACTGAGGAGATCAGTTAGCCAAATTAAGAGCAGATGGTTCCCCACCATGGCTGTTTGCCACTATTGCACTTGTGTGGGCATCACAACTAGTTATTTGCTGCTATGTAGGTTAGACCATGAGTTGCTTAGACATGAGTTGCTGGGGTCATTTTCCCCCCAGACATCCATGTAGCACATTCTGGCACTAGATGCATTGACTGTCTGAGGACTGACTGTCTTCCAACTTCCAGCCATGCCATTCTAATTTGCATGTCAACCACATAAGGTGTCTTCAGCAGTAGGGTCTTACCACTAACTTTTGGTGGGTCATCAAGGACTCTGACAGAAATCTGTTTGTCTTTTAGGAAACCTTGTAGGTCAATCTGATCAAAAGCTCATTGTGGATGATAGCCCCATGCTGGTACTGGGAGTTACAGGTCAGAGCCGACTAAGAAAATGAGGAAAAAGATAACTAATTTGCAACAGTTAGAGAGAAAGGAGAGAGAGAGAGAGAGAGAGAGAGAGAGAGAGAGAGAAGGAGAAGGAGAAGGAGAGGGAGGGAGGGAAGATGTAGAAGATTAAGTTTAGTCTTGATCCTACCCTCTCCAGTGTCTTGTGGTTCAGGTGTTCCCTGTAAGGGCCTGGTGAAGGATCAGCCATATGGTCTTTCTCTTAGTAAGTAGAATTTTATGGTACCATTGCCGTTTGGGCCTAGATTTGTGTTTCCCACCCCCTTGATGCCCTCCCCTCCCTCCTCTTCCATCCTAGTGTCTAGTCCCCAAGATGCTTGCTGGATATGTAAGGTATCTTGGGTAGATTCAGGTTAGGTGCTGTAGATGAGTGAGACTATGTGGCGATTTTTTGTCTGTGATTGGGTAAGTTCACTGAGAATGATCTGTTCCAGGTTCAACCATTTTTCCTCACATTTCCCTGTGTCATTTTTTCTTCCTGCTCTACAAAATTCCATTTTGTAGATATACCACATCTTAGTTATCCATTCTTGTGATGGGCATCCGTGTAGATTCCAGCTCTTAGCTATGACAAATTGAGGCACGACAAACATGGTTGAGCAAATCTCTCTGTCCCGTGGTAGGAAGGATTTAGGGTAGATGCCCAGTAAGGGAATAACTGGGTCTGTTGGTATCTCTATACTCATCTTTTTCATAAGTCTCCATATTCCTTTCCAAAGTGGTTGTACCATGCTACATTCCCACCAACAGTGGATGAGTGTTCCTACTTCTCCTCATCCTTGCCAGCATTTATTTTTATTTGATTTTTTGATGCTTGCTATCTTTATTGGAGTAAGGTGGAATCTCATAGATATTTTAACTTGCATTTCTCTGATAATTAGGGATGATGAACATTCTTAAGTGTATGTTTGCCATTTGTATTTCTTCCTCTGTGAACTGCCTGTTCAGTTCTTTGCCCCATTTTGTGAGTGGGGTGTTTGACTTCTTACTGTTTAGATTTTTGAGTTCTTTGTAGGCTCCAGATATTAGGCCTCTATCAGTTGGATAACCCGCAAATATTTTCTCCCATTCTCTGGGTAATCCATTGGCTCTGCTTATGGTATGCTTCTCTGTAAAGAAACTCTTCAGCTTCATGTGATCCCATTGATTGAGTGATGGTTTAAGATCATGAGCTACTGGAGTTTTGTTCAGGAAGTCTTTTTCCATTCCTATATCATGGAAAGTACTTCCTAAATTTTCTTCCAGTAGTATTCAAGCTTCTGGTCTTATATTGAGGTCTTTGATCCATTTGGACTTGAGTGTACTGCATGGGGAAATGTGTGTATCAAGTTCCAGTTACCTGTATATGGTTATCCAATTTGTCCAGCACCATTTGTTGAAGATGCTGTCTTTTTTCCAGCCTATATTGTTAGCACCTTTATCAAATATCAAGTAGCTATAGTTGCTTGACCCAAAGTCCGGGTCCTCAAGTCTATTCCATTGGTCTATACTCCCGTTTCTATGCCAGTACCATGCCGGTTTTATTACTATGGCTTTGTAGTATAGCTTCAGATCAGGTATGGTGATGCCTCCAGAGGTATTTTTTTGCTGAGTATATGTTTGGATATGTGAGGCCTTCTGCCTTTCCATGTAAAATTGAGATCATTTTTTTCTACCTATGTGAAGAATCCTGTAGGGATTTTAATTGGAATTGCATTTAATCTGTATATTGCCTTTGGTAGGATTGTGATCTTCACAATGTTAATTCTGCCTATCCAGGAACATGGGAGTTCTTTCCATTTTCTCAAGTCCTATCAATTTCTGTTTTGAGTCTATTTATGTTTTCATTGTATAGCTCTTTCACTTCCTTAGCTAACGTTATTCCAAGGTATTTTTTTGTCGTTGTTGTTGCTATTGAAAATGGGATTATGTCCCTTATTTCTTTCTCTGTATCTGTGTTATTTGCATATAGAAAGGCTACTGATTTTTTTTGCATTGTTTTTTTTTTTTTTATCCTGCTATTTTGCTATAGGAGTTAATCACCTTCAGGATTTTTGGGATGGAGTCTCTCGGGTCTCTTACATATACAATCATGTCATCAGCGAATAAAGCTAACTTAACTTCTTCCTTTCGAAGTTGTATCCCTTTTAATTACTTCTCCTGTCTTATTGCTTGAGCTAGGACTTCCAGTACTATGTTGAAAAGCAGAGGTGAGAGTGGACAACCCTGTCTTGTTCCCGATCTTAATGGGAATTCCTCCAATCTCTCTCAATTAAGTATTATTTGGGCCTTCTCCTTCTGGTATTCTAATGATCCTGATATTAGGACATTTAAGTGTATCCCACAATTCCCTCATGTTCTGTTCATAGAAACTTTTGAACTTACTGAAATTTTTGAACTCTCTAGCTGCATTTTCCATCTTGTCTTCCAGATCAGAGTTTCTATCTTCCACTTGGCTGACTCTGTTCTTGAGAGCTTCTAGAGAGTTTTGAACTTGTTCATTTAAGTTTACATTTTCTATTACTTTTATATGTATAATTTCTATCCCTCTGTCATGCTCCCTTTTCACATCATTTTCTGATTTTCTTGATGATTCTTTGAATTCATCCTTGTATTTCTTTATGTCTTCATTTAGCATGGCCAGCTGATTTTTAAGGTCTTCTTTTTTTTCACTCTCCCTCAAATCTCTTAACTCTCTTTGAACCTCTTCCAATTTCTTATCTATTAGTTCTTGTTTAGTGATGGCAGCATCCAAACGATTGTCGGCCCTTTGTTGCTTTCCTGCAAGTTCTACCAGTAGGTTGGTCAGGGTTGCATTGCTCATAGCTTCAATTTGGTGATCAATTTGGTCCTAATGGTTCTTCTATGTTTTGGTTAGATGTATTCATTGTAGGACTGGGTGATCTAACTGGATTTTCTTGCATTTGATTTTTCATGTTATTTCTTTTGCGCTGTGGTCTGCCCATGACAGTGTATGGGCACATAGGTGGGCAGATCAGCCTGGGCTCAAGCACAATGAGAATCTGAGGCAGCCTGGGGCAGTTGCCTAGCAGCCTGGGCTTTGGCTCTTACTTGCCAAAGCCACCTATCTACTGCCTGGTAGGGGCACCAAATTTGCCTGAATTCTCAAGCGGTAATGTGTCAAAGCTGCCTGCGTTCAAGCTAGGAGTGACACTGAGGCACCAACATTGAAGCAGCCCAAACTCTGGCTGGGAACACTGGGACCCGGAAGCAGTCTGTGCTCTCCCACCACAGGACAATGGCAGACGGCTGGCATGGCAGACAGGTAGGGGATGGCACCTGAGCTGGCGCAAGCAAGAGACACAGTCTGAGCTTCTGTGGCAGTTGCTGTGGGACTGGACTCACTCAGTAAGTGGGCGAGTGGACGGTTGTGCAGAACAGTCTAAGCTTCTGCATGCAGGGATCGATCAGAGCATGGTGGCAGCGGTGGCTCCTGTGGCAGTGTCGGTGCTTTGGACAAGGTGGTTATTTGGGGGGAGGAGTGGGCTACCCACCCGCGAGGGGATCCGCGATTCCCTGTTTCTCCCACCTCTGTGCCCTCCCACTGACAATCTATTGGAGATTTCTCTCCCCTACAATCCCCAATGAACCCTTAATATCTTGCCTTTCTTTCACCGGGATTTGCAGCACAGGTAGGCAGTTGCCATCTTGGCCGGAAGTGCTAAAAAATAGATTTTATAAAGCTTATTTTTCTTTAGAAACTATGACAAAATATAAACTTTTCTACTATGTTTGTGTGATCATTTAAAAATCTGCCACAGTCATCATTTTAAATTTAATTGTTCTTTTGGATCTCTCTATATATTACAACAAAAAAAAAAAAAAAAAAGAAGAAGAAGAAGAAAAAGGAGACTTCCAGCCAAGATGTTGACTGCCTAACTGCGCCACATATCCATGGGAAAGAAAGGCAAGGCATTAAGGGTTCACTGGGTCTTTTAGGGGAAAGCAATATCTAATAGATTGCTAGAGGGCACAATGGAGAGAACAAAGGGAATCACTGACTCCCTTGCTCCCGAGTAGCCCACCAGTCCCCCAATCCCCCCAAGCAGCCACTGTACCCACAGTCCCAGCTTCAGGATACTCCTGCCCTTATGGTAAGGAAGGATACCCAGGCCAACATAGTTCCACTTGCCTCACTGCACAGGGGTGATCACCCTGCTACCAACACTCACACATGACCTTGGGCAGGCTCTGCCAGCTGGCTCCCTGGAGCTCAGGATCCTTCGGTCCATTTGCCCACCACATGTGTTCTGCTGATCCCTGCTTGTACAAGCTTAGCCTGCTCTTCCCATTAGCCTACTTACTGCTCCGGCAGCCACCTGTTCACACATGAGCCCAGGCCCATTCCACCTGCCCATGCTAGCTCAGGCTCACTCTGCCTTTCTGCCTGCATCAGCTCAGGTGCAAGCCCCTGCCTGTCTGCTGCTGGATGACTGCCAGTGTCCTCAGACTGCTTCTTGGTCCCAGTATTCTACCAGGCTTGAGTTTAGTCTGCTTTGGTGCTTGGTGCTTCAGTGTCCCTCTGAGTGCAAGTGCAGGCAGCTTTGGTGCATCACTGCGTGAGAGCTCAGGCAACTTTGGAGCTCCTGCCATGCAGGAGTTCAGGCTGCTTTGGCATTGTGCCAAGTGAGAGCTCAGACTACTTCAACATCTGCCTCAGGCTGCTTCAGCTTCCCATTGTGCTTGAGCTCAGGCTGATCCACCCACCCTCGTGTTAGCTCAAGACAACTCAGCCCATCTGCTTGCCTGCTGGCTAGGCCAGGCCAGCTCTCCCAAGAGGTACCATATCTGCCCACCCATCAAGACTACAGTCCTACTCTCTCTGCCCATACACTGTGAAGGCAGACCACAACACAAAAGAAAAAACATGAAAAAATCACATGTAAGAAAATCCAGTTAGATCACCCAGTCCTACAATGAACATCTCTAATCAAAACATAGAAGAGACATTAGGATCAGAACACCAAAATGGAGCTATGAGCAATGCAATCCTCACCAAGGTACTGGTAGAACTTGCAGAAAGTAAAAAGAACTGCTAACAGTATGGATGCTGCCATCACTAGAGTAGAACTAACAGATAAGAAAATGGAAGGAGTTCAAAGACACTTATGGGATATGAAAGAGAGTGAAAAGAAAGAGGACCTCATAAATCAGCTGAAAAGGCTAAATGAAGGCATAAAGAAATGCAAGAGTAAATTCCAAGAAGCATTAAGAAAATCAGAAAATGATGTGAAAAGAGAGCTTGACAGAGGGATGGAAAGTACACATAGAAAAGAAGTAGAAAATGCAAACCTAATTGAACAAGCCCACAACTCTTCAGAAGCTCTCAAGAACAGAGTCAGCCATGTGGAGGATAGAAACTCATATCTGGAAGACAAGATGGAAAAAAAAATTGAGAGTTCAAAAGTTTCAATAAGTTCAAAAATTTCTGTGAACAAAATGTGAGGGAATTGTGGGATACCCTTAAATGTCCAAACATGCAGATCATGTGAATACCAGATGGGGAAGAAAGTCAGACCAAAGTTATGGAGAACTTATTGCACAAAATAATCAAAGAAAACTTTCCCACTCTCTCAAAAGAAAGGCACATCAAGATGCAAGAAGCTAACAGAACACCAAAAGACTGGACCAAAGGACAAACTCTCCAAACACATGGTCATTAAGACTCTAAACATTGACACCAAAGAGAAAATCCGAAAAGCAGCGAGGGAAAAGGAGACATTACATTTAAAGGTAACCCCATCAGAATTGCTTCAGACTCCCCAATGGAAACCCAGAAAGCCAGAAGGGCCTGGATTGAAAGACTGCAAAGCCTAAGAACCTATGGTTTCCAACCCAAACTACTCTAGCCAGCAAAAGTATCCCTCATAATAGATGGGGAAAGAAAAACTTTCCATGACAAACTCAGCTTTACAATTCTATGAACACAAAACCAAACCTACATAGAGTATTTCAGGAAATTCTTCACACAGAAGAATCAAATAATCAAACTTAAATACCTACAAGAAGCAGACCACAATAACCAAACTCAGAGTAGGCACAAAAAACTTCAAAGTCCATGAAAACACCAAACCACATATACCAACACAATATTGCACAGATCAAATCAAACCCACAGTCGTTACCCTAAATACTAATGGCTTTATTTCACCCATCCAGAGACAAAAGCTAGCAGGATGGATAGAAAACTAGAACCCTCAATCTGCTACTTTCAAGAAACCCACCTCACCACTAAAGACAGACACCTCCTCAGGGTGAAAGGATAGAAACCAATATTCCAAGCAAATGGGAATAAGAAACAAGCAGGCATAGCTATATTAATGTCAGATAAAATAGACTTCAAAGCAAAAATAATGAAATAAAGATAAAGAAGGCCACTTCCTACTTATCAAGGGAACTATCCATCAACAGGATATTACAATCATAAATTTGTATGCACCAACCAAAGGGGCACCACAGTTCATAAAGCAAAACCTACTTGACAATAATACAGAAAAATCACCAACACCAACATAGTTGTGGACTTCAATACACCATTATCAGATATAGACAGATCATCTAAACAGAAACTCAACAGGGAAGTAAGAGAGCTCAACAAAACCAAAGATCACTTAGACCTAACAGATATCTACAGAACATTCCATCGCAAATCCACAGACTACACATTCTTCTCAGCAGCCCATGGAACATTCTCTGAAATAGATACTATACTTGGTCACAAAGCCTGCCTCCATATATTTAGGAAGATTGACATAATTCCCTACATGATATCAGATCATAGTGCTATATTGCTAGAAAGTAACAACAAAAGACCCACCAAGAATCCCATCCATGCCTGGAAAATGAACAGCACACTTTTAAACAATAAATGGATAGTGAACAAAATAAAAAATGAAATTATGAAATTTCTAGAAATGAATGACAATGAGAACACATCATACCAAAACTGATGGGACACAAGGAAGCTGGTGCTCAGGGGAAAATTTATAGCAGTAAATACGTTCATAACAAAGACAGAGAGATCCCAAATCAATAACATAACCATCCACCTAAATGCACTAGAAATGCAAGAAAAATCCAACATAAAAAGCTCCAGAAGGAAGGAAATAATGAGATCAGAGCAGAAATTAATGAACTGGAAACTAAGAAAACAGATAAGAAAACTGACAAAACAAATAGCTTGTTCTTAGAAAAAATAAACAAGATTGACAAACCCCTGGCCAATTTGAACAAGAAAACAAAAATAGAAATGAAAAAGGAGAGATCACAACAGACCTAAATGGAATTGGGAGAATCATCAGGACCTATTTCAAAAATCTCCACTCCATAAAACTGGATAATGTGAACACAGATAAATTCCTGGACACATACCATCTGTCAATGCTAAACTCAGAGCAGATTAATATCCCAAACAAACCTATCACACTCATTGGGATTGAAAAAAGTAATTTACCCCCCCCCCCCAAAAAAGAAGAGTCCAGGACCAGATGGCTTCTCAGCTGAATTCTATCAAACCTTCATGGAAGAACTCAAACAAAGCTTCCTCAAACTGTGCCACACAATTGGAGAACAGGGAAAGCTAACCAACTCCTTCTATGAAGCTAGTATCACCCTAATTCCAAAACCAGGCAGAGATGCCACAGGAAAAGAAAACCACCGGCCTATTTCCCTGATGAACTTAGATGCAAAGAATCTGAACAAAATCCTCGCGATGTGAATCCAGCAACACATCAAAAGCATTATCCACCTTGATCAAGTGGGATTCATCCCAGGAATGTGGGGGTGTTTCAACATATGGAAACCTGTCAATGGAATACACCACATAAACAAGGATAAACACAAAAAAAAACACATGATCATTTCAATAGATGCAGAAAAGGCCTTTGAGAAAATACAATATCACTTCATGATCATAACATTGGAGAGAATTGGCATGGGTGGTTCATATCTTAACATAATAATTGCAGTATACAAAGCTCTAAGGCTCAAATAGTAGTTAATGGAGAGAGACTGAAGGAATTCCCATTGAGATCAGGAACAAGACAGGGTTGTCCACTCTCACCTCTGCTCTTCAATATAGTCCTGGAAGTCCTAGCTCAAACAGTAAGACAGGGGAAAGAAATAAAAGAGAAACAATTTGGAAAGGAAGATGTTAAGTTAGCTCTATTTGCTGATGGCATGATTGTATATAAAAGAGACCCAGGAGACTCCATCCCCAAACTCCTGAAGGTGATTAACTCATATAGCAAAGTAGCAGGATACAGAAACAATGCAAAAAAATCAGTAGGCCTTTCTATATGCAAATAACACAGATTCAGAGAAAGAAATAAGGGACATGGTCCCATTTTCAATAGCAACCACAACAAAAATATCTTTGAATAACGTAATAACAAGGAAGTGAAAGATCAATACCATGAAAACATAAAAGCACTCAAAACAGAAATTGAGGAGGACTTGACAAAATGGAAAGATCTCCCATGCAACTGGACAGGCAGAATTAACATTGTGAAGATGGCAATCCTACCAAAGGCAATCTATAGATTTTATGCAATTCCATTTAAAATTCCAACATTGTTCTTCACAGAGATAGGAAAAAGTGAACTCAAATTTCATATTGAAAGACAGAAGGCCTTGCATATCCAAGCATATATTCAGCAAAAGAAATACCTCTAGAGACATCATCATACCAGATGTAAAACTATATTACAAAGGCATAGTAATAAAAACAGCATGGTACTGGCATAAAAACAGGAGTATAGACCAAGAAATAGAATTGAAGACCCAGACTTTGGGTCAAGGCAACCACAGCTACTTGATATTTGACAATGGTCCTAACAATACAGGCTGGAAAAAAGACAGCATCTTCAACAAATGGTGCTGGAAAAAGTGGATAACCATATTCAAGAAATTGAAACTTGCTCTACACATCTTTCCATGTACTACACTCACGTCCAAATGGATCAAATAATACAAGACCAGAAACTAGGGTAGTACTGGAAGAAAATATGGAACAATTTTCCATGATATACGAATGGAAAAAGATTTCCAGAACAAAACCCCAGTAGCATAGGATCTTAAACAGTCACTCAACCAATGGGATCACATGAAGCTAAAGAGTTTCTTCATAGACAAGCAAACAATAAGCAAAGCCTATAGATTACCCACAGATTGGGAGAAAATATTTGCTGAATACCCAACTGACAGAAGCCTAATCTCTACAATCTACAAAGAACTCAAAAACCTAAACAATAAAAAAAAAAAATCAAACAACCCACTCACAAAATGGGGCAAAGAGCTGGATAGTCACTTCACAGAGAAAGAAATAAAAAAGGCAAACACACTTAAGAAATGTTCATCATCCCTAATCATCAGGGAAATGTGAATTGAAACAACCATGAGATTCCACCTTACCCCAGTATGGATAGCAAATAGTAAAAAATCAAATGAAAATAAATACTGGCGAGGATGTGTAGAACTAGGAATGCTCATCCATTGTTGGTGATAATGTAAAATGATACAACCACTTTGGAAAGCAATGTGTAGACTCCTGAAAAAGTTGACTATAGAGTGACCAACAGACCCAGTTATTCCCTTACTGGGCACCTACCCTAAAACCTTCAAACCACAGGCCAGAGAGATTTGCTCAGCCATGTTTACAGTGGCTCAATTCGTAATAGCTGAGAGCTGGAATCAGCCCAGATGTCCTTCAGTAGAAGAATGGGTAACTAAGATGTGGCATTTCTACACAGTGGAATTCTACATAGCAGTAAGAAAAAATGACACAATGAAATTTGAGGAAAAATGGTTGAACCTGGAACAGATCATTCTCAGTGAATTTACCCTATCACAGAAAGATAATCGCCAATAGTCTCACTCATCTACAGCACCTGACCTGAATCTACCCAAGATGCCTTACATATCCAGCAAGCATCTCAAGGACTAGACAATAGGGTGGGAGGGGAGGGAGGGGAGGGTAAGGGAGGGGGAGACACAAATCTAGACCCAAACAGCAATGGTACCATAAAATTCTACATCCTAAAATGCAGACCAAATGGTTGAACCTTCACCAGGCCCTTAGAGGGAACACCTGAGCCACAAGACACTGGAGAGGGTATCATGAAAACTGACCTTAATCTTCTACAGCTTCTCTCTCTCTCTCTCTCAATCTCTCTCTCTCTCTCTCTCTCCTCTCTAGCTATTTTATATTAGTTCTTTTTCTTCCTTCTCTTAATGGGCACTGACCTGTAACTCCCAGTACCAGCATGTGGCTATCATCCACATTGAGCATTTGATCAGAGAGACCTACAATGTTTCCTAAAAGAAAGACAGATTTCTGTCAGAGTACTTGATGGCCCACCAAATGTTAGTGGTAAGACCCTACTGCTGAAGATACCATGTACGGTTTACACGTAAAATGGAATGACATGGCTGGAAGCTGGAAGAGAGTCAGTCCCCAGACAGTCAGCGTTTCTAGTGCCAGAAGATTCTATATGGCGACTGGGGGAAAATGACCAATATCTGTCCACGCAACTCATTGTCTAACCTACTTACCAGCCAAGACCCTGTCGTGATGCTGACACAAGTGCAATAGTGTTGCACAGCCATGTTGGGAAACCAACTGCTCTTGATTTGGGTAACTGGTCCCCTCATTGGAAGCGGATCCATAGCTGGAGCTGACAAAAAAGTCAGAAACATATCCAAACATGAGCCCACTCTCCATTGTCAAGCTACCACCAATTGTGAGCTACAAGAGGTCCTACACCTGTTAAATTCTCTATAAAAAAAAATAAGGGTTATCCCTTTTGTCTGGTGCTAACTTTACTCTCCATTGGAGAATCTGCCTCTCTTTTTCTGATGGACTCAGGTCCTAAGGATGGAACCTCCCCAACATACCTCAAGAGGGCCCCAGCTGAAACAAAGGATGATTGGTGAAACAAGCAAGGGTGCTGTTTTCTTGGTGAACTGGGTACCAGCACAAGGGTGAAGGAGATAGACACAGAGAGCAATTAACTCCTACCAAATCAGATATCCAGAGACCCAGAGGCCCCCAACACCTCATCACTGAAGCAGACCCAAAGTGAACCCAACATGGCTCAGGGAAATTTTGCAGAAGAGGTGCAGAAAGAATGTCAGAGCCACATGTTGGGTCATGATATGCAGAGACATTCCTCCTACCCATAACTGTGGGCTAACTCCACAATGCATGACCCATATACCTCAACAAGGAGGGGCCAGGGGGAGGGGGTAGGACATGGATGAGCCTAACAATGGTACCAACTTCACTGCGTTCACTGAGTACAAAACTAATTAAATTTAAAAAAATTAAAAGAAGAAAAAGAAGTCCAAATATCATCTAAGAATCCATTTAGTAAAACAAAGAAATGAGTGAGAAGATGTGGCACTTGTTTTTCCTTGCCTAGCTCATTTCACCTTTTTTTTTTTTTTTTTTTTTTTTTTTTTGGTTTTTCGAGGTAGGGTTTCACTCTAGCCCAGGCTGACCTGGAATTCACTATGGAGTCTCAGGATGGCCTCGAACTCATGGCAATCCTCCTACCTCTGCCTCCCGAGTGCTGGGATTAAAGGCATGCGCCACCACGCCCGGCCCCTCATTTCACCTTCATTGCAATCATGTGCCACCTATGAAAGGTATGTATTTTCAGGGCAGAATATTATATTATATTTTGTACATTTGATATATAAATTTTATCTACCCATTCACCAATGGTTACTTTTGTAAGTTCTGTATCTTGTCTATCATAAACAGTGCTGCAATAAACATGGGAGTGCAGATATCTGATATAAGTATTTCTAATGTTCTTTATAATATAACTGGTAAGTATATTCCACTATAGTTTGTTATATATTCTTTCCATAGCTATAGAAGACGCATTTGAAGGTAGTCATAGAAATGATATCATTTGAAATGTTAGCAATGTTATCTAATCTCATTTGATCATTGTATACCATGTATGTGTATTAAGTTAGAATACTATATTGCATAAATAAAAAGTTAACATTTCTTCAAAAAATAAAAAGTTAGTTTTTTGCCACTCTATGTATTTTTTTTATTTTTTATTTATTTTTTATTATTAGTCAGTTCTGTATTCAGCAAATACAGTCAGTTTGGTACCATTATTAGGCTCATCCATGACCTACCACCTCCCCTTGGCTCCTCCTTGTTGAGGTATATGGGTCATGCATTGTGGAGTTAGCCCACAGTTATGGGTAAGCTAAATGTCTCTGCATATCATGACCCAACATGTGACTCTGACATTCTTTCCGCCCCCTCTTCCGCAAAATTTCCCTGAGCCATGTTGGGTTCATTTTTGGTCTGCTTCAGTGATGAGGTGTTGGGGGCCTCTGAGGCTCTGGCTCTCTGATTTGGTAGGAGTTGATTTTTCTCTGTGCTGATCTCCATCCCCCTTGTGCTGGTGTCCGGTTCAACAGGAAACCAGCCCCCTTGCTTGTTTCTCCAATTTTTCTTAGTTTCAGCCGGGGCCCTTTTGAGGTATGATGGGGTGGCTCTCTCCTTAGGATCTACATCTATCTGAAAAAGAGAAGCAGATTCTTCAACGGAGAGTAAGTTAGCACCAGGACAAATGAGATAACCCTTACTTTTTTTTTTTATAGAGAATTTAATAGGTGTAGGCACTCTTGTAGCCCACAATTGATGGTAGCTTCATATTGGAGAGTGGGCTTATGTTTGGATATGGTTCTGACTTGTTTCCCAGCTCCAGCTATGGGTCCCATACCAGAGAGGGGATCAGTTAGGAAAATTGAGAGCAGTTGGTTCCCCACCATGGCTGTGTGCCACCACTGCACTTGTGTGGGCATCACAACAAGTTATTTGCTGCTACGTAGGTTAGACCATGCGTTGCTTCGATAGATATTGGTCAATTTCCCCCAGTCGCCCATGTAGCACCTTCTGGCACTAGACACATTGACTGTCTGGGGACTGACTCTCATCCAACTTCCAGCCATGCCATTCTAATTTGCATGTCAATCACATAAGGTATCTTCAGCAGTAGGGTCTTACCACTAACCTTTGGTGGGTCATCAAGTACTCTGACAGAAATCGCTCTGTCTTTTAGGAAACCTTGTAGGTCTCTCTGATCAAAAGCTCATTGTGGATGATAGCCCCATGCTGGATCTTGGAGTTACAGGTCAGTGCCCACTAAGAAAATGAGGAAAAAGATCACTAATATACAAGAGTTAGAGATAAGAGAGAGAGAGACAGGGAGAGGGGAAGTGAGGCAGGGAAGATGTAGGAGATTAAGGTTAGTCTTAATCTTACCCTCTCCAGTGTCTTGTGGTTCAGGTGTTCCCTGTAAGGGCCTGGTGAAGGATCAGCCATTTTATGTATTATTTTTTTTAAAATGGTTTCATCTGAATCACTTTCTTTTAATTTTTTTTTAAATTTTTTTGTTCTTTTTTATTTATTTATTTGAGAGTGACAGAGAGAGAGAGAGAGGAAGAGGCAGATAGGGAGAAAGAGAATGGACACGCCAGGGCTTCCAGCCACTGCAAATGAACTCCAGATGCATGTGCCCCTTGTGCATCTGGCTAACGTGGGTCCTGGGGAGTCGAGCCTTGAACCAGGGTCCTTAGGCTTCATAGGCAAGCACTTAACCACTAAGCCATCTCTCCAGCCCACTCTATGTATCCTGTTTTGTCACATGAACAGCCATCTCCCTTCAATGACATTTAAAAAATAATATTAATTCATTTAATTGGAAGACTATTTTAGTTTAAATAGGAAAGAATGAAGCTACAACATTCTCTTTCACTTATATTCAACTTATAAAAATAGACTTGAGTTTTGGGAAGTGTAAATAAGCCTTTCTTTGGAGTATATTATACACTTTTTTGTTTCAAGCCCAACTCCTGAGTGGACTCTAACTTCTCCATAGTGTGAACTAGTGGCGTTTCTCAATTGCATGAAGCACAGTGACTGAGCTGAGTTTATACTTCTCCCGGAGTACAAACTGAGTTGAAGAGATAGTCCACTCAGTGTTTCATAACAGACTATCAACAACTGAATAATATAAACAACAGACAATTATGGTGCAGATTTGGAGGATAGAGCAATAGTGCCAAAACTCTTTGCTTCATACTTGGCACCTTTCCCATACATCAGGAAAGAAATGAGGCTTCTTTAAACTTATTTTGTGAGTACACCAGCCCCATTTATGAGAGTCCAATAACCTCCTAATCATCATTCCCTTTAGTATTACCACAATGAATATTAAGTTCTTAGAATAATTGTGTACAGTTTTGTATATCCAGATATATGTCATCTGCTTAAAAAGTAGTTACACATTTTTGAAATGATCTTAATTCTTTTAAAAAAATATATTTTATTTATTTATTTTCAGAGAGAAAGTGGAAGAGAGAGAGAGAGAATATGGGTGCACTAGGGCCTCCAGTCACTGCAAATGAATTCAAGATGCATGTGACCCCTTGTGCATCTGGCTGACTTGGGTCCTAGAAAATTGAACCGGGATCCTTTGGCTTTGGAGGTAAACAACCATTAAGCCATCTCTCCAGCCCCAGAAATGATCTTACTTGTAGCCATACATATCAGGTGCTTCTTAAGAAATTAACTTATTGTTCTGATATAATTAATGTCTGGGAACAGAATCTAAGTGAATTATGGTAGTGGGCATTAATTTTTTTGCCTGATGTAGACAATTCCATAGGCTAAAATCTCTGATTTTTGCATTGTGTAATTCCTAGTTATGCTGAAAACAAAACTGAACTATATTATAGTTAAAAACAAAATAAAAATTGTTATAGCTATGCATGGGATCTGAAGATGTTTCTAAATAAAATTACATGTATTTTTTAACCCACAAAGTTACTAAGTCTACTTAAAATAACCACACTGTAAGGTGATCTACTTTACCTTTGTACAATTAATACCCAATTAAAACCAATATTGCTAGATTATAGTTATACATACTCGAGTCAACTCAACAATTCCCATACATTTTTACTGCATCATCAAATTTAATATAAATCCTCAGATATTAAAATCAAATGTTTTGATTTCCATTTGACTAAAATCTGAGTCTTTGCTTTTTTTTTTTCAACAATAGAATGCATCCACATTTTCAAACTGTTTATCTCATCCACTGCTGGTGGGAATGTAGGATGGTACAATCACTTTGGAAAGCAATATGAAGACTTCTGAAAAAGCTGAGTATAGAGATACCAACAGACCCAGTTATTCCCTTACTGGGCATCTACCCTAAAACCTTCAAACCACAGACTAAAGAGATTTGCTCAACCATGTTTATAGCGGCTCAACTTGTAATAGCTAAGAGCTGGAATCAACCCAGATGTCCATCACTAGAAGAATGGATAACTAAGATGTGGTATATCTACACAATGGAATTCTATACAGCAGTAAGAAGAAATGACAGAATGAAATTTGAGGAAAAATGGTTGAACCTGGAACAGATCATTCTCAGTGAACTTACCCAATCACAGAAAAAAAATCGCCACATAGTCTCACTCATCTACAGCACCTAACCTGAATCTACCGAAGATACCTTACATACCCAGCAAACATTCCCTAGATTAGACACTAGGATGGAAGGGGAGGGAGGAGAGGGCATCAAAGGGGTGGGAAACACAAATCTAGACCCAAACGGCAATGGTACCATAATCTTCTACTTACTAAAAGACAGACCAAATGGCTGATCCTTCACCAGGCCCTTACAGGGAACACCTGAACCACAAGACACTGGAGAGGGTAAGATTAAGACTAACCTTAATCTCCTACATCTTCCCTCCCTCACTTCCCCTCTCCCTGTCTCTCTCTCTCTTATCTCTAACTCTTGTATATTAGTGATCTTTTTCCTCATTTTCTTAGTGGGCACTGACCTGTAACTCCAAGATCCAGCATGGGGCTATCATCCACAATGAGCTTTTGATCAGAGAGACCTACAAGGTTTCCTAAAAGACAGACAGATTTCTGTCAGAGTACTTGATGACCCACCAAAGGTTAGTGGTAAGACCCTACTGCTGAAGATACCTTATGTGATTGACATGCAAATTAGAATGGCATGGCTGGAAGTTGGATGAGAGTCAGTCCCCAGATAGTCAGCACGTCTAGTGCCAGAAGGTGCTACATGGGCGACTGGGGGAAATTGACCAATATCTATCGAAGCAACGCATGGTCTAACCTACTTAGCAGCAAATAACTTGTTGTGATGCCCACACAAGTGCAGTGGTGGCACACAGCCATGGTGGGGAACCAACTGCTCTCAATTTTGCTAACTGATCCCCTCACTGGTATGGGACCCATAGCTGGAGCTGGGAAACAAGTCAGAACTATATCCAAACATAAGCCCACTCTCCAATATCAAGCTACCATCAATTGTGGGCTACAAGAGGGCCTACATCTATTAAATTCTCTATAAAAAAAAAAGTAAGGGTTATCTCTTTTGTCCTGGTGCTAACTTACTCTCCGTTGAAGAATCTGCTTCTCTTTTTCAGATAGATGTAGATCCTAAGGAGAGAGCCACCCCATCATACCTCAAAAGGGCCCCAGCTGAAACTAAGAAAAATTGGAGAAACAAGCAAGGGGGCTGGTTTCCTGTTGAACCGGACACCAGCACAAGGGGGAAGGAGATCAGCACAGAGAAAAATCAACTCCCACCAAATCAGAGAGCCAGAGCCTCAGAGTCCCCCAACACCTCATCACTGAAGCAGACCAAAAATGAACCCAACATGGCTCAGGGAAATTTTGTGGAAGAGGGGGCGGAAAGAATGTCAGAGTCACATGTTGGGTCATGATATGCAGAGACATTTAGCTTACCCATAACTGTGGGCTAACTCCACAATGCAAGACCCGTATACCTCAACAAGGAGGGCCCAAGGGGAGGGGGTAGGTCACGGATGAGCCTAATAATTGTACCAAACTGACTGTATTTGCTGAATACAGAACTGACTAATAAAAAAAAAAATCTCGTCTCATTATAAACTTGGGAAAATAACAAAATCCATGAGTTAGTAAACCCAATAATTTGCTGACTTTTTAAAATTTTCAAATAGTAATTTTCCTACTTCTGCTTTACCTATGTCTTTTAAAACAGGAGTTATTTGGCTCATATTCATGTGTTTTATGAGAAAGTCAGGTACTATAGTATCATTGCTTTTTCTAACACATTGTTTTCTCATTTTCATATCTCCTGAGAAGGCCCTCAATATATGTTTACTTATCTGACATGAATGAGAAGTCAACAAGTATAAAAATGTGCTTTAGCAAGTAGGGACAAAAAGTAATTTTAAAGATGCATATAATGAATTAAATTATGTGCTATTAAAGCAACTACTAACTATGGCAGAGGGTTTCATCTAAGTGTGAGGATAGTTGTTATCATTGTTACCAATTATTCTAAGAATAAATCTGGGGGAATTTCATTTCAATGTACCAAGTACTTTAGAAAGGTCATGAATATAATAAACCCCAATAACTCATGTTATCCAGTCAGAGTCAAGGTTTTCTAAGCCTTTTGAATAAATAAATGGATAACAATATGTTATTTGTTTAGAATATTTGAACAATTAATTTTGAAATATTTATGGTATATGTTACTAGAAATGTGGTATTTATGAATGCAAAATAACTACCTCAGTACATGAACTCATGAGAATATTGAGGTTATTGTGATGGTCTGTGAAATATTTCCATTAAAATAGAGATGATTTCCTTTAAATCTTTTTAAGGATTTTTTTGATTTTATTTTCAGAGAAAGAAATCAAGATGGAGAGAGAGAGAGACATTGGAGGAGGAAGAATTAGCGCTCCAGGGCCTCAGCCACTACAATCAAACTCCAGAACCTTGTGCCACGTAGTGAGCATGTGTGACCTTGCTTTTGCCTCACCTTTGTGCATCTGGCTTATGTGGGATCTGGAGAGTAGAACATGGGACCTTAGGCTTCACAAGCATGTGCCTTAACTGCTAAGCCATCTCTCTAGCCCTCCTTCAAATCTTTAAATAACTTGATATCTTGTATCATTATGATAGAAAAATAAAACACATGACAGATAGTTAAGAGTCACCTTTTATTCTGTGACCCAATGTAAGTAAAAAGAAATAAGTTATTGAAAAGCATCCCAAAGAATAGCTTGTCACCCATCTTGTGACTGTAGAAGTAATAGAATTTTGTATTTATCTAAAGTCCAAAGAAGACAAGTCTGAAAAATAATTCAATATGTAGTCTTTTGTGGATAGAAGTATGAAACATTAATGTATAGAAATCCAAATATATAGAAAAAATATATTTAACTCCCATGTACTTAGAGGTGAGGAATAGGGTTTCCTCAGATGGAAGCTATTTGAATTTTCTAGATATACTAAGCTCATCTTATAGCACTGCAGGAAACTGAATATTTCAGCATACTAATAAATGTAAACATTTTGCTTTTTCCTCTTTGTGTGTCTATCCTCCTTTCTGTTATTTATTTATTTATTTATTTTCTTATTTATCTCTCTTTCCCTTTTTTTTTTATTGGTGTTCAAGTTTAGTTGACCAATGAAATGACACTCAGATTCAGGATAAGAATTTTAAACATATTTTATATTCTAAAACAACTATGTTATTTACAAGTTGATCTTCATATTTAAGTAAATTAAATTGGGAAAAAAAGAAAGAATATTTGAAATGTGACAATAATAGTAATAACATTTTCTAATCACATACATACATATATATATATATATATATATATATATATATATATACATACAAGCCAGGGCTAGATTCCATTATGGGGCTGCACCAAGAGTGGGCATGGGCCAGCTGAAGTTCAGGTACAAGCATTGTGAGTCAGCCAGCAGGGAAGTTGCAAGCCAAGGCCATTCCCAATTCTGAGGAGGCAGCCTGGGTAGAGACTGAGCAGCAGAAGTTCAGAGCAAGCAGGGCGCCACTGTTGTGAGTTAGCCAAGTGGGGAAATTGCCAGGGCTGGTGGCCAATCTATCGTGGCTGTTGCCTCAGAGGGGAACAGACCAACTTAAGGTCAGCTGCCAGCAGAACTGCACATGATGTTGGGTAGGGGCTGAGCAGGGGAGTTGGATCAGTGCTGGTTGCCATTCTAAGGCAGATACTTTGGAGGGGAAGGACCAGTTGAAGGTCAGCAGTGAGTATCTGACCAACTTGGGTTCTTCTTCTCTCATACATCCTGCAAGCCCCAACCCCCTCAAAAAATATAAGAAGACAAAGAAGGGATGAAGCAAAGGACACCTAGAACCAAGGGCCCTAGATCCAAAAGAGAAGTTAGAAGCTGATCTCACTCCATAAAACAAGACAGACAAATAGGTCAGCAAGAAAAGCACCCAGCTTAGTCAACAGAGAAGACAGCCTTCCCAAGGACTTTCCCAGATATTCTGGAAGGTGGCACACACAAAGTAGATCATGCTTAGACTAAATTGCACCCATCCCACCTAGTGGATAGTCTTCAATCTGACACCCACTTAGATGAATTTAGAACAAGCCACCCAATGCAGACTGTTCAAAACCTGCTCTTGCTGCATCCTCAGTTAAACAACTGATCTTGAGATGGGCAGACGCCAACACAAAACAGACAACACAGGATACCAAGCAAAGGGATCCTCACCAACATCACATAATCTCATAATGGAAGCCTCTAATGAATCATTAGAAGAAACCTAAGACATAGATGTCTGAAATAAAATCAGCAATAACAACTCAATCAATGGCTCAAAGATACCAAAGAGAATAAGGAAAGAGTACTCCATAGATGACTTAATAAAATAGAAGACAACAAAAAACAGATCAACAGAAGACTAAAATTTGAAGAGAAACAATGAATAAATGAGCTCATGGGCAGTGGAACAAGCTCAGTGAGGACATGTACAAATGTTAGAATGAAATCCAAGAGGCAATAAAAAGACCAAGTTAAGATATGAAACTGCAATTTAAGATTGAGATAGAAATGGTGAAGAAAAACATAGGAGAAAAGAGAAATGAAAGAATCCTTCTAAAAAGATCCAAAGAAAGTCTCACCAATGGAATAGACAATGTGAAGGACAGAATTTTGGAACTCAAAGACAGGACAGAAGATTTAGACCAGGGCTTCAAAAACATTGCCAAGTTCAAAACAATGTATGAACATAACATGAGGGAAATTTTGGATACCTTAAAAATACTAAATATTCAGATCATGAGGATATAGGAAGGGGAAGAAATAAAGGCCAAGGGCATAAAGAATATTTTATATAAAATTATTGCAGAAAATTTTTGAACTTTATAAAGGAATGATAGATCCAGGTACAGGAGGTGTGCAGAACACAACATAGATGGGGCAAGAGAAGATACACCCAGGTCATATAATAATCAAAACACTAAACACAGAAAACTAGGACAGAATACTGAAAGAAAGACATAAGGTAAAACAGCTCATTACATACAGAAGCTAGCCCATCAGAATTGCCTTACACTTTCCAATGAAAACTCTTAAAGTCAGAAGAACCTGGAGCTGAGTATTTCAAAAGTGAAATGACCATGGCTGCCAACCCAAACTACTATAGCCAAATGCCCACTAGGAGACTTTCCACCTATACCACTTCTAACAGGGCTCAGGAGAAATCACAGCAGAAGCACCATCATGAATACCACTCTTACTGCTAGCCTGACAACCAGCCCGAGGGTGATGGTGGAAGGCATGAAGAGTAATCAAAAAATATGAAATCAGAAATCCAGAGACTACAGTTAACTCAACACTAAATCAGACTACTAACAGGACTGTCATGGCTCACAGAACATTCCAGAAAAGGGGGCAGAAAGATTGTAACAGCTACAGAGCAGGTAGAAATACTCTGAGGATTCATTCCTCCACAACCTCATTGGGATGGACTGAGGCCTTCATAACCCATTGTGATTACCACAACCCCAATGAGGAGTTACGAGAGATGGGGCAAGGGGATAATAGTATATAACCCGTTAAAATATATATGAAATAAGATAAAAAGAAAACTTGTATTAAAAACCTGTTGAATGAATTCAAATGAACTCAATATGCAGCAAAGTTTAAATTAAAGATATAGTTCATTTAAGACATATAATATATCTTGAATGGTTATCAGATAAATTGTAATTAAAGGTTTCATTCTTAATTATTTGGATTAGCAAAAAAAAAAAAAAAAAACAAAACTAACAAGGGGGTATTCTGGAAAGAATTATAAACTTATTAATACCCATTGAAAACATACAGTAAGGCTGATTTCCATACTACTCAATTTACTTATTCAAATGTTATTTTAGAGATGTCAAATTGGTTAGATGCCTAGAGACTAAAGCAAAAATGTATGACACTTAAAAATAAAGAAGGAGGGGCTGGAGAGATGGCTTAGTGGTTAAGTGCCTGCCTGTGAAGCCTAGAGACCCCGGTTTGAGGCTCGATTCCCTAGGACCCACATAAGCCAGATGCACAAGGTGGCACATGCATCTGGAGTTTGTCCACAGTGGCTGGAGGCCCTGGCATGCCCATTCTCTCTCTCTCTCAAATAAATAAATAAATACATAAATATTAAAAAATAAAGAAGGAGGTTTGGGGAGATGACTTAGCTGTTAAGGCACTTGCCAGCAAAGTCAAAAGGACCCAAGTTCAATTCCACAGATCCCACATAAAGCCAGATGCACTAGTTGGCACATGCATCTGGAGTTCATTTGCAGTGGCTACAGGGCCTGGTGCACCAATTCTCTCTCCCTTGCTCTTTCTTTCTCTCTCAGATAAATAAAAATATTTTTAAAATAAAGAAGAAGTTATAGTGTTTTGTATTTATTATAAATTTTCTTGATTGCCTAACTACATGGGATAATTACCAATTTTGGCTTTCCAAAACATAGGTTGATTTCAGATTTTTCAAAATTTCTTTAAAAAAATTAAAGGGGGAAATGAAGGGCATGGACTTTGAATTAGAAGTCGATTTGTTCAATTAACATGGAGATTCATAGTAATTTGGGGAGGGATACATTTGCTTCATATGCTATTAATGGTTTTAAAGAATAAATTTTAGACTAGTTTAAAACTTAGAAACAAGTTAAATGAATGGAATATTTCCTAGTCCCAAGCCACCATTCAGACTCTCACTTCTGATGTTTCTAGATAGAAACACCAATAAAATTAAAAGAATCAAAAAAAAAAAAAAAGTCGGGTGTGGTGGCACACACCTTTAATCCCAGCACTCGGGAGGCAGAGGTAGGAGGATGGCCGTGAGTTCGAGGCCACCCTGAGACTCCATAGCGAATTCCAGGTCAGCCTGAGCTAGAGTGAGACCCTACCTCGAAAAACCAAAAATAAAATAAAATAAAAGAATAACTAAAACACATCCATATCTAATACAAAGTTGAATACTTAGGGTAAAGGAAATTTACAACCACATGTATCAGTGAAACTCCAGTTATTCATAGTGTCAAAGTAATGAAAGAATTTATACAGGATTGTTGTAAAAAAATAAATTCATCATGTACACACATGTAGTCATGGTTTTTCTCTTAGAGTTCATATTAGTCTGCTGTTTTTTAATACAGTATCTCCTGCCCTCTTAAGTTCACATTTTATAACTACATTCAGGAGAGAGATCTATCCCTTCAGCAACATTCTCATTTCAGTATCTGTTTGTTAATGAAAATAGGTCACGATTAGCCATTTCTGGCAAGAACAGTTGACAGGAAGCAGGACAGGAAATGATATAATTAGTCCACAGTTGTATATTTCCCCTATGCCCTGTTATTTGGGGAATGACCTTACAGTTAACCATGAAATTGGGAGGTGGTATTGAACCTCAAATACTAATGAAATTACATTCTGTTTCTTTGTTGAAACTAACCCCACCTAATGTATAGAAACAAATTCAAATTCTATGACCAAAAGATTCAGATATTAACAAAGGAAACATTTATTCCTCAAATAAATTATGTATTTATAGATTTTTGAGCAAGCTCTTTAAAGAACACATGAATATCCAGTCAGCTAACACAAACACAGCCTATAAACCACCTAACTATTAGGATAACAAACATCTAGTGCTATACTATTTGTGTAGTTGATTTTCTCATGAAAATGTAACTTTCATATTATTTATTATTAACTACTTAGGTTTTGTATTTACAGCTAAATCATTTTGCCTTAAAACTGCTTTTAAAGATGTGCTTTCTGTGCCACATGATGATAAATTACATTAATATGTGGCCTATTGTTCATTTTTTCCTCTAAGATAGACAATATCTCCCATATGAAAAATATTCAATAAAAATGACATGCCTAAACACTCTTACAAGCACATTGGCACAAAGGCATATGATCATCAAATACAAACTCTTCCTTTTAAAATTTTGTTCATATTTAGCTATTTATTATATGAAGTTCTTTTATATCTTTAAATACTAATCTCCAAGTAGCTTCATTTATGGCAGTTAATTGCTTCCCATACATAAGTATGAAATACATTCCAGGTGGTCTAGGTTTCATAGCTTGTTTTTGTCACTGTAACTATACCATGGTTTTATGCCCTTTAATTTTTAAAAGTACTTTACCGCTTTATTTAACTTCTATTAATCATTAACTTCAACTTGTTTTTAATTTATGCCTCTTGAAGACTGAGGATAACAAAGCTATACAAATTTAACAATTAGCCTTACTATGTAATTGCTTAAAATAAACATCCTGATTAGTCAAATCACTATAAACATTTAATCAGTGTGTTACTAGTTTTGATTAGAAATCTCATACCCATTTCTCTATGTGATACCTTCTTGAACTTGATATTTTTTCTCTTCATATTAAGCTTAATGGATTTTACCTCAATCTTACAAAATACACCGTTAATGTAGTCAAGATATTTTTCTTTAATATAATTTTTCACTTTATGTCATCCGTGACATTTTTCTTTTAAAAGCATATTTTCTACTGTGTAAACAAAGATGTATGTGGATATTCAATATTATATTTTCTTATGGTCTTATTTCATGCCTATAAATATTTTACATTATTTCAGAAAAAATCATTAATTTTGAACATGCCAGTTATTTGGAAGATAAAAATCTTGAAAAAGAAAATAAAATATAATTTCAACCTTAGATTGGAATATCTATATTTTCCTAAATTTCAAAAAGTAAAATTTTAGATGAATTTAATTAAATAGCTGTATTAGTCATTTTATTGATTTAATTTTGGCCTAACCATTTTGAATCATAAACAATGAAAGCATGTAAAATGACATTTCTGTGCTCAATATTCTGTGGATGTCATTCCCATGGATTTCTTTAATGAATGCTTCTGAAGTATGCAGTTATTTTCAGATGAATCACTCATTTACTGTATTTGTTCTTATGCTATCCTTGTGGAAGTGTTATTCTCATTGTGAAATGTTCAGAACCACTGGATTTCTTTTTAGTATTCTCTGCTAATCCAATATAGTCTACTGGGGACAGGTAGAATGGCTTTTAGAATAACAGATTCTATTAAAACTACAATCAATTCTCTGAAACAACAGGTCCGTTTTTTTTTTTTTTAAGATATGTGTTTTGCAAAAAGACTGAAATAAAATAATGTAAACACAAACATTGCATTTAAGAAAATGAATAAAAGTGTTTTTCTCCTGCTCATAAGAAATTTATTTTTTAAATGCAGTCTTTGTGCTTCCCTCGATTTTTATGAGCCAATCAGTTGTGAATATGCTGTGAATGAAACATAAAAATCCTGTACTATTGGAATGGCTGTGTAGTCCATGGTTGTTGAATATACACTTAGCAGGCAAGGACGTCCCTTTAGTTCGTATCTAATATATATATAATTTATTTATGTGAGACATAGAAAGAGGTAGAGAGTAAGAGAGAGAGAGAGAGAGAGAGAGAATGGGTGTGCCACAGCCTCCAGCCACTGCAAACGAACTCCAGATGCATGTGTCACCTTTTTGCATCTGGCTTATGTGGGTCCTGGAGAATCAAACCAGTCTCCTTTGGCTTTGCAGGCAAAGCCTTAACTGCTAAGCCATCTTCTTCAGCCCTGTATTTATTATTTAAAGCACTCCTTTCTTTGCGAAGTTACAAGTTTAATATGCAATATGTAAGTCTTCAAATCACTAAATGTACTTCTCTATCATTTGTAGAGATATTTTCATGGTAACAATAAAGATATTTTTACAATAATAAGAAACTTTAAAATTGCATTACTTACTGAAATTAAGGATATATTTAAATGTGCCTTTTGCTTTTCATTTGGGACATTAAATGGTTAATTCTAACAAGTATAGGGGGAGCAAAAGAAATTAACTAAAGTAAGGCCCCTGTGATACAATGACACTTGCTTTATGCTCTTACAGAGAAAAAAAACATGATGATAAAACAGCACAAAGTGGAGTGTTATGAATTTTATTAATGACTAGGAGACAGTGTGCAAAACATCAAAGGTCTGTGGAAAAGATTAATGACCCCATGTGAGACTGTTTAATTACCTCCAGCTAATTAGATTCTTGACCAAATTTTTAATATCTGCATTCCTTCTACAGCCTAATTGAGATTCCACATTATTTATCAATCTTTCAAAAAGCCCTTAGTGGGCTGCTTTTTTAGTTTTTCCTTTTGCACTTTGACTCCATTTATGGTCAATTATTAAATAAATAGCAAAGTAACTATTTTCCACAAAGCGTATATGTGGAACACTTTATGCCTGTTTATTTTGACTAGGAGACTATCATTGATATCTTTTATTCATAATGAAGCACTCTGCCTAATAAACTGACTAACTCCATCGTAAACAACATGGACAGTATTTTTGTTATCTGGGCTGTGCTGAGGAACTCCTGTGGTTACTATAAATTAGCCTTTGCAATAGTCAAATTAATCCTTATTTTAGTTTACCTTTCAGGGCCCAGAGACCCATAAAAGATTAACATGCAAACTAGAGAGGACAACTCAATCTTTTCTCCTTCCTTTGCTTCCCTACCTTTCTCCTCCCTCCCCTCTCCTCCTCTCCCTTTTCTTCCCTTTCTATATTTTAAGTAAAATTAAATCTGTTTTGTCTATTAGTATTTATAGAGTCCTAACTGCTCAATAGTATATATTAACAAATATAAAGTGTGTCCTTATTAACAAATATTCAGCATGTTTCTGCAGTGTAGGAAACAAATCCATTTTGATACATGAATGTATACATAAACATGTGTGTATGTATATCAGTACATATATACAATATACTGTATATTGTAATATATGTCCATATATAGACATACATATAATATATACTATTTCTGAAAGAAAAACATTTGATGGAGACATCAGTGGAAGACAAATGATTGCTATGGAATAGTAACTAAAGACTAGGAAAACATTAGACACACATATGATACTTAATCCACATTATGCAATAAAACTGAAAGTCCAAATTTAGAAATGCTTATTATACTTATTTTTATTTATACACTTCCTTTTGCTGAATGCTGCATGAAATTGTCCTAAATTCATAAAAATTCCTATCATTTTATAGGAGAAATGCACAATATAACTAAATATTGTTCTATCATTTATGTGCTTACACAATCAATGAAAGCAAACGTATGTAAGATATAAATGCATTTAACATTTTTAGCCAGGTAGGCTTTCTTTGAGAGACAATCTGTAACAGAATTGACTAGCTCAAGGGGGAAAAGAAAGTCTTCCCAAAATAACATGGGGACAGTTTTATCTCCTTACTGACCTGAGAGCATAAGAAGATCTGGGACCAAATCTGGGACCAATTAGACCACAAACAAAGATCAAAAAAGTCCAATCAGGGGCTGGAGGAATAGTTTAGCTGTTAAGGTGTTTGCCTGCAAAGCCAAAGGACCCAGGTTTGATTCCCCAGGACCTATGTTAGCCAGATACACAAGGGGGTGCATGCATCTGGAGTTCATTTGCAGTGGCTGGAGACCCTGGCATGCCCATTCTACTTCTCTCTCTCTCCCTCCCTATTTCTCTGCAGTCTTATGGGAAACAGAAGTCATCAGCAGTGAAAACAGTGGACACTGGAAACCTCAAGTTTGGCCAAACAGGCCAAATGACTGAACGAGTGCAATAGTGGCATATCCGCTCTGACTGAAGGTCCACTCTATGGGAGGGAATACATGCCTGGTACTGAAAACCTAATCAAAAGCTTATGGCAGGGCTGGAGAAATGGCTTAGCGGTTAAGTGCTTGCCTGTGAAGCCTAAGAAACCCGGTTTGAGGCTCATTTCCCCAGGACCCACATAAGCCAGATGCACAAGGGGGTGCACGTGTCTGGAGTTCGTTTGCAGTGGCCGGAGGCCCTGGCACGCCTATTCTCTCTCTCTTTCTCACTCTGTCTGTCACTCTCAAAAAAAAAAAAAAAAAAAAAAAGCCTATGGCAAGGGAGGTCATGAGCCATAGGAGTATAAAGCCTGTTCTTGTCTGGATAAATGCATACATTACTTTCACCAAATTGCTCTGAAAGCACTACACTTAATGTTCACACTCATATATTAATGCTACTCTCTCTTCTGGTTAGAAAAGCTTCTCCTTTCAGATGGCAATGACCACTGGGATGACCCAAAAGGCAACATAGTGCTGAGAAGAAGGGATGGAGGAGTATTCACTGAAATATCTCACACCCTCCAAGTCTCAGGGACCATTGTGGAAGAGGTGGTGGAAAGAATGTAAGAGCCAAAGGAAGGGTACCACTCCTTACATACAACTGTCCGGACAGAATTTAGCCTTGATATCCAAGACCTCACAGTGCCTAGCAATACCCACACAAGACACTCATAATAGAAGAAAAAGATGATAACATCAAAATAAAAGAGAGGCTTATAGAGAAAAGGAGAGGATATGATAGAGAGCAGAGTCATGAAGGGGAAAGTAGGGAAGGGGAGGGAAGGAAATGCCATGGTTTGCTGTCTGTAAGTATAGAAGTTGTCAATAAAAATATCTACATATTAAAAAAGTCCTATTATTGAGTATCGGAGTGTCCCAACTTCATTGACACCAAGACCTTCACAAAGGATCTCATTTGTCTACCAAAAGACAGAAAAAAATTAGAGAATATGTTCATCTGTTAATGAGAAAATATAGCTCTGAAAGAGAGAAACACTAGCCACATCAAGCCTTTGTGATTTTATAAAACTGTAATTTCAGTGGGTGGAGAGATGGCTTAGAGGTTAAAGGAACTTGTTTGCAAAGACTGATGGCCCAGGGCTAACAGCATTTATTCACACTTTCATAGGCTACAGAATGATTCATTCACTCATTGTTTTAGATTACCATTGTGAATTATCTAAACACATATGGGATAATAGGGTTCCTTTCCTCTGGGACGTAGTTTGCAATATGGTGTGACTTAGGTTCAATATACAAATTTAAATGAGTCTTATGGATTTAATCTACATGTAAAGGGGAATCTAGTAAAAGTAAGGCCTCACTTCATTTTTCCTATGCAAAGAGTAGGAAGTGTACAGAAGCTGAAAAAAAAAATCACTCATATTCAAACATTATTTACAGAAAAACACATTAAATAGAAATTAAATTTATGAAAATTTTTATTATTTCTATGGTACTGAAAGTGGGTACATTTAGGGTGACTGGACCCCTGAAGATAAAAAGATCAGGAAAGTTTTTCTTATCTCTTGCCTAGTTCCAAATAACTTTTTCCACAAACAGCCAGGACCCTTCCTGGGAGGGAGGTCTTTCATAGGATTTAAATATTGTGGTTGGTCAAGTTCAGCCCCAGGAACTCTGTTCCAGACGCGATCTCTTCCTGAGACAGGTCCTAATCCTAACCAACTGGCTGGCCCTCTGATTCACCTGAGCCAAAATATACCACCATGAGGTTATAATTACCATCACAAGGGGAGGACAGGTTCTGGGCTCTTTAATCACTTGGGAACTTCCAGCTGTGGGTGAGATTTCCCCTCGCCTGGGCCTGGGCCAGCTTGGCTTAGCTCAGGCTCAAGCCCAGCAGAAAGGGGCTTGGTCTAGGCCCTAGCCCAGCCCCAGCCAGGTGGGACCCCCAAGCCCTTACTCTCCACATGGGTTCTTTAACTCCTCCAGCTCCCCAAATGGCAGAAGCTCCTTGTATTTTCTTTTCTCTTTTCTTTCCACACTTTTCCCCCCAGTTTCTTATCTGGTCACACGGACTCCAGTGCTACATGTGGCCCACATGGGCTTTCCGCTCCATGTGGTATACTTCTCCCTACTTTGTTTCCCCTTACCTCTCAGGCTTCCCCTTTCCACACTCCTTTGTAAAATCTACATAAAATGTGGTATTTTATGGTTAGTTTGCAGATATGAACTCAGGCACCCCAGAACCCCAATTTCCCTGTTACAGAACAATCGTGTTTTGTGAGATTAAAAGAAGATATTATAGAGAATATATATATGTAAATATACATACATATATATATATATATATGTGTGTGTGTGTATATACATATATGTATATATATAGATATTCATATATATGTATACATACATATATGGTCACATACATAATTATAAGAAGTGATTCTAAATATCATGATAAATAAAAAATGCACACATAATTAAAATTACAAGTCAAAATGATTCCATAAGCTAAAAATACACACATAATATTCTTATCAAGAAGTCTAGATATTAGCTGGGCGTGGTGGCGCACGCCTTTAATCCCAGCACTTGGGAGGCAGAGGTAGGAGGATTGCCGTGAGTTCGAGGCCACCCTGAGACTCCATAGTGAATTCCAGGTCAGCCTGGGCTAGAGTGAGACCCTACCTCGAAAAACCAAAAAAAAAAAAAAAAAAAAAAAAAAGAAGTCTAGATATTTTATTTGTCTCTCATGGGGAAAGGTTTTTAAAAGAGGATCTTTAAACAGATTCACTTCTTCACAAGTATTTTAGTATAACTTGCTATCTACTAAAATCTTTTTCAGCAAGATAAATTTCTGAAACTATATGAGTCATTGGCCTTTTTTGTTCTCAGAAATACTGATGAATATTTATTATAATATTAAGTTATGTAATTGAATAACTCTTTATAATAAGTATATTACATTAATAAAATACATATTTGCTGATAAAAAGTGCATATAGACTGTAAAGACAGAATAACTGAATGTCACAAAAATGTCCTGAGTTCTTTTTTTTATTAATATTTATTTATTTGTGAGAGGGGGGAGAGAATGGGCATGCCAGGGCCTCTAGCCACTGCGAATGAACTTCAGGTTCATGTGCCACGTTGTGCATCTGGCTTACCTAGGTCATGGGGAATCAAACCTGGATCCTTAGGCTTTACAGGCAAACACTTTAGGTGCTAAGCCATCTCTCTAGCACTTGAGTTTCTTTTAATTATTCTGAATTTTTCACATATCTATAAAATGTATATTGTTATTTTATTGCAAAATCCATAGCTTTAATTGAGATGAAATTATCAAAGTAAATGTTCCAATTGGATTTATGAATTAAAATATTTAAGTTCACATTAAGTTCAACAAAAAACTTCACTCAAGCCACATACTCATTAATATTTTAAGTGCAACACTACTATAAAATACAGATTTTTGTGATACTATTATACATTACTTTTTGAAGATTTCATATCATCAAGTTTTACACTATTAAAATGTCAGTCAATCATACATGGGAAGATGTGCTTATAGATATGTGGAACAGTCAATTTTATATCTTCTTTAAGAACAGAAGTGAAAATTCACTTGCTAGAAGTGAAATTACATTAAATCTAAATTACTTCTAAAATGTACCATGCTCTATTAATTTTACATTGCTCTAGATAATTCCAGTGATCAATTTTCACCATTTTTCCCTTAAATGAATATGTGTGTACACAACAATAGAATATACACTTGAAGTATTCAATTTAGATCATCAGTGCCTTAGACATTCCTAGTTAAAGATTCATACTGAAGATATATGCCTCTGGGGATATGCAATATTCCAAGTTTGCTTTAGGTTGTCATACAAAGCAAATCTTTAATCCTTAAAAACCACCAAAAACCTTCTTCAATAATATTATGATTACATCTCACTTATTTTAAATATTTTTCTTTCTGATTTAGAAAATTCTTGTCACCTGCAGCCTACATCACACATCTCTCAAGCTCAGTTAATTGAGTACACTACCAAAAGAAGCCAGATTTCCACGAGGACAGAGTATGGCTTGTTAGAGAACAGTTTGAACCACACAACATTTGTGAGCTCACGAAAAATTGTAGCATATTGAATTTTCTTTCAAAAATTGTTTCATATAATCTCCTAAATGGACTCTCCTTGTCCCCAGTCATAAAAAAACAGCAGTGTTCCTCACTTTTCACCTTTCAACCAATGTGTCCCCTGTAGTATCACAGTACTAATGAAAGAGACTTTTGACAATGTCATTATGGACCACCCCAGAAGTGGACTCCTGCCAATGTAAACTATTATTCCAGTACTGACTGTGGGTCTCATGCTGTGAGGTCATTCAGAAACTTCCTCTGCTTCCCTGTTGCTCACTGTGTCTCTGAAGAGTGACATCCCTCTTGAACCATAGACATTGAGGCAAGCCCCCTGCTACTGATTCCCATCCAGATCACTATGGACAACATTTACTTTGATGCTACTGAATGTACTTGCTTTCTTTTCAGAGAGAATCAAAGAACATTCAGAGAGAAAATAACTTAGTGATGGCACAAAAATGTCCATTAACTGGGACAGCCGTTGCTGTAGAAGCTTCCTCATACGAAAAGCTTATTATAATAAGCAATGGTGTTCCTTGAGCATATTTACTTACTAATAAAAGCTTTCAATAATATGAGTTGTTTTTGCCAGAATAACATTTGACTTTGAGGGAAGAAAATGATTTGAATACAAATTCATTATTTGGTTACTAGCATGGGGAAAACATAACTAAAATGGAATGTAATTTTGTTAGTCTATTTTAAATAACTTACAGGTCAGACACAATTTGTGAGGAGTGTACCTAGTGTTTAGGTTGCTGTATAGCATCTTGAGAAATTCTAACACTACAGTAAGGGAGCATGGATAAGCATTCAGGGTCATTAAAATACAACTTATGTAATCATTTCTTTCTTTTTTTCCCCTGAAAATAACTACTAAATATCAGACACTTGTATAGACTTGCCAAGCTCATCTTTGGGAACCTTTATTACGAGAAGGAAAAAGTGCACATTCAGTCTTCAGTGAAGATGTCTTCTCTCTCTGCCAAATCAGAGAGTGTGGACTTCTATATTTCAATTTTTTCTTCATTACTTTTGCAAGCTCTGACTATATTAGTTCATAGTGCAGTCAGAGATGGATTTTCCATTCATTAATTTGCCCAGATATCACCTTGATTTACCCTCAACACCATTTTATGTACTGTATAATAAAAGTCATAATAAAGTTGATAGGGAAATATATATATAAAAGATAATCAGAGAAAGGAAAATATCATGTTCATACCCTTATACAATAATTATTGATAAATTACCCCAATATTATTTTATAACATTTTATAGAAGAGATAAAATGTAAAAGACAAAAATGATGAAAATGATTTTGAGATAACTTATTAATAATTGATGTATAATTTTAAAAGATGTGAAAAGGTACTGTGATAGTTAAGGTGTTGTCAACTTGATCTGTTTAGTAATCCATAGAAATCTCTTTCAGGTGGGTCTCAGAGGTTGCTACCAGGAAGGATCAACTAAAGGAGGAAATCCTTTCCCCAGAGTGAGCCCTTCCCCCAGAGTGGGCAGCCCCGCTCAGACAGGGACTTGATATACGGAAGCTCTGGGTGAAAAGAGCTCCTTCCTTCCTTCCTTCTTTCCACTTGGCTGCCAGAGCTGGTCAATACCTTCCAGCATGGATTGAAGACTGGCATGGACTGAAGACCAGCATCAACTGAAGACCTGAGTGGATTGAAACCCAGCAGCTCCTAAGGAAGCGTCCAGGCTTTCTGGCACCATCTGCAGTGCTGGTTTGGGACTGCTGAGGCATCTGGCCACGTGGACTGAGCAGCTACCAGGTTCGGTGATTCTTGGGCCTACAACTGCTATTGGACTACTGTAAGCTAATCCAATAAATTCTCTTTTTAAAATAATTCATTCTAGCAGTTCTGTTCCTCTAGAGAACCCTGACTAATACAGATTTTGGTACTAGAAGTGGTTCTAGAGAAACAGAATTGTAAGTATGGATTTCTCTAGTGAGCTTAGTGCTATCTGGGGTTGGCTCTCCAACTTCAATGCTACTAAAGGCCCTACTGGTGATAAGGAGAGTGTTTTTTTTTTTTTTTTTAATTTTTTTGTGCATTTTTATTTATTTATTTGAGAGTGACAGAAAGAGTCATAGAGAGAGAGAGAGAGAGAGAATGGGCTCGCCAGGGCTTACAGCCACTGCAAACGAACTCCAGACGCGTGCGCCCTCTTGTGCATCTGGCTAACGTGGGTCCTGGAGAATCGAGCCTCGAACTGGTGTCCTTAGGCTTCATAAGCAAGAGCTTAACCGCTAAGCCATCAAGGAGAGTGTTTTTACTGGAAATAATGAGGGCACTAATAATCCATGGTGTGCACTACTTAAAGAACTCCACGAGATAGATGTATTTGGTGATCCTGAGTCATGTCTTGTGAAGAGTGAGGAATTTAGTGACTCTGGATTTAAGACATTTGAATATTTGTGGAAAAGTAAGACCAATGATAAGGCTGGTTGGTTGCTTTTAGCATCTCTGGACAAACTAGTGAGGGAACAGCAGAATCTCGAAAAAGGAAAATTCCAAGCTTAAGACCCACAAACATGATCTCAAGGTTTCTGAAGGTGCCCTGGAGGAGATTCTCCTCTCTAGCCAGAACAGGGCTCAGGTTGCAGAAAACGAAACCCAAGCTTTCATTGTGAGATTGGCTAACTTGCAACATACACTCAAATCCAAGCCTCACCAACTATCAGAAGTTAAAGTGAGGGCACTGATTGGCAAAGAGTGGGATCCTGTGACTTGGGATGGTGATGTGTGTGGGAAGACCCTGAAGAACCTGGGGACATCAAAGTGTTAGATTCTGAAGAGATGTTTTGGATGAAAATATGACCTGCCCTCTCTTAGGAGCAGTTGTATCCTCACCTCCACACCCTGAAGTATAATCCGTCCCACCCTTGCCTGAGGGAATTAATCCCTCTTTGTTTGAGGAATCAGCAGGAGGTGCTGATGCTTCTCAGTTCCCACCCATCTTTGCCTCTAGGCCTATAACCAGACAGAAGGCTAGGCAGGCCCCTAAAGGTGAGATAGAAAGTGTGACACAGGAGGAGATGAGGTACACCCCTAAAGAACTTCAGGAATTTTCTAACTTGTACAGGCAGAAGCATGGGGAATATGTTGGGAATGGATTTTAAGGATGTGAGATGATGGAGGAAGGAACATAAGATTATATCAGGCTGAATTTACTGAAACAGGCCCATTGAGCAGAGATTTTAGATTTAACACTGCAGCTCATGCAGTTGGAAGGGGTGCCAAGAGTTTATTTGACTGGTTGACTGAAGTATGGATCCAAAGATGGCCTACTGTGAGTAAGCTCGAGCTGCCTGATATCCCTTGGCTTAATGTCAATGAAGGGATTAAAAAGCTCAGAGAACTTGGAATGCTGGAGTGGATTTGCCATGTTACCTCATCTTTGCCCCCATAATGGGAGCATCCAGAAGATGTACCCTTCACTGAGACTACAAGAAACAGATTTGTGAGGGGAGCACTGGCATACTTAAAATCCCTTATCATTGGTCTTTTATGTAAAGAAGACCTCACAGTGGGAGCTGCAGTTGCTGCATTAGGTGATTTAGATGCAATGGGTATAACTGGATCTTGGGGTAACAAGGGCCAAGTGGCAGTGCTGAGTCGCCAAAGGCAGGGTGAACATGTTTTTCATAATAGACAGCATAGGCAAATTTATGCACATAAAGGTATGACTCATATGGACCTTTGGAAGTGGTTGATTAATCATGGTGTTCCCAGAAATCAAATAGATAAGAAGCCTACTGAGTTTCTTCTTGATCTGTATAAGCAGAGAAGTTCCAGAGCAAGGGAACATAAAGCCCCTTTGAATTATAGCAACAGAGAATCAAGAGCTCTTAATCAGTTTCCAGACTTGAGCCAGTTTACAGATCCTGAGCCCCTTGATTGAAGGGGTGGCCAGGTCCCCTCAAGGAAGGACCCTCCTGCTACTGCCAAAAGTTTCAATATTAAACTTACACCTATCCTTCCTCAGAGGGACCTGCAGCCTTTTGCTAGGGTAACTGTACACTGGGGGAAAGGAAATAATCACACCTTCTGGGGCCTACTGAACACTGGCTCTGAATTGGCATTGATTCCAGGAGACACCAAAAAGCACCATGGCCCTCCAGTTAAAGTAGGTGCTTACAGAAGCCAGGTGATCGGTGGAGTTTTGGCAAATGTTAGACTGACAGTGGGTCCCAAAACTCACCCAGTGGTTATTTCCCCAGTCCCAGAGTGCATAATTGGGATAGACATACTTAGGAGTTGACAGAACCCTCACATTGGTTCCCTGACTTGTGGAGTGAGGGCTATTATGGTTGGAAAGGCCAAATGGAAGCCATTAAGGCTCCCACCACCAGGGAAAATAGTGAATCAAAAACAGTATTGCTTCCCTGGGGGGATCCCAGAAATTAGTGCCACTATAAAGGATTTGAAGGATGCTGGGTTGGTGGTTCCCACCACATCTCCCTTTAAGTCTCCTATTTGGCCTGTTCAGAAGACAGAGGGATCCTGAAGAATGACAGTGAAGTATTGGAAACTTATCAGGTGGTGACTCCAATTGCAGCTGCTGTACCAGATGTGGTTTCTTTACTTGAGCAGATTAACACATCTGATGCCTGGTATGCAGCTATTGAACTTGCAAATGCTTTCTTCTCCATACCTGTCCATAAGAACCACCAGAAGCAACTTGCCTTCAGCTGGCAAGGTCAGCAGTACATATTTACGTTTTACCTCAAGGTTATATTAACTCTCCAGCCCTGTGTCATAGTTAGTTCGCAGGGACCTTGATCGCCTGTCCCTTCCACAGGGTGTCACGTTGGTTCATTATATTGATGGCATAATACTAATTGGATCAAATGAGCAGGAGGTGGCAAACACTTTGGAGTTGCTGGTACAGCATATGCACATCAGAGGATGGGAAATAAATCCATCCAAAATTCAGGGACCTTCCACCTCAGTGAAATTTCTAGGAGTTCAGTGGTGTGGGGCATGCAGGGATATTCCTTCTAGGTGAAGGACAAGTTGTTGCATTTGGCCCCTCCTACCACTAAGAAAGAAGCACAATGTCTAGTGGGCCTATTTGGATTTTGGAGACAGCACATTCCTCACTTGGGTGTCTTACTCCATCCCATATGCCAAGTGACTCAAAAAGCTACTAGTTTTCAGTGGGGCCCAGGACAAGAGAAGGCTTTTCAACAGGTCCAGACTGCAGTGCAGGCTGCTCTACCCCTTGGGCAATATGATCCAGCAGATTCAATGGTACTTGAGGTTTCAGTGGCAGACAGGGATGCTGTTTGGAGCCTTTGGCAGGCCCCCATAGGTGAATCACAGCGGAGGCCCTTGGGATTTTGGAGCAAGGCCCTGCCATAATCTGCAGACAATTATTCTCCATTTGAGAGAAAGCTCTTGGCCTGCTGTTGGGCCTTTGTGGAAACTGAAAGTTTGACAATAGGCCATCAGGTTACTATGGACCTGAGCTGCCCATTATGAGCTAGATGTTATCTGACCTACCAGGCCATAAAGTGAACATGCACAGCAGCAGTCCATCATTAAGTAGAAGTGCTATATACATGATCAAGCTCGAGCAGGCCCTGAAGGTATGAGTAAGTTACATGAGGAAGTTGCCCAAATGCCTATGGTTGCTACTCCTGTTGCAATGCCTTCTGTCCCCAAGCATGCACCTATGGCATCATGAGGTGTGCACTATGATCAATTGACTGAGGAGGAGAGGTCTAGGGCATGGTTTACAGATGGTTAAGCACATATGCAGGCACTGCCCAGAAGTGGACAGCTGCAGCATTACAGCCCCTTTCTGGGACAACTCTGAAGGACTGTGGTGAAGGGAAGTCTTCACAATGGGCAGAACTTCGGGCAGTGCATATGATTGTGCATTTTGCTTGGAAGGAAAAATGGCCAGATGTGCAGTTATACATTGATTCATGGGCTGTGGCCAATGGTTTGGCTGGATGGTCTGGGACTTGGAAGGAGCACAATTGGAAAACTGGTGAGAAGGATATTTGGGGAAGGTGTATGTAGACAGAAATCTCTGAATGGGCAAAGGATATAAAGATATTTGTGTCCCATATTAATGCTCATCAGCAGGTGACCTCATTGGAGGATGACTTTAATAATCAAGTAGATAAGCTCACCCGTACTGTGGATAGTGGTCAATCTTTTTCCTCAGCCACCCCTGGCATTGCCCAATGGGCCCATGAACAAAGTGGCCATGGTGGCAGAGATGCAGGGTATGCATGGCCCAACAACATGGACTTCCACTAACTAAGGCTGACCTAGCTACGGCTACTGCTGAGTGCCAAATTTTCCAGCAGCAGAGACCAACTCTGAGCCCCCGATATGGTAGTATTCCTTGGGGTGACCATCCAGCAACCTGGTGGCAGGTTGACTACATTGGACCTCTTCCATCATGGAAAGGGCAGTGTTTTGTCATCACAGGAATAGACACTTATTCTGGGTATGCATTTGCCTTTCCTGCATGTAGTGCTTCTGCCAAAACTACCATCCGTGGGCTTACAGAATGCCTTATTCACTGTCATGGCATTCCACACAGCATTGCCTCTGACCAAGGAACTCACTTTACCACCAAGGAAGTATGGCAGTGGGATCATGATCATGGAATTCACTGGTCTTACCATGTGCTCCACCATCCTGAAGCAGTTGGCTTGGTAGAATGGTGGAATGGTCTTTTGAAGAAACAGCTACAGCATCAGCTAGGTGGCAATAGCTTGGAGGGCTGGAGGAGTGTCCTCCAGTAGGCTGTATATGCTCTGAATCAGCATCCTATATATGGTACTGTTTCTCCTATAGCCCAGATTCATGGGTCCAGGAATCAAGGGGTGGAAATGGGAATGGTCCCACTTACCATTACCCCAAGTGACCCATTAGCTAAATTTTTGCTTCCTGTTTCTGCATCCTTATGCGCTGCTGGTCTACAAGTTTTGGTTCCAGAGGGGGGAGTGCTTTTGCCAGGAGACACAAAGAACATTCCATTGAACTGGAAGCTAAGACTTTCCCCTGGTCACTTTGGGCTCCTAATGCTCTTGAGTGAACAGGCTGAGAAAGGACTTACAGTTATAGTAGGGGTGATTGATCCAGATTACCAGGGGGACATTGGACTGCTCCTCCACAATGGAGGTAAGGAAGAGTATGCCTGGAGTGCAGGAGATCCTTTAGGGTGTCTCTTAGTGTTACCATGTCCTGTTGTCAAAGTCAATGGATGACTGCAACAACCCAATAGAGGTAGTGTGATAAATGGCCCAGATCCTTCAGGAATGAAGGTGTGGGTTAACCCTCCAGGGAAAGAACGAAGTCCTGCTGAGGTGCTTGCTGAAGGTGGAGGAAATACAGAATGGGTAGTAGAAGAAGGCAGTAACAAATACCAGCTAAAGCCATGTGACGAGGACTGTAATTGCAACATTTCTGTCCTACCTTGATAATAGAGTGTTTGTACATATCTACACCAATATTAAGATTATATCACTTGCTAAATGTTGAATTTATATTAGATCTCTTATACTAGAGAGTAAGCTTTGTGTTGGGGGGAAGATTTTGCCATTCTGGTTGTACATGGTATAGTTATGGCATGTTAGGCGGAATTATGAGCTTGTTACTGTTTTCATTTGGAAATTAAGTCTGATGTAAAGAGATACGATTTGGTGCCAAGTTGATAAGGGGTGGGCTTGTGATAGTTACAGAGTTGTCAACTTGATCTGTTTAGTAATCCACAGAAATCCCTTTCGGGTGGGTCTCGGAGGTTGCTTCCAGGAAGGGTCAACTAAAGGAGGAAGTCCTTTCCCCAGAGTGAGCCCTTCCCCCAGAGAGGGCGGCCCCACTCAGAGGGGGCTTGATATATGGAAGCTCTGGGTAAAAAGAACACCTTCCTTCCTTCCTTCCTTCCTTCCTTCCTTCCTTCCTTCCTTCCTTCCTTCCACTTGGCTGCCGGAGCTGCTCGCTACCTTCCAGTGCTGATTGAAGACCGGCGTGGACTGAAGACCAGCATCAACTGAAGACCTGTGTGGATTGAAACCCAGCAGCTCCTCAGGAAGCCTCCAGGCTTTCTGGTGCCATCTGCAGTGCCGGGTTGGGATTGCTGAGGCATCTGGCCATGTGGATTGAGCAACTACCAGGTTCAGTGATTCTTGGGCCTCCAACTGCTGTTGGACTACTGTAAGCTAATCCAATAAATTCCCTTTTTAAAATAATTCATTCTAGCCATTCTGTTCCTCTAGAGAACCCTGACTAATGCAGGTACTAACATACAATTAGCACTTCTCTAATATAAGTAGAATCTGGATATTTCAGGGGAAAAAGGTGGATGGCATCTCATGGTAAGGTACAAAAATGCATGACAAAAACTCAGGTATAATTTGGTTTGAAAGGATGTAATATTGTGTTGGTAAAAAATAATAGGCCACCTTGTAGAAATAAATAGCAACAAGAACATCAATGAACAGAAAGTTCAGAAACATTCCTAATGTTATATTTTATGAACCAGTAGAAATCAGCTACTGCACAGTACAGTAGCTAAGACTCTAAGGGAAACCCATCCCCCTAATTTATAGAAACTAAAATAAAACATTATGAAAATACTTTTACCAAATAACTGTAACATTGTAGCTTTTGTGTGTGTGTTCATATAAAGTCTTCAAACATCAGTGTACTCAGTAATTTTACTTTTATGTATAAATATGCTTACATTTGAGAATATCTCTGCTCTGCTCTTGACTGATGAAATTATAATCCAGCTCATAAGAATAATATGCCAAGTATGAGTTACTAAAGCAGAGGTTTCTGATAGCTGATGTGAAAATTTCTTTTCACATTCATAACCATGATTTGAGGGATTAATGTAGCCCAAATATCACCTTGATATACACCATATATACATAGAAATATATTAAGCAACTCTATTATTTTTCCGGTACAAACTGCAAAATGTTTTAGTTCTCAGATTTAGAAACAACAACAAAAAATGCCATTATTTTACTCATAAGAAAAAATAGTTTTTGAATAATGATGACTACTGTAGTAAATTGTTCCTCTCATTAAGGCAGGAACCCTGAGCAAAATATTTAGTCTTTAGAAGGTCATACAAAGGAACATAACTTAGCCAAGTGAAATGTATTAGAAATAGACTACAATATCAACACAACTGGGATTGACTGGAAATAGAATAGACCCTAATGAAAACTTACTTGCATGGAATAGCAGCCCCTTTAAAATGAACTTGAATTTTGTGTAAAATATTATAATTCTTAAAGTTTGGCAGGTACTTCATACTTTAAACACTCTGTGTGGGCCAAACAAAACATGTCAGTGGGCAAGATTTTGCCTGTTAGCCACTAAGTCAAGACCTTTTCTTTCATTCATTCTAAACAGTGCAATATGGTTTATATTATGTGGTATTGGCAGGCAGGTAGTATGTGGGGTTGATGTGCCTGGATTTGTTTTACTTATTAATTACTTTATATCCTGCCTTGTTCCCACATGTATTTGAGGTGCTTTATTAGAAAATGTTAGATGATAATATGATAGAAAATGGAGGTGAAGGGGAAGAAGAGTCCTGGGAATGGGTAATATAAAAACGAAAGAATATGAAGCTCAATAAAAGTATTTAAATAGAAATGGAAATACTGAACTGAGCTCTTCATAGCAGCCAAACCAAAGTGAAAAAATATCCGTTGCAAGGTTTATGTACATCATGTTTGAAGTAAAATATTAGATAATAGGGAAAATATTGAAAATATTATCTAATAAATTCTTCCCATGGCTTTTGAGATAAGTAAGATTATAGCATAGGTGAGGAGAACAGTATTTATATAGTACACTGAGGGGTATTTACCAAAGATTATCATCTCCTCCTCCCACCCCATGCCCAAACAGATACCCACATAAAGGATACTGCCAATTAGCCCATGAATAGATTGATTTATGTCTAGTATTAAGAATCGTTGAGGAAAGAAATTTTTGTTAAAAATCCATTTTTAAAATTCCATTTATGTTTATTAAACACACAGACACAATGTCACCAACATTGTATAAAGTACTTGGTAAATTGTAATGTGAAACAAAAAAGAAAAAGCAAACTCGTCTAGGACATTTTCCAAGGAATAAAGAAAAAAATAAACTCGTAAATACTTTGTAAAATGATGTGTTAAGTCATGCTGAACATATAAATAAAAGCACAGAAGTAACTAAGAGAAGTTGAGACAATTTCTTTATGTTTTGGAATTAAATAGAAAAAAAATATGAAAAAGAGACAAGAGAGTGAGGAGATAGGAGAGAAAAGAGATATATAGAAGAAAGTGAGGAGAGAATAGAGACAGAGGACAGAGAGGAGCTAAAGAGAAGAAAAGAGAGAGAGAGAGAGAGCTGAAATTATATTGAAAATGATTATTTTGTGCCTTCAGTATAGCTTGTCTACTACCATCTCATTTCTATAAACACTTGATCTCAAATGCTGGCACTGCTTAGGAGAGATATGTAAATTTTTGTGCTCTAACCCTCCTTACTGCTTCCCTTCTTTTTCCTGTGTAAACTTGAAATGGACCATCTCTTCTCCTTCTGCCATGCCTTGCCTGGACTTTTGAAAACTACACCAAAATAAACTCTTTCCTTGCTTATGTTATTTTCTGTCAGGAATTTGTTTACAGTGATAAGTAAAATGGATTGTTAAAAGTGCTTTGGGAAATATAAGGAGCTATTTTAAGACATGGATAGAAGCTTACTATCAGACTTCCCTAGAAATGTTTCCACTTTTGATAACAACTTATTCTGTAATCATGTTCACATCATTGCATTAAACAATACATTTCAGCCCCTCTCTTGTATTATTTTCATTACTAACATTTAACTCATTCATTCTACCCCAAGTTTCAGAATACTATCCATCGCATCTCTCTCTTAGCCCTTTAGCACACAATGAGTTCCAACAAAAATGCCATTTTCTCTACTGGTTTCTATACTCTATAACCAATGACTTGACATAGCATGTGTGGAAGCTATGCTCATTCTGGCCCTTAGACAAGATCTGGCAAACTCATGGCAGCTAAAACCTTCAAGTCACTGTTATTGCTCAGGTTGCCTGGTTATTTTTTATCAGACTCGTTGACTGTTTTTAAGTTATTTATTCTATATTATGAATTTGGGAGATATTATTCCTTAAAATAATACCATCCCTTCTCTATAGCCAAACGAAAACTCTTCACTCATTTTTCCAAAGCTCATAACTTAAGGAAATAGATTCTTTCCTTGACTCTTCATATTTTTCCTACTCTGATAAACTTTACTCATTTGCATGAAATATTAAATCTTTTTCTTAATGAGTTGGACAGATGTTTCTTAAAAAAAGGCATCACTTTCAAAAATACTACTGCCTCAAAGCATTGCAAATATTGTTTTAATACTCAAACCAACACTCTTTCTCTGTAGTATAAAATGCATATGGATGAAAACACTCTTTACAAGAGATAACTGATATTTGAAGCACAGTATTCAATGTATTTTAGCTTCACACTCTAAGACAAGGGAAAATAGGTTAGCAAAGAGTCTCAGTGATATGTCACTGAGTACATACCTATTGGAATATTCTCTTTCATGTACTTTAAAATGCAAGAAAAGAAAAACAGAGTTGGAAGAGAACAGCAAAGATACTTTTTCAGCCATGTTTGCTGCTGCTGTAGTTAAAAAAGCTAGGAAAAATGTTGAGGAGACTTCTGGCCAAGATGGTGACCGCCTAACTGTGCAGCACATCCCCAGGAAAAAAAGGCAAGAAATTAAGGGATCACTGAGTCTTTTAGGGGAGAGAAATCTCCAATAGATTGACAGTGGGAGGGCACAGAGGGGAAAAAACAAGGAATCTCTGATTCCCTCACAGGTGGGCAGGTAGCCCACCCCTCTCCCCCAAGCAGCTGCCTACCCACAGTCCCAGCTTCAGGAAACTCCTGCATTTACTGTAGGAAAAGGGTCCCAGGCCAACAAACTTCGCTTGCCTCACTGCACAGGGGAGATCGCCCTGCTACCCCTACCCATGAGTGACCTTGGCCAGGCTATGTCTGCTGGCCCATTGGAGCTCAGTCTCCCTTGATCAATTTAAATGGTGCACACCTCCACTCTGATCCACCTTATGGAAGCTTAGTCTGCTCTGCCCACTTTCCCACTTACTGTTCAGGCTGCTGCACATTCACAAGCACAAGCCCAGGCCAATTTCCAACTCCATATGTAATCTCAGACTGTGTCTGTCACTTACACTAGCTCAGGTGCAATCCCCTCCCTGTCTCCCACACCGGCCAACCACCATTATCCTGTTGCAGGGGAGTGCAGACTGCTTCTGGGTCCAAGTGTTCTGCCACACCAGAGTTTGGGCTGCTTCAGTGCTTGCTGTCTCTGTGTTCCTTCTAGCGTGAGCTCAGGAAGCTTTGGCACATTACCACATAAGAGCTCAGGCAACTTTGGAGCCCTGGCCAGGCAGGAATTTAGGCAGATTTGGCAAGCAAGAGCCAAAGCCCAGGCTACTTGGCAACAGCCTCAGGCTGCTTCAGATTCCCATTGTGCTTGAACCCAGACTGGTCCACCCACCTACGTGCCCATACACTGTGATGGGCAGACCACAGCGCAAAAGAAATAACATGAAAAATCAAATGCAAGAAAATTCAGTTAGATCACCCAGTCCTACAATGAACATGTCTAATCAAAGCATAGAAGAGTCACTAGGATCAGAACACAAAAATGAAGCTATGAGCAATGTAACCCTGACCAAGCTACTGGTAGAACTTGCAGAAAAGCAACAAAGGACAGATAATCATGTGGATGCTGCTGTCACTAGACTAGATGTAATAGATAAGAAAATGGAAGGAGTTCAAAGACAATTAAGAGACATGAGGGAGAGTGAAAAAAAGAGGACCTCAAAAATCAGCTGGTGATACTAAATGAAGACATAAAGAAATGCAAGGATGAATTCCAAGAAGCATCAAGAAAATCAGAAAATGATATGACAGAGGGATGGTAATCATACATAGAAAAGTAATAGAAAATGCAAACCTAACTGAACAAGTCCAAAACTCTCTAGAAGCTCTCAAGGATAGAGTCAGCCATGTGGAGGAAAGAAACTCTGATCTGGAAGACAAGATGGAAGAAACAGTTTGAAAGTTCAAAAAATTCAGTAAGTTCAAAAGTTCCTGTGAACAGAACAAGAGGGAATTGTGGGATACACTTAAACGTCCAAATATTAGGATCATTGGAATACCAAAAGGAGAAGAAATTCAGGCCAGAGCCATGGAAAACTTATTGAACAAAATAATGGAAGAAAACGTCCCCAGTCTCTTAAAAGAAAGGCCCATCAAGATACTAGAAGCCAACAGAACTCCAAACAGACTGGACCAAAGGAGAAATTCTCAAAGACATATTGTCATTAAGACTCTAAATATTGACACCAAAGACAAAATCCTGAAAGCAGCTAGGGAATATCAGCACACCACTTTTAAAGGTAACCCCATCAGAATTACTTCAGACTTCTCAGTGGAAACCCTGAAAGCCAGAAGGTCCTGGAATGAAACACTACAGAGTCTAAGAATCTATGACTTCCAACCCAAACTACTCTACCCAGCAAAAGTATCCCTCATAATAGACGGTGAAAGAAAAACTTTCCATGAAAAACTCAGCTTCACAATTACACAAACACAAAACCAAACCTTCAGGGAGTATTTCAGGGAATTCTCCACAGAGAAGAAATAAATAATCAACCTCAAATGCCTACAAGAAGCAGATCCCAATAACCAAACTCAGAGTAGGCACAAAAAACTTCAAAGTCCATGAAAACACCAAACCACATTTACCATCATAATATGGCAGGGATCAAATCAAATCTCACAGTCATTACCCTAAATATTAATGGCCTTAATTCACCCATCAAGACACACAAGCTAACAGGATGGATCAGAAAACTAGACCCCTCAATCTGTTGTCGTCAAGAAACCCACCTCACCACTAAAGACAGACACCTCCTCAGGGTGAAAGGGTAGGAAACAATATTCCAAGCAAATGAGAATAAGAAACAAGCAGGTGTAGCTACATTAATATCACATAAAATAGACTTCAAACCAAAAATAATCAAAAAAGACAAAGAAGGCCACTTCCTTCCTGTCAAGGGAATGATCCATCAAGAGGATATAACAATCATAAATCTGTATGCACCAAACGCAGGGGCACCACAGTTCATAAACCAAAACCTACTTGACAATAAAACAGAAGTAAGCACCAACACCATCATAGTTGGGGACTTCAATACATCATTATCAGTAACAGACAGATCATCCAAACCGAAAGTCAACAGGGAAGTAAGAGAGCTCAACAAAACCATAGATCACTTAGACCTAACGGACATCTATAGAACTTTCCATCCCAAATCCAGAGACTACACATTGTTCTCAGCAGCCCATGGAACATTTTTAAAATAGACCATATACTGGGTCACAAAGCCTGCCTCCATATATTTAGGAAGATTGACACAATTCCTTGCATGATATCAGATCACAATGCTATATTGCTAGAAAATAACAACAAAAAACCCACTAAGAATTCCAGCGGCTCCTGGAAACTGAACAGCACATTTTTAAACAATAAATGGATAGTGGATGAAATAAAAAATGAAATTTCAAAATTTCTAGAATTGAATGGCGATGAGAACACATCGTACCAATACTTATGGGACACAATGAAGGCGGTCCTCAGGGGAAAATTCATAGCACTGAATGCCTTCATAAAAAAGACAGAGAGATCCAAAATCAATAACCTAACCATCCACTTAAAGGCACAGGAAAAGCATGAAAAATCCAGCCCAAAGAGCTCCAGAAGGAAAGAAATAATTAAAATCAGTGCAAAAATTAATGAATTGGAAACTAAGAAAACAATTACGGCAATTGACAAAACAAATAGCTGGTTCTTTGAAAAAATAAACAAGATTGACAAACCCCTGGCCAATCTGATCAAGAAAAAAAAAAAAAAAGATACTTCCAATGAACAAAATTCAAAATGAAAATGGAGAGATCACAACAGACATAAGTGAAATTGGGAGAATCATCAGGATTTATTTCAAAAACCTGTACTCTCCAAAACTGGATAATGTGGAGGAGATGGATAAATTCCTGGATGTATACTATCTATCAAAGCTAAACTCAGAGCAGATTAATCTCCTAAATGAACCTATCACACTCATTGAGATTGAAAAAGTAATAAAAAAAAAAAAAACCTCCCCATAAAAAGCATCCAGGACAAGATGGCTTCTCAGCTGAATTCTATCAGACCTTCATGGAAGAACTCAAACCAAACTTCCTGAAACTGTGCCACCCAATTGGAGAACAGGGAAAGCTACCCAACTCTTTTTAGGAAGCTAGCATCACCCTGTTTCCAAAACCAGGCAGAGATGCTACAAGAAAAGAAAACTACTGGCCTATTTCCCTGATGAACTTAGATGCAAAGATTCTGAACAAATCCTCGCAAACCGAATCCAACAACACATCAAAAGCATTTTCCACTTTGACCAAGTGGGATTCATCCCAGGAATGTGGGGGTGGTTCAACCTATGGAAATCTGTGAATGTAATACACAACATAAATAAGGTTAAACAAACAAACAAACAAAAAAAAACATGAAAATTTCAATAGATGCAGAAACGGCCTTTGACAAGATACATCATCACTTCATGTGTCGGGAACCATGAAGACCTCCCCCTCCTCAGCTCTCCGCCACTAACCTTTGGCTGACTTCCTGCCTGCCTTTCCTGCAAGATTGAAACAAGCAGCTGCCTGAAGGCTTGCCAAACAGGATGTGTGCAAACCAAATTTAACTGTCACAAGACAGGCTTGAGTAAATCAAGCGTTGCCGTCTTGCCCCCACCTTCACTCTGATCAAACAAGTAGTCATGGCCATGATATAGAACAGACTTAAGAAAACATTGGATACAGGAAATTCCTATGGGTTTAACAGTTACTCAGGAAGAATTTTGTGTGCGCATACTCTTGGGAACTGATCTGTGAAAACAACTTATCTTGCATACCATCGAAATGTGTACGTGCAGAACATGTCAGTGGTCCCATACCATCGAAATGTGTACGTGCAGAACATGTCAGTGGTCCCTGACCACTTCCCTTGTGCAATGTGATACCACAAAAGACTGCCTTGGCAACTACTGATTGGACGCCCCTCTCTTACTCCTCCTTCTCTTCCCCTCACCCTTTCTTCCTGCCTTCAACTGCATAAAAGGCTTCGCCCCCAGAAATAAAGTGCCTCAGACCTCATCCCTTGTCTGGAGTCATCCCTTCCCTACTAACCTTTTGCTTCCACAGGTACTCAGGAGAACTACACCCACCACGTTGTGCGGCAACCTCAGGGACAGCTTCGACTGCTGGCCAGTTGGAGCTAGGAGCCCCTAACGGGGTTCCCCCTTTTTTGGGAGCCGCATTCATGATCAAAACATTGGAGAGAATTGGCATGGTTGGTTCATATCTTGACATAATAAAGGCAATGTACAAAGCTCCTAAGGCCCAAATAATACTTAATCAAGGAGAGACTGGAGGAATTCACATTAAGATCAGGAACAAGACAGTGTTGTCCACTGTCACCTCTGCTCTTCAATATAGTACTGGAAGTCCTAGCTCAAGCAATAAGATAGGAGAAGGAAATAAAAGAGATACAATTTGGTAAGGAAGAAGTTAAGTTAGCTCTATTCGCTGATGGCATGATTGTATATGTAAGAGACCTGAGAGACTCCATCCCAAAACTCCTGAAGGTGATTAACTCCTATACCAAAGTAGCAGGATACAAAATCAATGCACAAAAATCAGTAGCCATTCTATACACAAATGACAAAGATACAGAGAAAGAAATAAGCAACATGGTCCCATTTTCAATAGCAACAAATAAAATAAAATACACTGGAATAATGTTAACAAAGGAAGAAAAGATCTATAGAATGAAAACATAAAAACACTCAAAAAAGAAATTGAGGAGGACTTGAGAAAATGGAAAGACGTCCCATTCTCCTGGATAGGCAGAATTAACATTATGAAGATGGCAATCCTACCAAGGCGATATACAGATTTAATGCCAGTCCAATTAAAATCCCAATGGTTTTCTTCACAGAGATAGGAAAAATGATCTCAAATTTCATATGGAAAAGCAGAAGGCCTTGCATATCCAAACATATCCTCAGCAAAAGAAATACCTCTGCAGGCATTACCATACCGGATCTCAAGCTATACTACAAAGCCATAGTAATAAAAACAGCATAGTACTGGCATAAAAACAGGAGTATAGACCAATGGAATAGAATTGAGGACCTGGACTTTGGGTCATGCAACTATAGCTAGTTGATATTTGACAAAGGCCCTAACAATATAGGCTGGAAAAAAGACAGCGTCTTCAACAAATTGTGCTGGACAAATTGGATAACCATATGCAGGAATTTGAAACTTGATCCACACATTTCGTCATGCACCACACTCAAGTCCAAATGGATCAAACACCTCAATATAAGACCAGAAACTCAAGTACTACTGGAAGAAAATATAGGAAGAACTTTCCATGATATAGGAATGGAAAAAGACTTCCTGAACAAAACCCCAGTAGCTCACAATCTTAAACAGTCACTCAACCAATGGGATCACATGAAGCTGAAGAGTTTCTTTACAGAGAAGCATACAATAAGCAAAGCCAATAGATTACCCACAGAATGGGAGAAAATATTTGCTGGTTATCCAACTGACAGAGGCCTAATCTCTTGAATCTACGAAGAACTCAAAAATCTAAGCCTTAAAAAGTCAAACACCCCATTTACAAAATGGGGAAAACAACTCAACAGGCAATTCACAGAGGAAGAAATACAAATGGCAAACACACACTTAAGATGTTCATCATCCCTAATCATCAGGGACATGCGAATTAAAACAACTATTAGTTTCCACATTAACCCAGTAAGGATAGCAGACATTAAAAAAATCAAGTGAAAATAAATGCTGGTGAGGATGTGGAGAAGTAGGAACACTTATACACTGTTGGTGGGAATGTGAGATGGTACAACCAATTTGGAAAGCAATCTGGAGACTCCTGAAAAAGCTGACCTTAGAGATACCAATAGACCCAGTTATTCCCTTACTGGGCATCTACCCTAAAACCTGCAAACCAGAGGCCAGAGAGATTTGCTCAACCATGTTTGTAGTGGCTCAATTATAATAGCTAAGAAGTGGAATCAACCCAAATGTCCCTCACTAGAAGAATGGAGAACTAAGATGTGGTATATCTACAGAATGGAATTCTATACAGCAGCAAGAAAGAATGACACAGTGAAATTTGAGGAAAAATGGTTGAACGTGGAACAGATAATTCTCAGTGAACTTACCCAATCACAGAAAAAAAAGTCTCCACATAGTCTCACTCATCTACAGCACCTAACCTGAATCTACCCAAGATACCTTACATATCCAGAAAGCTTCTCGTGGACTAGACAATAGGATGGATGGGGAGGGAGGGGAGGGGAAGAGATGGGGTGGGAAACAGAAATCTAGACCCAAATGGCAATGGTACCATAAAATTCTACATCCTAAAAAGCAGACCAAATGTCTGAACTTTCACCAGACCCTTAAAGTGGACACCTGACCCACAAGACACTGGAGAGGTTATGATGAGACTGATCTTAATCTTCTACAGCCTCTCTCTCTCTCTCTCTTTCTCCCTCTCTTTTCTCTCTATCTCTTTTATATTAGTTATCTTTTTCTTCCTTTGCTTAGTGGGCATTGACCTGTGTAACAGACAGCTTCAGGTTCACTGAGATGAACTTCCAGACCAGACATAGTTATGGAGGAAGAGATTTATTGAAGCTTACAGATCCAGGGGAAGTTATATAATGGCAGAAGAAACTGGCCTGCCTTCGCAGGACCAAACAGAGAAAGAGATGTACAAGCCTAAAGGTCAAAAGCCACAGCACACTTCAGGAATCCAGCTAAGCACACTTTGCATACCTTTAGATTGAAATCTCAAACCCACCACCACACCTTAAGATCCACACAATGGTATTGCCTCCAGCCAGATGGCTAGAGATGCAAACTACAAACAAATAAACAACTGAATATATTGGGGCCATCTATTCTATTCAAACCACCACATTCCGCCCCTGGCCCCCAATAGATTTATAACCATCACACATTATAAATTGTACTCAGTTCAATTTCAAAGGTCCCCACAGTCTTGACCAAATTAAGATATGAAGTCCTGTAAAATCAAAAATCAAACAAGTTAAACATTTCTAACATATAAAGGCACAGAGTAAACATTTTCAAATGGTATAAGGCACAGCAAGGAGAGACTAAAACAATGCAAACTCAACCACCATCAAACAAACATCAAACTTCTGCAGTTCAAGTTCAATATACCCAGAGACTCACAGTCTCCAGACTTTCCAATTCCACCCCTCCAGCTGGGCAGAGTACCCGGGGAACACTTCCATCCCAGGCCAACAGTGTGCTCTATGGTAGCCCTTGCACAGTCCTGGTATATACAAAACATCTTCAGGTCTTCATGCAAACCATGGTCCATCTTCCAAAAGCTCTTTCAGCCTATCAGGGCATCATGCCCTGCCTCATGCCACATCTCAGCAGCAGCTCCTGGAACCATGTGCAATTCATGACCACTCTTCACATCTTCCAAAGGCTCTTTCAGCCTATCAGGGCATCAGGCCCTACCTCATGCTGCATCTCAGCAGCGGCTCCTGGAAGCATGTGCAATTCACGGCTACTCCATGCATTTTTCATGCTTCTGAAACCAATACCAGGTGTGCAGGACACAGCCATATTCTTAATTCAGGGAGCAAACAAATCATAGCCTTGAAAAGCAGGTTCCTTCTCCAGTCAACTCTTTCCAAAAGTGTTTGCATTTCTATGATAGTCTTTCCTCAGGCATCCTTTCCACTGTTTAAGGAACATCTTCCTTGAGATTGCTAATGTGTTTGACAATAGCAGGTTCAGTAACCTAAAACCAGTCTCAGTGCCTGTAATTTTAACTTGCTTGAGGTTTTCCAGCTTAAAATCTTAAATCTCTCAGTCCAATATCTCTAGGCAAGCACATCAGTCCATTACAAATTTAACCTTGATCAAACACTCTGGGCCTGGGCAGCAGAACGCAGCCAGCCCTTATGCCAGTAGCCCAGTTCTAACAAAGTCCTCTGTAGTCTTTCCTTCCTCTTAGAAAGCTCATAAGCCAAGCCTCGAAGTTCAATGCTGTCTGCACTTAGCATTCTCAGACTCTCATCAGAATAGTCCATAAAACTTGGCTTACCACTCCAGAATACATCTTCATTTGCAAGCACCAAGTCCATGCCTATTCCTCCAAAACAAAGGTTCCACAAGATCAACATCCACATAGTCAGGTTCATCTCACCCCACTTCTGGTACCAAATTCTGTATCAGACAGCTTCAGGTTCCCTGAGATGAACTTCCAGACCAGACACAGTTATGGAGGAAGGGATTTATTGAAGCTTACAGATCCAGGGGAAGTTCCATAATGGCAGAAGAAACTGGCCTGCCTTCGCAGGACCAAACAGAGAGAGAGATGTACAAGCCTAAAGGTCAAAAGCCACAGCACACTTCAGGAATCCAGCTAAGCACACTTTGCATATCTTTAGATTGAAATCTCAAACCCACCACCACACCTTAAGATCCACACAATGGCATTGCCTTCAGCCAGATGGCTAGAGATGCAAACTACAAACAAATAAACAACTGAATATATTGGGGGCCATCTATTCTATTCAAACCACCACAACCTGTAACTCCCAGTACCAGCATGTGGCTATCATCCACACTAAGCTTTTGATCAGAGAGACCTACAAGGTTTCCTAAAAGACAGACAGATTTCTGTCAGAGTACTTGATGTCCCACCAAAGGTTAGTGGTAAACCCCTACTGCTGAAGACACTTTATGCTGTTGACACATAAAATGGAATGGCATTGCTGGAAGCTGGAAGAGAGTCAGTCCCCAGACAGTTAGCACGTCTAGTGCTAGAAGGTGATACATAGGCGACTGGGGGAAAATGACCAATATCTGTCCAAGCAACTCATGGTCTCTCCTACTTAGCAGCAAATAACCTGTCGTGATGCTCACATGAGTGCAATAGTGTTGCACAACCATGGTGGGAAACCAACTGCTCTTGATTTGGGTAACTGATCCCCTCCTTGGAGTGGGACCCATAGCTGGAGCTGGGATATAAGTCAGAACCATATCCAAACTTAAGCCCGCTCTCCACTATCAAGCTACCACCAATCGTGGGCTACAAGAGGGCCTACACATACTAAATTCTCTATAAAAAAGTAAGGGTTAGGGCTGGAGAGATGGCTTAGCGGTTAAGCGCTTGCCTGTGAAGCCTAAGGACCCCAGTTCGAGACTCGATTCCCCAGGACCCACATTAGCCAAGATGCACATGGGGGCGCACTGGTCTGGAGTTCATTTACGGTGGCTGGAGGCCCTGGCGCACCCATTCTCTCTCTCTCTCTCTCTCTGCCTCTTTCTCTGTCTGTCACTTTCAAATAAATAAATAAAAATAAAAAATGGTAAGGTTATCTCATTTGCCTGGTGCTGACTTACTTTCCATTGGAGAATCCTCTTCTCTTTTTCAGATAGATGTAGATCCTAAGGAGAGAGCCACCTCATTATACCTCAAAAGGGCCCGGGCTGAAACTAAGAACAATTGACGAAACAAGCAAAGGGTGCTGTGTTCTTGGTGAACCAGGGTACCAGCACAAGGATGAAGGAGATCCACACAGAGGAAAATCAACTCCTACCAAATCAGAGATCCAGAGACCCAGAGGCCCCCATCACCTCTTCATTGAAGCCGACCAAAAATGAACCCAACATGGCTCAGGGAAATTTTGCAGACGAGGGGGAAGAAAGAATGTCAGAGTCACATGTTGGGTCATGATATGCAGACATTTATCCTACCCATAACTGTGGGCTGACTCCAGAATGCATGACCCATATACCTCAACAAGGAGGGGGCCAAGGGGAGGGGTTAGGTAATGGATGAGCCTAATAATCGTACCAAATTGACTGTATTTCCTGAGTACAAAGCTAATTAACTAAAAGAAAAAGCTAGGAAAAGGAATTAGCCCCGATGCCCATCAACTGATTAGTAGATAAAATGAAGATATCAAGTTGCGATACATATTAGCAATAGAATTCTACTCAGTAGTACAGAAAAATGTAATTGTGAAATTTGCCATAATACTGATGGGCATGATTTTTTTTTTCCTTAGTAGAGTTATTCAGTCTCAGAAAGATTAATGATCCATGTTCTCTCTTTTATGCAGTTCCTAAAATGTAACATGTATCTATAACCATACCACCCCAAACTAAATAGAGTTTGACATGTTTTAAGTTGTAGTAAGTATCAGTAGTATAGATTAGGAAGCTAGGATGAGGACTGTAGAGAGGAGAAAAGAGGCATCAGAGGAAGGGATTATAGATAGACAACTGGAGGAAGAGAATACAGAGGGAGGAGGAAGTTTGAATGCTCTGGGGTAATATAGGGAGTGGAATGGAGAGATATGCATAACTAATCGTGACATGAATCTACATGATTCTTGGTTAGTTAATTGAAAGGTACAACTCTCTTATAAAGAGAGAAATACAGACACATTGAGGGATAGCTTGGATACAAGCTTCCTGCAAGGGTGTAGAAAGCTTTACCTGAAATTATAGGATGTTGTTGGTAAGTACCAGGAGCAGAACTGGGTTACCCCTCACATTGTAGTCAGGGAGGCCCATGAAACCCCCTCCCCTGCAAAAAAAAAAAAAAAAAAAAAAAAAAAAGAAATGATGCAAGACATTGTCAAAGCACATGGTTAACCAAAGTAACTTACAGGTAAGGCCCCTTTGCAGAAATCATCATAGGCTCTGGCCAAAGGACATTAAGAAATCATGTTGGAATTGAGATGGAAGCCAGCTCCCTGACAGCTAGTCCTCATAATGATGAACAGCAGCTCTATTTGAGCTTCTGGGAAGTAACAACCACCAATGGTGTGAACATGCAGTGAATCCTGCAGGCTACAAAACCAACTAGCCAAACAAGAGGCACCCACTGGTACAATAGTGGGACATAAGTTATGGGTTATGGGGATAACCTACTGCCCTCTGATTATATATGAGGCTTTCACAGTGGGAGAGAATCCATTCCTAGTACTGAGAACTAAGTCAAAACTTTGTGACTTGAAGGTTATAGAGCTTAGAGAAAAGCTTCCACTGTTATTTGGCTAACAGAGGTTATGCCCATAAAATAGCCTTCTAAATGCCTATATTTTTATCCTTTGAACCATGCTGCTCTTACTATATATTAGCTCTGAAATATGTTGTGATTTTTTTTTTCACAGATGGCAGTGAATACTGAGACCCAAGATTCATCAGAATGACAAGAAAAGAAAACCTGACAACCTAATATGAGACAAGACAACTCTGTGATATCTATCAGGACCCAGCAAAACATTATAGAGGAAATGACGGATTAAATATTATTGTGGCTCTCACTGGTAGTCTGAGAACATCCTCTAGGGAGATGGCAGTACACATTGAGGAGATACGAAACTCATCACAGCAGAAAATCAGAGGCTGCTGAGCTCAACACTAACAGAGATCTAGAACATACCTTCCAAGGCTCAGAAAACATCACAGAAAGAATGCAAGTGACACAGAGAAGGAAGGTATACTCTGCCACACACCAACCCCCCCTCCCCCCGCCTCAAGGCTGACTTATGTATTTATGACTGCACAGTAATTATTTATAACATATCGAAGAAGGGCCCTCCATAGACTGAGAGCTGGGAAAAAGAGACATAAGATGACAACATGTTGGGAATATGACAGTTTGCATTATTAAAATTCTCAATTAAAAAGAGAATGGAAAACAAGTATAAATCAACTATACTGACATGCCAATTTTGAGATTCTGAGACACGAAGAGTGTTTGCATTGTAGACTTTGCTTATGAGATCTAATCTTAAGAAGCATAGATCTCAGATACATAAAAAGATGATAAATGGAGATATAGATAGATGGAAAGAGAGATGATAGATATATGATGGCATATAGATGATAAATAGATAGATGATAGATCAATGGAAAGACAGAGATGGATGATAGATAGATAGATAGATAGATAGATAGATAGATAGATAGATAGACAGACAGATAGATAGATAGATGATAGATAGATAGATAGATGATAGATGATACAAAGATAGCTACATAGATAGATACATAGACAGACAGATAGATGATAGATTGTAGAGATATGTATATGTCCATAGCATGTTTCATTTGGAGTTGTCTTATTTATATATTATCTTTACTAACGTACAGTATATAATTTCCTTACTGGAGTAAGGTTTCCAGTGAGGTCCAATGTTGTCAGAAACATCAGAATGTTAGTGAGTAATTTCTCTATCAAAGGAGGGAAATCAAAAGAAGAAGACACAGGTTGGAGATATGGCTTAGTGGTTAAGGCAATTGTCTGTAAAGCCTAAGGACCCAGGTTTGATTTCCCAGAATCCATTTAAGTGAGATGCACATGGTGGCACATACAAATTGAGTTTCTTTGCAGTGGCTAGAGGCCCTGTTGTACCCATTCTCTCTTTCTCTCCCTCTCTCTATTAAATGAAAATAAATAAATAATAAAAAAGAGGAAAACACAATGCACAATGAGTTGTAGATTTCAGGGGAGACAGGATGCTTAAACTGTAAAGGGAGATTGCTCTTTTCCATGTGTTAGATAATTAAATGGTACAGAATTAAAGGGATTCATCAGCAGGAAGAGTGTAATTCCCTTCCACAGGCACTCAGTTTCGTTAAGAGTTGTTTTTCATTCACTTTTCTTATTCCCAAATTGTTTCTTGCTGTCAAGATCAGCCAGTCATTTCAGTGGAGAAAACCTGGGAGCAGTTGTAGACTTCAGGATTGTGTGAAGATACTTCTCTAATTATTTGACTGTTCAGAAATCAGGTCCCCAGATGAATGGTTAGGATATGGATATCAAAATTCTGTTTCTCCACCAGCTCATGTGGACTGAGGAACAGAAACTTGTTGAGTCAGGGTCAGGAGAGACATAATGGAAGGTTTTTTAATGACCTGAGATTAGCATTACAAAATAAAAGTTAAAAATAAGTGCATACTATAGGTCATTAGAACATCTTGGATCTTTGCTTAAAAGCAGATTTATCGGACTTCCGGCCAAGATGGCGACCGCCTAGCTGCGCTGTAAATCCCGGGGAAAGAAAGGCAAGATATTAAGGGTATATAGTGGCTTTTAGGGGAGAGAAATCTGGGAGGGCACAGAGGTGGGGAACAGGGAATTGCTGGTCCCCTTTTGGGCGGGTAGGCACCCCTCGCCCCAAATAACCGCCGTGTTCAAAGCTCCACCCCTGCCACTGCTGCTGCTCCGGAGCCCGCACGGCTGCCACTGCGCGCCGATCGTTACCTCCGCGCGGAGGCTTAGACTGCTCCGCACCCTCGTCCACTCGCCCACCTACTGAGTGTGCCCAGTCCCACAAGCTCAGACTGTATCTCTCGCTTGCGTCAGCTCAGGTGCCACCCCCTACCTGCCTGCCGCACCGGCGGGCCGCCATTGTCCCCTGGCGGGGGAGCGCAGACTGCTTCCGGTTCCCAGCGTTCCCAGCCAAAGTCTGGGCGGCTTCAGTGCTTGGTGCCTCAGTGCCACTCTAGCTCGAACGCAGGCAGCCTTGGCACATTACCGCTTGAGAACTCAAACAATTTTGGCGCCCCTGCCAGGTAGTAGATAGGCGGCTTTGGCAAGTGAGATTATTCCCTGCGTGCAGAAGCTTAGACTGCTCCGCACTCTCGTACACTCGCCCTCTGTCTGCCGCGCGGCTGTCCACAATTGTCCTGTGGCGGGGGAGCGCAGACTGCTTCCGGTCCCAGCGTTCCCAGCCAAAGTCTGGGCGGCTTCAGTGCTTGGTGCCTCAGTGCCACTCCTAGCTCGAACGCAGGCAGCTGTGGCACAATACCGCTTGAGAACTCAACCAACCTTGGCGCCCCTGCCAGGTAGTAGATAGGCGGCTTTGGCAAGTGAGATTATTCCCTGCGTGTGGAAGCTTAGACTGCTCTGCACTCTCCTCCACTTGCCCTCTGTCTGGCGCGGCTGTCCACAATTGTCCTGTGGCGGGGGAGCGCAGACTGCTGCTGGTTCCTAGCGTGCCCAGCCAGAGTTCGGGCGGCATCAGTGCTTGGTGCCTCAGTGCCACTCCTAGTTCGAACGCAGGCAGCCTTGGCACATTACCGCTTGAGAACTCAGGCAACTTCGGCGCCCCTGCCAGGCAGTAGATAGGCGGCTTTGGCAAGTGACAGCCAAAGCCCAGGCTTCTTGGCAACGCCCCCAGGCTGCATAAGATTCCCATTGTTCTTGAGCCCAGGCTGATACGCCCACTTATCTGCCCATACACTGTCATGGGCAGAACACAGCGCAAAAGAAATAACATGAATAATCAAATGCAAGAAAATCCAATTAGATCACCCACTCCCACAATGAATACTTCTAACCAAAACATAGAAGAACAAATAGGACCAGAACACCACATTGAAGCTATGAGCAATGCAACTCTAACCAACCTATTGGTAGAACTTGCAGGAAAGCAACAAAGGGCAGACAATCGTGTGGATGCTGCCATCACTAAACTAGAACTAATAGATAAGAAATTGGAAGGATTAGATAAGAAAATGGAAGGATTTCAAAGAGAGTTAAGAGATTTGAGGGAAAGTGAAAAAAAAGAAGACCTTAAAAATCAGCTGACCATGCTAAATGAAGACATAAAGAAATGCAAGGATGAACTCCAAGAATCATCAAGAAAATCAGAAAATGATGTGAAAAGGGAGCTTGACAGAGGGATGGAAATTATACATAGAAAAATAATAGAAAATGCAAACTTAATTGAAGAAGCCCAAAACTCACTAGAAGCTCTCAAGAATAGAGTAAGGCAAGTGGAGGATAGAAACTCAGATCTGGAAGACAAGATGGAAGAAACAGTTAGAGAGTTCAAAAATTTCAGTAAGTTTAAAAGCTCCTGTGAACAGAACATGAGGGAATTGTGGGATACAGTTAAACGTCCCAATATCAGGATCATTGGAATACCAGAAGGAGAAGAAATCCAGACCAAAGGCATGGAGAACTTATTTAACAAAATAATTGAGGAAAACTTCCCCAATCTCTTAAAAGAAAGGCCCATCAAGATACAAGAAGCCAATAGAACTCCAAACAGACTGGACCAAAGGAGAAACTCTCCAAGACATATTATTATTAAGACTCTAAACATTGACACCAAAGAGAAAATCCTAAAAGCAGCTAGGGAAAAACAGCACACCACCTTCAGAGGTAACCCCATCAGAATTACTTCAGACTTCTCAATGGAAACCCTGAAAGCTAGAAGGGCCTGGAATGAAACACTGCAAAGTCTAAGAACCTATGGCTTCCAACCCAAACTACTCTACCCAGCAAAAGTATCCCTCATAATAGATGGTGAACAAAAAACTTTCCATGACAAAACTCAGCTTTACAATTATATGAACACAAAACCAAACCTACAGAGAGTATTTCAGGAAATTCTACACAGAGAAGAAAAAAATAATCAAACACAATTGCCTACAAGAAGCAGATCACAACAACCAAACTCAGAGTAGGCACAAAAAACTTCAATGTCCATGAAAACTCCAACCCACATTTACCATCACAATATGGCAGGGGTCAAATCAAATCTCACAGTCATTACCCTAAATATTAATGGCCTTAATTCACCCATCAAGAGACACAAGCTAACAGGATGGATCAAAAAATTAGACCCCTCAATCTGTTGCCTTCAAGAAACCCACCTCACCATTAAACACAGACATCTCCTCAGGGTGAAAGGGTGGAAAACAGTATTCCAAGCAAACGGGAATAAGAAACAAGCAGGTGTAGCTATATTAATATCGGATAAAATAGACTTCAAACCAAATATAATCAAAAAAGACAAAGAAGGCCACTTCCTACTTATCAAGGGAACGATCCATCAAGAGGATATTACAATCATAAATCTGTATGCACCAAACACAGGGGCACCACAGTTCATAAAACAAAACCTACTTGACAATAAAACAGAAATAACCACAAACACCATCATAGCTGGGGACTTCAATACACCATTATCAGTAATAGACAGATCATCCAAACAGAAACTCAACAGGGAAGTAAGAGAGCTCAACAAAACCATAGATCACTTAGACCTAACGGACATCTACAGAACATTCCATCCCAAATCCACAGATTACACATTCTTCTCAGCAGTCCATGGAACATTCTCTAAAATAGACGATATATTGGGTCACAAAGACTGCCTCCACATATTTAGGAAGATTGACATAATTCCCTGCATGATATCAGATCACAATGCTATATTGCTAGAAATCAACAATAAAAGACCCACCAAGAATCCCAAAGGCACCTGGAAACTGAACAGCACACTTTTAAACAATAAATGGATAGTGGATGAAATAAAAAATGAAATTGCAAAATTTCTGGAATTGAACGACAATGAGAACACATCGTATCAAAACTTATGGGACACAATGAAGGCGGTCCTCAGGGGAAAATTCATAGCACTCAATGCCTTCGTAAAAAAGACAGAAAGGTCCCAAATCAATAACCTAACCATCCAACTAAGGGCACTGGAAAAACAAGAAAAATCCAACCCAAAGAGCTCCAGAAGGAAAGAAATAATTAAAATCAGAGCAGAAATCAATGAATTGGAAACCAAGGAAACAATTAAGACAATTGACAAAACAAAGAGCTGGTTCTTTGAAAAAATAAACAAGATTGACAAACCCCTGGCCAATCTGATCAAGCAAAAAAAGGTGAAGCTTCAAATTAACAAAATTCAAAATGAAAAAGGAGAGATCACAACAGACATAAGTGAAATTGGGAGAATCATCAGGACTTATTTCAAAAACCTCTACTCCACAAAACTGGATAATGTGGAGGAGATGGATAAATTCTTGGACGCATACCATCTACCAAAGCTAAACACAGAGCAGATTAATCACCTCAATCAACCCATCACACTCATGGAGATTGAAAAAGTAATAAAAAACCTCCCAAAAAAGAAGAGCCCAGGACCAGATGGCTTCTCAGCTGAATTCTATCAAACCTTCATGGAAGAACTCAAACCAATCTTCCTCAAACTGTGCCACACAATTGATGAACAGGGAAAGCTACCCAACTCCTTTTATGAAGCTAGCATCACCCTAATTCCAAAACCAGGCAGAGATGCCACAAGAAAAGAAAACTACCGGCCTATTTCCCTGATGAACATAGATGCAAAGATCCTAAACAAAATCCTTGCAAACCGAATCCAACAACACATCAAAAGCATTATCCACCTTGACCAAGTGGGATTCATTCCAGGAACACACGGGTGGTTCAACATACGGAAATCTGTCAATGTAATACACCACATAAACAAGGTTAAACATAAAAACCACATGATCATTTCGATAGATGCAGAAAAGGCCTTTGACAAGATTCAACACCACTTCATGTTCAAAACATTGGAGAGAGTTGGCATGGCTGGTTCATATCTTAACCTAATAAAGGCAATATACGAAGCTCCGAAGGCCCAAATAATACTTAATGGAGAGAGACTGGAGGAATTCCCATTAAGATCAGGAACAAGACAGGGTTGTCCACTCTCACCTCTGCTTTTCAATATAGTTCTGGAAGTCCTAGCTCAAGCAATAAGACAGGAGAAGGAAATAAAAGGGATACAATTTGGAAAGGAGGAAGTTAAGTTAGCTTTATTCGCAGATGACATGATTATATATGTAAGAGACCCGAGAGACTCCATCCCAAAACTCCTGAAGGTGATTAATTCCTATAGCAAAGTAGCAGGATACAAAATCAATGCACAAAAATCAGTAGCCTTCCTTTATGCAAAGGACAAAGATACAGAAAAAGAAATAAGGGACATAGTCCCATTTTCAATTGCGACAAAAAAAATAAAATACCTTGGAATAACGTTAACCAAGGAAGTGAAAGATCTATACAATGAAAACATAAAAACACTCAAAAAAGAAATTGAGGCGGACTTGAGAAAATGGAAAGACCTCCCATGTTCCTGGATAGGCAGAATTAACATTGTGAAGATGACAATCCTACCAAAGGCAATTTACAGATTTAATGCAATACCAATTAAAATCCCCACAGTGTTCTTCACAGAGATAGAAAAAATGATCTCAAATTTCATATGGAAAGGCAGAAGGCCTCGCATTTCCAAACATATCCTCTGCAAAAGAAATACCTCTGGAGGCATCACCATACCTGATCTAAAGCTATATTACAAAGCCATAGTAATAAAAACAGCATGGTACTGGCATAAAAACAGGACTATAGATCAATGGAATAGACTTGAGGACCCGGACTTTGGGTCAAGCAACTATAGCTACTTGATATTTGATAAAGGCCCAAACAATATACGCTGGAAAAAAGACAGCATCTTCAACATGGTGCTGGACAAACTGGATAACCATATGCAGGAAACTAAAACTTGACCCACACATTTCACCATGCACTACACTCAAGTCCAAATGGATCAAAGATCTCAATATAAGACCAGAAACTCGAATACTTCTGGAAGAAAATTTAGGGAGTACATTCCATGATATAGGAATGGAAAAAGACTTCCTGAACAAAACCCCAGTAGCTCATGAACTTAAACCATCACTCAAACAATGGGACCACATGAAGCTGAGGAGTTTCTTTACAGACAAGCATACAATAAGCAAAGCCAATAGATTACCCACAGAATGGGAGAAAATATTTGTGGGTTATCCAACTGATAGAGGACTAATCTCTAGAATCTACAAAGAACTCAAAACTCTAAACAGTAAGAAGTCAAACACCCCACTCACAAGATGGGGCAAAGAGCTGAACAGGCAGTTCACAGAGGAAGAAATAGAAATGGCAAACATACACTTAAGAAAATGTTCATCATCCCTAATCATCAGAGAAATGCAAATTAAAACAACTATGAGATTCCACCTTACCCCAATAAGGATAGCAAGCATCAAAAAATCAAATAAAAATAAATGTTGGCAAGGATGTGGAGAAGTAGGAACACTCATCCACTGTTGGTGGGAATGTAGGATGGTACAACCACTTTGGAAAGCAATATGGAGACTTCTGAAAAAGCTGAGTATAGAGATACCAACTGACCCAGTTATTCCCTTACTGGGCATCTACCCTAAAACCTTCAAACCACAGACTAAAGAGATTTGCTCAACCATGTTTATAGTGGCTCAATTTGTAATAGCTAAGAGCTGGAATCAACCCAGATGTCCATCACTAGAAGAATGGATAACTAAGGTGTGGTATATCTACACAATGGAATTCTATACAGCAGTAAGAAAAAATGACACAATGAAATTTGAGGAAAAATGGTTGAACCTGGAACAGATCATTCTCAGTGAACTTATCCAGTCACAGAAAAAAAATCGCCACATAGTCTCACTCATCTACAGCACCTAACCTGAATATACCGAAGATACCTTAAATACCCAGCAAGCATCTCCTAGATTAGACACTAGGATGGAAGGGGAGGGAGGAGAGGGCATCAAAGGGGTGGGAAACACAAATCTAGACCTAAACGGCAATGGTACCATAATCTTCTACTTACTAAAAGATAGACCAAATGGCTGATCCTTCACCAGGCCCTTACAGGGAACACCTGAACCACAAGACACTGGAGAGGGTAAGATTAAGACTAACCTTAGTCTCCTACATCTTCCCTCCCTCACTTCCCCTCTCCCTGTCTCTCTCTCTCTTATCTCTAACTCTTGTATATTAGTTATCTTTTTCCTCATTTTCTTAGTGGGCACTGACCTGTAACTCCCAGAACCAGCATGGGGCTATCATCCACAATGAGCTTTTGATCAGAGAGACCTACAAGGTTTCCTAAAAGACAGACAGATTTCTGTCAGAGTACTTGATGACCCACCAAAGGTTAGTGGTAAGAACCTACTGCTGAAGATACCTTATGTGATTGACATGCAAATTAGAATGGCATGGCTGGAAGTTGGATGAGAGTCAGTCCCCAGACAGTCAGCGCATCTAGTGCCAGAAGGTGCTACATGGGCGACTGGGGGAAATTGACCAATATCTATCGAAGCAACACATGGTCTAACCTACTTAGCAGCAAATAACTTATTGTGATGCCCACACAAGTGCAGTGGTGGCACACAGCCATGGTGGGGAACCAACTGCTCTCAATTTGGCTAACTGATCCCCTTACTGGTATGGGACCCATAGCTGGAGCTGGGAAAGAAGTCAGAACCATATCCAAACATAAGCCCACTCTCCAGTATCAACCTACTATCAATTGTGGGCTACAAGAGGGCCTACACATATTAAATTCTCTATAAAAAAAAAAAATAAGGGTTATCTCATTTGTCCTGGTGCTAACTTACTCTCCGTTGGAGAATCTGCTTCTCTTTTTCAGATAGATGTAGACCCTAAGGAGAGAGCCACCCCATCATACCTCAAAAGGGCTCCGGCTGAAACTAAGAAAACTTCGAGAAACAAGCAAGGGGGCTGTTTTTCCTGATGAACCGGACACCAGCACAAGGGGGAAGGAGATCAGCATAGAGAAAAATCAACTCCTACCAAATCAGAGAGCCAGAGCCTCAGAGGCCCTCAACACCTCATCACTGAAGCAGACCAAAAATGAACCCAACATGGCTCAGGGAAATTTTGCGGAAGAGGGGGCGGAAAGAATGTCAGAGTCACATGTTGGGTCACGATATGCAGAGACATTTATCTTACCCATAACTGTGGGCTAACTCCACAATGCACGACCCGCATACCTCAACAAGGAGGGGCCAAGGGGAGGGGGTAGGTCGCGGATGAGCCTAATAATGGTACCAAACTGACTGTATTTGCTGAATACAGAACTGACTAATTAAAAAAAAAAAAAAAAGCAGATTTATCAAAGCTGCTTTGAAAAGAATAGAAAGAAATGAACTTAGTTTTATTTTCAACATGTAATTATTGTCCATTAAATGTAAATTTAATTTGTATTTGAGATATTTCATTTAAATTGTGACCAAATATATTATAGGCATGAGGAATACTTAAAATACTTAATTTTCCATAAAATAATCGATGAGGAGAATTTGGAGGCAATACCAGTTGAAATAGTAAGCTGATAACTTTTTCATAATCAACATATAATTAGCATTAGGACTCCAGATAGACTAATTGTTTATTTTTTAGCAAACTTAAAATTTAAGAATAGCTACACATAAAATAGTCCACCCTTAAACTGCAAGATTTTTTAAGTGCTATTTGAAAGAGACATAGACTAAACAAATTAAAACATGTGAAACACACCTGGTCTTTATCTTCCCAACAGCTAAATGTTAGTATAAGAGCTGCCTGATCTTAGCTACTTTATATGCTAAGTTATCATTGTATTCTAGGTTTATTTTGTAAGAGTTGGGGTTTGCATAGTAATGCCTTTGGTTTGTGAGGCTCTTTCCCACTTTATGGATTAAAATATACATTGTTTACTGAATCAGAGTATGAAGAGAATTACTAAGTTCACTTACCTTTTATATTTCTCTTTTGAAATATGCCCCTTTGGACAGACATTCCAAGCAATGGCTCCCAGCAAACGTATGGGAAAGGCCATTTTAATGTTGCAAGATAAATTAATAATGGCAGATGCTGGTGTGTCTGTAAGTTGTCTAGCTGCAGAATCCTATGTTCTTCATGTTTTGAAATTATTCTGTTGCAACCATTTTCAGATTCATTTAGCTTGGCAATGTATTCTGCTCTCCAAAGGTGTCTGCATTTATTTGACTACAGAAAATATTTACTTTAGTAAAGGGCAGCTTAACCTTTGTTTAAATTTGAGGTGAGTTAAAGGTCATCATAATTATTTGCTGCATTATTTGTGTCAGATTTGAATTACTATGAATACATCACATGTATTGCCCTTTATTATGAAATAAGCTAAAGGAAACTCAACTTCTGTATTGAGCCAGCATATTTTATGGAACCAATCAGTGTTGCAGAACATTGTCAAGGTCCTCTCTTGGACTGTGATTGACTGAAAGTGCTTGAGGTTAAGGTTCTTTCCCAGTGGGAAAGAAGTAGGTGATTTAACATGGCAGCTCACTCCTGCACCCCACCTCCAGCTATGTTTTTGATGGCTAGCAGCCAGAGTTTGGACAGAGTGGGAGTCAAGGCTATTAGTGAAACACTACAAACAGTCACATTGGAATAAAAATACATGTGCAGAAAGAGGACAAAAGGGGTGGTCTCGCTGAACAATTGCTCTTTCCTCTGTTATAATATTGAGGTGTATGAATCCTTAGACAATCACGGAGCGGAAATGAAGAGCTAAGTCATTAATGCTGGACTTTGAATACTCTGAAAAATAAGGGACTGTCAAAGTTGAACTGAAATAGGTTATGGAATAAAGGTGAGTGAACCTTCATTCTTTGTCTAGTCTTCAATTATGAAGAGAAAATGATGCATTTAACATGCTAACCTTACCTCCAAGCACTTACATAAAGTGCAACCAAATATATTTATGCAAAGTTCTGATGACAGAATATACCAAGGTTCAGTAGCAAGTGAACTATACTAATCATGTAGGGTTTGTTTACTTGTGAAGATGTGTTGGAAAAACAGAATATACTTTCAAAACAACCATATGATGCAAATGAACAGTACCCTGCTTCTCCTCATCCAGTGACAACACTGTCCTATTTTGTTGTGAATGTAAGAAGAGTGATGTATTTATATACATAGAAATGTACTTACATAGGACCTTATGTCCCATTAGACATATTACTCTTTCAATTCAAACTAAAAAGCACCAGAATATCTTCATGAAAGGCAGACTTCAGGCACAAGCTCGGTAAGGCACATAAGATTGGCATCCTTCCTTCTACAGCAAACAAGTTCTGTATAGGAAAGATTTGGTGCAATTTCCATTATATGAACTGTGACCCTGCTATATATGGCTGCAAAACATATGTAGCTTGAATGTAAAATGCCCCCATAGCTTCTTGTGATATGATTAAGTCTCAGAGCTAATTCCGGTTTGGGGGAGCATTCAGGAAGTGAGCTCTGTTAGAGGAGTTGTGTTGCAGGGGTCAGGCTTTGACTTGTTATAGATGAGCCCTGCTTGCCATACTCAGCTCACTATATCTTCTTCCCTGCTGCTGTGGAGATGTGACACCCAGCTGTCTGCTCCTTCCCTAAGTTTCCTGCTATGATGAAACTTCCTTTGAAACTGTGAACCAGGGCTAGAGAGATGGCTTAGCGATTAAGGCGTTTTTCTGCAAAGCCAAAGAATCCAGGTTTGGTTCCCCAGGATGCACATGAGCCAGGTACACAAGGTGACACATGCATCTGGAGTTCATTTGAAGTGGCCAAAGTCCCTGGCATGCCCATCCTCTCCTTCTCTCTCCCTCTCTCTCTCTCTCTCTCTCTCTCTCTCTTTCTCTCTCTCTCTCTCTCTCTGTATCTCTCAAATAAATAAGAAAATATGAATATTAAAAAAATGTGAACCATAAATAAACCATTTCCTTCCAGAAGTGGTTTCTGCTCAAGTGTTTTGTCTTAGCAACTATGAAGTTACTGTTATACTGATGCAGGACAGAAAATCCAAATCATGAAGAAATATTGGTAATATGCTGATTATTTCAACTCCACAGCTACAAAGGATTTTGGTGCAGTTTGTTGATAGATAGTTAAATAATTTGTTTTTAGTTTAGGCAAACTTTTGCTTTTGTAAATTATGCAATGTGTTACATGTATTGGTATGTATGCATGTATTTCATTGTTTTATTGAGATATAATCTACCATATATTCTATATGGTCCCCACTAAAATTTTAGTGTTACTGTTTTTAGAATATTCACATTGTAGTCAATTGTTCTAGGTAGATGCTCAAATCTGCCTCATCTTCTGCATAAAACCTTTGCACAGTTGCTCTAGTGTTGTGCATGGCATTGGTGGTACTGGAGAGAAGTCAGCCTTATAGTTAACCTCATTTATAGGATTTTGGTGGATTGGGTTGAGGAGAAGCCAGTCTTTTAATTATCTCAACTTATTTTCTCCAAAATGTAATATGGACATCATTACAAGATTCTCCATCTATTCAGCCAATTGATGAACAAAATCTGAGGAGTCCCTAGACTAAGTAAAATTCAGACCACTAAGACTACAATCAGTTTATTCATTCATATTTCTTCTGTTATTGTTCTGTTTTTATAAATTGAAAACTTGAGTACTCACATAAGTAGGAAGCAATTTCAGATTCTTTAGCTGTAGGAAAAATTACATCAGCTTCTACCTATGTTCTTTGGCTAATTTCAGACTGCACAGGGATTTGTATAAGTGCTAGTCATTATTCACTACTACTGGGTTTTAACTGAGGCTGCATTTTAAAGTATATCAGCAAGCCTGACTCTACAGAAGCAGGGATATTGCATACCACTGGCAGGAGATGCGCATGAATCTTAGAAATACAGGTCAGCCAATTTTGTCACAAGGAACTCATGGATACTCCCTTTTTGTAGCAGTCCTCCATGGAATGCAGCAGGGTACCGAGGAAAATGATCCCATTGTAGAATTGGTGTATATAATTCTACTGTTCATTAAATATGAATTTATGACAAATATTTTTGGCTTAATGCAAAGTTATACGTGTTGCTAATAATCCCCTTTATAATACCAAAACATGAATATATTAAAATGGTGGAAAGGAAGAGTGGGAGAATGTGCTAGAATGAGATGTTGGCTTTCCATAAGAGCATATCAGATTCCTGATATCTTTCTTCTTTGTAACTTTCTTAACACTGACGGTTGTAATGCAGATAATCAGAATTTTTTCTGCTAATTTTTAGACATAAAACCATAGAAGAAATTGTACTCTCTTGTATTCCTATCACTGAACCCTAGACCCAGATAGATGAAGATGTCTCTCCCTTCTCACAAGGTCATGCAATGTTTAACAAGAGGTACCTCTCATGCACAGCAGTTGAGCAGATGTGTAACTACAGTGTGCCTCTCATACTGTATATCCAGCTTTGTTAAAACAACAGTAAAATAGGAACTGAGCATTATGCACTCAAACTCGAGGTAAAGAATAAAAAATAAACACGTTACAAAGCTTCTAGCAGATGGAAGCCCATTTTGAATTTATAAGGTTGCCCAAATGGTGTAAAGGGAGCAAAAATGATAAACTCAAGAGACCCAGATGTTGTTTTATTGCCAATCTAGTGAAAAGAAAATAATCCAGCTTACTTTTCAACTGGGAAAAAAAGACAAGTAGGTACTATAGAACTCTAGTTATTTCTACATTGTATAAATAGGTTGCTTATATCAGAAGACAGGGCACACAGGAATTGTTTAGCTATGCAAATTGTCATCCATTGAAACAAGTTCACTTTGGAAGGACCTGTGAGCCAAGGAAAGGTCAAAAGTTTATACCAAAACCAAACTATGCCATTAAACCAATGGGAAACAGCTACAATGCTGTTTAAGTACTTTTCTTTTCTCTTGTTAAAATCAACAAAAAAGGCCCATCTGCCAAAGTTTAAATTTTAGGTCATTTAATCTATCCTTTACTAAATGGACCAGGTAACATAAGAAAGTGAATCAAAATTCAAATTGTACATTAATATTAGCACCAAATACGTATTTCTGCTCTGTCAGGATGTTGGAAGCTGTTATTTGTATGCATTATGCAGATGACTACCGATGCACCAGAGCCCTCATAATAATAAAATTCATGATCTGACCAAAGTCTCTGAAAATTGAGAACCCATGTTTAGGGCTCATAATGGCATGGCCAATCAGATCATTGACTGTTTGACTTTTTCATCCATTACCCAACTCCTCCTTTTTCTTTTCTCAAACAACAAAGAAGACAAAAGCCATAAGAAATATATGACCTCTGTAGAGCTCAACTCACTTTTTTTAAAAAAGTTATTTTTATTTATTTGAGAGTGACAGACAGAGAGAAAGAGGCAGATAGAGAGAGAGCTAATGGGCACGACAGGGCCTCCAGCCATTGCAAACGAACTCCAGACAGGTGCGCCCCCTTGTGCATCTGGCTAACGTGGGTCCTGGGGAATCAAGCCTCGAACCAGGGTCCTCAGGCTTCACGGGCAAGCGCTTAACCGCTAAGCCATCTGTCCAGCCCATCAACTCACTTTTGATAGAAGAGTTTCTGTGCTTTAATTCTGAGTTTCTCTCTGTTTTTACATTCTTTATCATCCTTGATTCAGACAAATTTTCTTCAAACATTAAGAGCTAAACCATTTATTTTAGTTCTAGAAATGATTTCATAGATTGCATGATGTAGAATACATGCTTTTCCTCTGCAAATCTTCTTCTCAGTACTCACAGTACCTGAAAATAAAATGTTAATATCAGTCTCAGATCTAGGTTAGAAACTTTGTTAGGATAAAAGGGCATGTTTGATATTTTCTGACTTTTGGTCACAGTGGTTTGGTAGGCTATACTGAAGCGCAAGGTTGTCATTGGAAAAGCCCCATACTGAAATACTAGAAGTGTTAGAAAGACATTAGGGAGAATATGAATTTGTAGCATCTGAAGTAATTTTAATGACTGACAGTGAAAGCAAAATTCTAGGATTCATAATCAACATCAATACTGCAGCCAGATGCTTAAGGTCTCTGAGCCACAGGTCTTACAAATGAATAACACTGATGATGAGAATGCATAGTTGACTATGCTCCTCAACATAATGTATGAAAATGCCCTTATCTGACCAGAGGATCAGAAGTTCAGTATCCCCCTTGCTACATAGTGAGTTAGATGCAAGCCTAGGCTCCATAAGCCCCTATTAAAAAACAAACAAACAAACAAACAAACAAACAAACAAACAAACAGTAAACCACTGAAATCTGCAGGAGACCATTAAAGATGGCTGATAGTCGAGTAACATGCTTAGTCAACATGGCTATGGCATAGATTGTCAAATGGTTGTTTGACATACTGATGGCTGTGGCATAACTTGTAACATTTTATTAAAATTTTTACTCAAAGATGGTTTTTCAGTTTCTGCTTTTCAAGCAGGGTTTATCACACTGCTTGTGTCACAATACAATGAACAGTTATATTTAGCCAATTTAATGTTTTTGGTTGAATTTTGCAATATCCTGGTTAAAACAGGTTATAATAGCCGGACATGGTGGTGCACGCCTTTAATCCCAGCACTCGGGAGGCAAAGGTAGGAGGATCATCATGAGTTCGAGGCGACTCTGAGACTCCATAGTGAATTCCAGGTCAGCCTGGGCTAGAGTGACACCCTACCTGAAAAAAAAAAAGTTATAATAACTTAGCACTGCCCATTCTAAATTTAAGGAAATATCATAACAAATATGATAAATTAAATGTGCACGTGAATCAATATTTTCATGTAATCTGTTAGCATTTTAGTGACTAAGACATGGCTGTTTGTTTTGCATTAATTTTAATAAAGAAAATAATTTATAGTAATAATGAACTTGTGTAAGAAATCCATTTAATCAGAAAAGTGAAAATTTCCCAATATGTAATCTGTGGAAATATTTCAAAACAATCCATTTTCACTACCTAACCTTAGGACACACACACACACACACACACACACACACACGTATATTCCACAATACTTGGGATACTAAGATAGAAGAATCATTTGAGTCCAAGAGTTTGAAGTTAGCCTGTATAACATGGAAAGACACCATGACGCCATCTCAAAAAAAGAAATAAGAAAGAAAACTATGTAATTAAACATATCTACTGTTCTCCCCTTCTATTTTAATAAATTGCCAGATTAATAAACTTTAATTAAATAATAACTTGAAGGGCAGATGAGGTTACTCAATGGTTAAAGGAACTTGCTTGCAAAGACTTCAGGGCTTGCTTTAAATCTCCAGTACCCACACAAAGTAAGATGTATAAAGCGCTGCAAGTCTTATGTCTGTAGTTGGTTTGCAGTGGTAGGAGGTCATTCTCTCACTCTTTAACACACAAACACACACACACACACACACACACACACACACACACACTACACACACACAGTTAACCAATAAGATATTTAAAAATACTAAAAGGAAGAATTTAAAAATAAAAAAGTAGCTAATAAATCATCCTAGCCATACTTCTTCCCTCAGTAATACAAGCTGCTTTCTTAAAGTATTATATCTGTTACCACTGTGCTGTAAGTTCTGATGGCTTGATGGGCATGATAAATTTTCATTTCAAGCTATTGTATAGAGCAGAAATATATGTCACAGATTGAAAAATATTGAAATATAACAATTTTGTACTTAATTGTAAATTTATTTTATTTGTATTAATCATAAAGACAAGCTCCTGTCTATCTGGCCTTCAAAGATATAAATGTAATGAATTTATATTGTGTTTCATTCACAAGTGAATTGTGCTTCTGAATTTTAACATGCTATTCCTAACACTATTAGCTGTGTGTCTGCTTTATGGGATGTTCCTACATACGCTGGCTGTTCATCAATTTGGTGTCCATACATTTCTTTGAAAGCTATATTATAATTAGAGTTTAGGTTAATACTATTCAGTAACCATAAAACAGACATAAAATAATTATAACTCATTTAGTGAAATTAGAAAAGGAGCAATTATTAGACTCCCATTGTGAAGCTTTGCTGTGAGGGATAGATAATCTATCTGCAAGATGTACTTTAAGAACACCATTTTCAAAGAAATAAACGAGATAGATTACTTCTTTGTTTTGTGCACTTGAGGCAGAAAGCACCAGCAAACTTTTGCTGTATACATGAGTTGCCTGAACTTTTTTAGATGTTTGTAGACAAACTCAAAAAAGTAATGCCTTCCAAAGTAATTCTACTCATCCTATCATCTGTCATTTAACTTGACTTCTATTTTTAAAGTAAAGTTCTTACAAATTACAAAAATGAATATCAGATTCTAAGTCTTTCAAGCTTTGTGTGCAACCCCAGTGTTCAGAACACTATTTCAGTGTGCTCCTGAGACTGAGAGACCTGCTTGATGGGCTAAGGACATGTACTGAGCTTCTCAATTGGCACTGATATGCAAGCATCCTTCAGATGTGGAAGGAGTGCTCATGTAGCTACAGATAAATGAGAGAGAGAATGTTTAACTGGGATACTTTATGTAGAAACTGTAAAAGCTACATTCCTTTCTATAATATGTTATTTTTCTCAAAGTTGTATTGTGAAACTAAACCCCATGATTCTAAAGCAACAAACACCTCTATATACATATGATGAATGATGTATTTGCCTAATATCTATCTATTATAGAACTATCATGTCTTCGGGAAAATAAATTTAACATACATCTGTACACTTAATTTTCTGAAACTATTGCTAGGACATGTGTCTGATGTCATGATTTCCTATTTCTAAGCTGGAGAGGATGGCCTATTTTGTGAAAGAGACAGAGATGGAGACACAAACCTACAAATGCCATGTGGCACTACAAAGGTTATGAAAATCTCTTCACATTGATATTAATAGGACCATGAAGACATTCTATTCTTTCTTCTCCATTAATAATGATACCTAACCTGGGATGGTTGTCAAATCTACAGCATAATATCAATAACATGGAGGATAAATTTTGACAGACATTGCAGTTTGGCAAGTACCTGGAAGAAAATAAACAGAAAAAATCAAGTTCAACCAGGAAAAAAAAAATGAGGATAAACTTAAAGAGCTATGTTCTTCACTGATTTTCTTTGTGTAACTGTACCTATGTCTGCTTCGATTCATGTTCAATGGAAGCAACAGTCTGCTTTGAGAACTGTCCCTGATAACTATGAACAGAAAAGAAAAAAAGTGAAAAGGTTTCCTTCAGGGAGAACTTTTCTGTCACTTTGGCTCTTCCACATTTCTGTGCTTTTCTGTTGCTTCTCTTTCTGATGCGTGGGATCCTAGTTAGCTCAGGGTCACAGAGGCTCTGTCCATCGTAGACAGATGCTGCCATTTATGATGACAGAATGGGATTTCCAGAATGCTCCCGCGAGTCCTGTGACAGTGGTTAAGCTTGTCATTTCAAACAAATAAAAGACAACTCATTGATTATTTTCAACACCCACTACTTTTTCATTGAGGTTATGAAAAGCTTTAGTTTCTCTCATCAGCAAGAAGGGGACAGTTAACCAGTCTCCAAGCAGGTCACATTAGTCATTGTCCTGGGAAGGATTCTCAGGCATCATCATTTATTTTGAGCAAAAAGGAATTAAGACTTTTAAGATGAGTTCAGTCTTGCCAGACAAGTAAGGAGAATTAATTGTGTGAAAATGCAAAATTAAAAGCAAATGATGAATTTGGTTAATCTCTTCCCTTTCCAGCACTCCAATATATTCGTCTGACCACTCTCTAGGAACATTGCTAAAATGAACAGCTCTGAATTGGAAGTTTTCAGAAAACTATGGAGGGTATTTTTTTCCTCATTGTTTTTAAGAAAAAAAAAAAAAAACACTGATGAACAGTTGTCTTAAAGATTTAGAGACTCATTCCAGTTTGTAATAATCCCATGTGGCTTTAAAATATTTTAATAGTTTCTCTCAACATGTTTCTAAGTATAAAGCTGTGAATTTACTTGAACAACTGACATAGGATTAAAAGGTTCTTATTTTTTGTGCCACAAGTATTTTGAGAGACCAGGTAAGGATTTAACAGGAAACAGAATGACATTATTAGACATGGATTACAATTTCTTAAATTAATCAAATAGATCAATTATTTATTAAATATACAAACCTGTCTGATTAGCTTGATTTTAAAAATTAATATCGTCTGTCTCTAAAATGTCAAGTCAATATATTCAAAATCATCAAATAAATTAAATATAAAAGATATAGCAGAAATAAGAAAATAACTTATTCAGGCAAACACTTTTATATTTTCCATGCATGCTTCTCCTGCTTCATTTCTCTTAGATAAATAAGAAAATAGTGTTTTAATGTTGATAAATTTTCACCGTCTGGTAAAAAGAGTTAAGAAGGGGAGAAATAAAATCATATTGATCATACAAATGCATTTATTGATAGTTTTATATAAATCAGTGTTAAAAACCTTTAATAAGATATTTAAATTGCAATATCCACAATACAGCACATGAATGACAATAATATGGCTTATAAAAAGCTAGATAGATTTTTTTCTATCAGACTTTATTAAAGAAAAAAAATTCTATGAAAAACCTAAGTAATCATTCTCACTGTTGGTACTTCATTATTTATGTATAGATTCTCAATGCTACCACAATATCATTTAAATGATATTACTAATGAAGAAATAGTTAATTTTCTCTAAAATGAAACGTATTTATAGAGCTTTTGATTTCTGAAAGCTTATTTTGAAAACTTAATATAGAATGATCTTTCAGGTCATTAAAGTCTTCTGAGTTTATAGATAAGAATATAAGTATTTTATTTTAAAAACTATTATCTAAAGATCATAGATAGGTATCTATGTTGATATTTTTTATTGATTTGTTTTAACCTTCAAATATAATGTGTATCTCTCAGTATAATGACAAAAACTTAAAATATTTTATACATTATATGTAAAATACTAACCTTTCTATTTATAACATATATAATTTATTCGTAAGGCAACTGTGTGTTATCCACTTTAATATTTATAAACTTAATATAGAAAAATAAATTTGTCTGTAGCATATGTTTCTAATAGCCAGGTAGTTAAAAAAAAAAAAAAACACAGATGAAAATGCTCCCAAAATGTTTTGAAATGTTGACATTTCTCTTGGACAAATTCTAAAAGAATTTATCCTAAAATAATATTAGTATTCCCTGTCAATTTGTGAGCACTATGGTCTGTATATCTTAACAAGAATTGTAACAGGAAAAAAACAAGCATGAGCTTCCATCAGTCCTCTCCATTTTCTGACTACTTCAGTAGCATGTTTTGCCCAGTGCCATCAAGCTTGTTTTGGAAAGAATTAAATTTTATTCTATTTCATAATTTTGGTTATTTTTACTTTCTGTTATACCTAGACACAGTATTTTTACATTTTAATATGAAAAGAAGCAAGGTGAATCATAAGCCACAGATGCATTATATCTTTGTCCCACTATATGAATCTTCTTTATGACCCTAAGCAATAATGCTTCTGAAATCAACTATATTGATAGTAGATACCATGTTCATTTTTTGATGCTCATAGAAGTTTTTCTTCTTTAAAAATGTCTTACATTTGTTCTTACTTAATCAAAACAAAATATGAAGTTGAGGCCAAAATTGATCAAAATATAACATTAGCCATGAGACATAAAACAATTTTCTAATGACATATATTTTACGTAATTAGGAGTTTAGAAAAATCAATCAGAATAAATTTTAGTTATAATGTGTACTGACATAGAAATTTAAAATTTTCTGAAATAATTTCCATTTAAAACTTTAAATTTCTTCTGGTTCGATGTAATGTAACATCGATGTAACAATGTGCTAGAAAAAAAATTCCCATGTGACCAAATGGATAATATGCTTGTGAAAAAAAAATATAGTTAGGTTTGCAAACTTGAGGTGAAAAAGTAATACACCTCTTTTTTGAGGTCATTTTAATATATTTTTATTTTCATATCAGAACAAAAGAAAACTAAAAGAAAGAAAAGACTGGAGTGGAACCCAAGTGATAACAGCTTTAAGAAAAAAGGAAAGAAAAAAAAATGAAAGTGTGAATGAAAAAAAACTTCAGAAAGCTAACTAAAATCCAGTTATTCTGCCATGCTGATATATAAATGTAGCGCTAATTCACCAAGATAAATGCTACTGTTACTTTAAACCAGGAACACTAAAACTCATCTTTGTAGGATCATAGGTCTGATTGTTCTAACTTTTTTTCTACACCTTAAATATGTATATTATCCTTAAGTATATTCTTTCTGTAACCTCTGTCAATTTTTATAGGAGTAAATTAGCACAGATGTTGGCAACAGAAGGAAGCTTTCAGGAAAAAAAATGAAGACATCTGTCTTTCTGAAGAGGGACAGATAGCCTACAAGAAAAATGAAACAAGAATAAAGTTTCCTTCTGCAAGCAGAACAGAGCCAGGGAGATTTTCAGTGGAAAAACCTGGCTTTTGTTATATTGAAACTATTCTATGTAACTATGGGAACACACACACACACACACACACACACACACACGCAAAGATGAGAGAAATAATGAGGAAAATGTTACAAACTACTGCATATCTCAAAATTAATACGAGTTACCCTAAAACCATCCAGAGTTAAAAGTGACAAAGGAGCTAGATATTCCCTAGTGTTTTTCAACTCCTGATAAGGTGGCATACCAGAAATTAGTTGCCATTCAGTTCTATGAGTTTATGTATTATCTTTGTCCCAGCTTCACCTTGTTATTCAATTGAATTTTTTCTTATGGTCAAAAAAATTCACTGATAATAACTATATTTTCATGAAATGTTATAGGATAAACAGTTTTATAGAATAATAGAGCTAAAATGGTTTTATAGGGATACAGTGTTTTAAAATCATTTTGTTCATGGTTTGTGTATGAGAAAGTCATTTCTCATATGTATAAAACTTTTCTATTCAGAAATTATGTAACCATTGATATATATATATATATATATATATATATATATATATATATGGAATATAATATGGATGAAGTACATATACATTCTGCCATTACCATAACATACATATGATTTCATAATTGTGGGTGACTAATTTTATATTTACAATCATGTTTCCTTTAGCATGGTGTCAGTTTCTTAGAGAAGTTTCTAAATATATCATAATTTTATCTCTTTTCCTCTTTCTTTTTATTACTTTTAATTTTGTGATAAGGTCTTATTTTATAGCCTTCACTGGTCCTGTCTCAAAATCCAGATTTCTCTTTTTAATTAATTAATTTATTTTTATTATTAGATATGGACATATTTTTCATGTAAACATTACATATTGGTACCATCCTTTTCCTCCTCCCTACCTCTTTTCTGAAGAGTCCCTCCTCCTTGGGGCTGCAAGTCAACCCCATGGGGACTGTGGGTCATGCAATGCGGGGAGGGGGAGGCAATGTCTCTGTGCAAAATGTCTCAACTTATGGCTCTAACAATCTTTCTGCCCTCTTCTTCCACAAAATTTCGTGAATCACTCTACAGCATGCTGATATTATAGGCATGAGCCAACACACCTGGCTCCATCTTTTTTGTTTCTTTATTAGTTACATACATACTCAGTGTGTAAACAGCACATGTTGATAATAACCTTACACTCATCCCTGCCCCCCCCCCAAGGGACCCTCCTTATTGGGGATGCCAGTTATCCCCATGGGGATTGTGGGTCGTGCATTGTGGGGGTAGCCATCAGTAATGGGGAAGAGGCAATATTTCTGTGCATAATGTCCCAACTTGTGGCTCTTACAATCTTTCTGCCCCCTCCTCCATGAATTTCCCTGAGCCATGTTGGGTTCACTTTAGGCTTACTTCAGTGATGAGGTCTTGGGAGCCTCTGTGTCTCTGGATCTGTATTATCTCACTAGTCACACTAAAAGCCACACTAATTCAGAACATTATCATGTGCTCATTGGTTAGCGTGAAGCAGAAGATGAGTATCTTGCAGGTAAAAGATGTCACCAGTTTTCCTTTCTTCATAGTAATAACACAAAGATACAGAAGCATTCTTGTATTCCTAAATCTCAAACCCCCTCAAAATTAAAAAAAAAAATGTGATGTTTTAAAGACAAGAGTTTGTGTATTTAAGAAGTGGGTGGATCTTGCCTCAAGAGTAAACTGTTCATCTTAGTTCAGAGAATTGAATTCTTATTTCTACAGTTATTCAAATTTTCCTGACTCTGAAATGTTTGGTACAGTTTTTATTATTTCTTACATTGGCCTGTTAACATGAATGACACTTCTTTTTATTAGTTTCTTGGCATTCACTGATTCTTTATGTATAATGATGCTTAAATTTAATTGAGCTATAAGTTTCAGTTTAATTACAAGGTTCTGTGTGCCTTCCATACTTTTTCCTTCTATGATTACATAAGATTTTATCCATACATAATCTCTTCAAAAGTTCTTGTCAATTAAACTTTAAATTGACATTTCATTTCCTGTCTTTTCAGGAGAGTGACTGATTACCTAACTTATTTCAAATTGTTTATAGAAACACAGAATTTATAGTGAAGTGGATATTAATGAATACTATCAGGAGATGTTATGATGTGATATTTGTGCCATGGGATGTTCAAATATTTATTTTCTCTCCCACATGTGGGCATAGAAAGCCCAAGAATAGACTACATGTGAGTGAGAATCTTAGTGCCCTCAGTTGACTTCCCTGAATGTATAGCTTGCAAATAGGTTCAATTGCACATGATGCATTGAAGTAGAGTCCTATCAGTAAAACCCTGTGAGAAAGAGTTGCACATAAAAAGAAGTCCTCACGAGAATGTCATCTCCAAAAGCTAAGCCATGACACATACAATAGTGACAATCAGGTACTCCTCACAGCATCCCATATTGAGTCAAGGAAATAGAGAATATTTTTACCTTTATAAACCTGCCCAGGCCTTGGTAGAAGTCATGTAACTTTCTATACATGCCCTGTAAGGCAGTTTTCATAAAGCTAGATAAGGTCTTCTGAGAAGCTCACGAATAGACATATGTAGCCATGAAAATTCAAGCATATGGGAAAAACCATGAGCAAGGTAGCCACAGCAGTGTGTTCACCTGTTTTTTACCATTTTGAAGAAGACCAAGCCAAGTGTGATGACATAAGTTTGTAATCCTAAGGCTTGGGAGGCAGTTACAGTAGGATTGCTCATTCAAGTTCACCCTGATAAAATGAGACACTCACTCACTCATTAAAAAAAAAAAAATCTTATGTAATAACACCATTTGCAACACACAAGAACTTGTTAAAAAGGCAAAGTCATTGGTCCTTCTCAGGCACAATATATCAGAATATCTAGAGGACCTTCAGAATTTTAACCTTAAAAGGCATTCTACATGAATGCTGAATGGAAACTTTTGAGCATCATTATTCTATATCATCAATGAACATCCTTACTGAGAACAATATTGCTAAAAGAATGTTTGCCCAACTTACCGCATTCTCACCTTACATGAAGAAGAAAGACCGCTGGCTTTGGCAATATATGATGTCAAAAGAGAGAGGGAAGAAAACCAGTAAAGCATTAGTACAGAATCCTGAAGTTGAGACTATGAGCCTGCATCCTCACAAGGTAAATAAGCAAGACTGAACACTATCTCCTCCCCAAGGCAAACCAGCAGGAGAGAAGGATGACAGAAACTCATAGCAAATATAGGATCACCAAGTATAGAACAGAAAAGAATTGTGTTTTCTTGGTTTTTATTTTTGGAAGGGAGAATTGAGACAATGTCTTATTTACTACCACCACAGGAAGAGGTATTGAGACAATATCTTCCTTGCTACATTCTTTAGACTAACTTGGAATTCATGATCTACCTGCTTTCCAAGGCCTAGGATGCAGGCCTGCATTTACATACATAGTTTAAAAGGTTCCCTTGAAGGCAGAAATCAGGAAATCCTTCGAGTTTCATTATGTTTACAAATTTTCTTGATATTGTAGAAATCAATGGAACTAATTTTTATAAAACTAAAAACTTGATACCCATGAAAAATGGGAATTCATTAAATGAAAATGAAAGTTTCCTTGCTTAAAAGATATAATTTCTATAGAGGTGCAATAACAGAGACAAAACTTATTCTTACATCTTAAAGCAATAAAAATATCACAAAATGCTTTAAAACAGACTTTTCTTTGCAGACACTGGACAATAAATAGTAAACATAGACCTCTGATTCCCAAAAATGGAAAGAAATGAAGTGAGCAACACTGCCTATGGAATCTTCGCAGGCCAGCTCTTCACATCTTGAATCCAAATAAAGTAACAAGAGTCGTCATTGCCATACGTTCAAGAGTATATAATTAGACTTTTTGGAGGTTTGAAAAACTAGAATGTTTAAGGGTGATTCATGAAAGAGATTGCAACACAAGTAACCCCAAACACAGTGGTTTAAAACATGAATGTATATTATGTCACAATTATGCTATAGACCAGGAATTCCAGTTAAACTTAGCCAAGTGCTCATGAGCCAAGGATTTTTCTAAGCAGCAAACAGGATTCCATATGTGGACACAGCCTTCTTATTGGTAGAATTTATTTTCAGACTGGCTCTTTGTGAGTGTGACAGAGAGAGAAAGACACACACACAGAGAGAAAGAGAGAGAGAGAGAGAGAGAGAGAGAGAGAGAGAGAATGGGCGCGCCAGGGCTTCCAGTCACTGCTAACGAACTCCAGATGCGTGCGCCCCCTTGTGCATCTGGCTAACGTGGGTCCTGGGGAATCAAGCCTTGAACCGGGGTCCTTAGGCGTCACAGGCAAGCGCTTAACCGCTAAGCCATCTCTCCAGCCCATATGGAACATTTCTATTAAAGAATATCACATAGGAAAAATATGGATGAGAGAGAGGGAGAGAGAGAGAGAGAGAGAGAATAGAATATACATAATATAGAGATGATTGACAAATAGATGATAAATAGGTAGATAACTAAAGGAAAGATTTAGAAATTTGTATTTTAAGCACAGTGACATCCTATTAGTCACTATTGCCATGCACTATTCATTGGGACTTTATTACTAGGTTTAGCCCACACTCCAGGATTGGTGAGGGGATTTTATAAAGATTTGAACACCAGGAAGTGGCTATTTCTGAGTCCCATTTTAGATGCTGTCTACCACAGTACACTCTTGTCCTCAGTGACTCACATCATTTATTTTGGAAAACTGTTTTTTCTTATTCACAAAATTTTATTTTTTCACAATGAAAATTTAATTCTAAAATTCTATAATATCTCTAAGGTAGAGCTGAGTTCCTGTAGTACAGTTCATAGACTGTAACTCCACTCAATTTCTAGATAGATCTGTGAAATTAATGGAAACAGTGATCTGTTCCCCAAATATCCAATATTTAATGCTGGGAAATAACAAGATACTGGCTTGTATCAGATACCTTTTAATTATTGCAACAAAATATTCAAACAGAGGAGGGAAAAAGGTTTAATTCAGTATACATTCCCGAGGGTAGAGTCCATCAAAGTAGGGAATTATGGCAGAAGCACAAAGCTAGAATCACATCTTCACATCAGTATGAAGGAAGGAGAGAGGGACTAATGATCCTGCTGAGCTAGCTCATCCTATTTCTGAAGCATAACAGCAATCATGTTAAAATTCCTGAGCTTAACTCCTTCAAGAGATTTTCTTTATTCTGGTCTAAGAAAATTAATGTTCTATTTCAGGTCAACTATTGCAAGAGAATTAAAAATCGTTAGAATATGTATCGGAAGAAGTTCATATACTGAAAGAACACATGGTCACATGGACAGAGCTTCAGAAAGGAATTTTAAAATATCAATGAAGAAACCAACCAGAAATGTACATTTATTTATGCAGCTATTTATCCATTGACCCAGCCATCATTATATCAGGCTTCTCCATTTTTATTCAGTCCAGCTTCCCAGTTCATGTAATGGTGCTATCCACAGTTAAGATGAGTTCTCATCTGGAAATGTCTTCACAGGCACGGCTAAGAGATTTATTTCCAGAGTCACCATTCAAAACCATTTAAAGTAAATAATAAAAATTCTAGAAGAGACTTATGGTGATAGTGGTGCTATTTCTCTCTGCATGGACCTGTGACAGAGGGCCAGCTTCTTCTGCCATCATGGAACTTCCCCTGGATCTGTTGGCTTCAAATAAATCCAATTCCTCCCATAAAAAAAAAAAAATTCTAGAAGAGAGGGTAGAAATTCTTAATGTTGATTTGTTAGAAAAATTATTCCTACTTACATGTATGTATATTCATTAAATTTATACCATAATATACATGAAGGCCTATGAGTATATTTGTATTGCATATAGTGCAAATTGAATTTTATAAAGTTTAAAAGCTTATTACTTGAAAAAAAAAAACACTTTGAAGAGAAAGTAACTAGCTGTGCATTTCATGTAATTGCTTTGATTCTATTTTCCAGATAGTTGAGGCTACATTTAAGCTAACATAACCTAAAGACTGAGGAATTGTCTCAAGTGAATAAAAGGAAACAGAAAAAAAAAGCAGTTGGATGAGAATTGCCATGAGTTCGAGGCCACCCTGAGAATACATAGGGAATTCCAGGTCAAAAGAGAGAGAGAGAGAGAGAGAGAGAGAGAGAGAGAGAGAGTAAACCAAGTAAAGATAAATACAAACTATATATTTTGGAAAAAATAAAGTGTGCATCTAATAAGGGATAATTTTTATAATAATAAAAAGACCACAAAAGAAACCCAGTGAAAACAGACAAAAGCCCAAAGCAAAACAAAATAAACAAGAATCTTGAACACCCACTTTACTGAAAAAGACTCATGGGTGACAAGTACACCAGGAAGTAATGCTCCGAACTGTGAGAATTTAGGAAAATGCCCTAAAGTCATTGATAGCATAATAAGATTGATGGTTGAAATTAAAGACTGAGACTATTGATGGCTTATAAACATGCAGGGCAAAATGCAACTTGCATACAATGCATGTAAGGAAGTCAAACACACCAGAAAATAATTCCACTACTAGATTCAGGGTCTGAACATGATGGAATGATAATGTTAAGTTTATAACATTTAAACCTGGCCCATGAACATCAATGATTAATTCCAACGCTAACACTCACCTGTGCATTCTAAAGTGTCATGCACATACCATCTCCATGCAATGCAAGTAAGACTTCTGGTTTGATCCATTCAGAAAAATGCATGATACAACATACCTCTCTCGCTATGAGCCTGTCAAACCTGCCAAGTTATAGTTTCTAAAATGCAATGGTACAATATAAGATAGACATTCCCATCCCAAGAGAGAAATAAGAAAAGGGTAATGGGTCCTCCCATGTAAGTCTTAAATGCAACAAGAAAAGTGATATCCCACCTTCAGGTTGGAGCATCATCCTGTTTGGTTAGATGGCCTGCCTTCCAAAGCCACTTTTTTGGCTACTCTGACTATAGAATCTGAGATATGACTCTCCTATGGTTCTTTGAATAAGATGTAGGGTCAATTTGGTCATCTCTTTGTGTTATATGGGAAAGTGAAGGAATTTTCCATGTCATGTTGGTGTATAAGCACTTTAATAAAAAGAGAGATTCTGATGTCTAGGCCTGATATATTCCAATAAGCCCTAACTTTCTCTTTTCAGACAATGGTGACCACTAGGGTGATTCAAAACTAAACCGCTGAGAAGAGACTGAAGTGTTTTGCAGTAAGTGAGACATCTGTATCATAGCCTCCTTGGTTCAAAGACAATTGCAGAAGAGGTGATGGAAAAAATTAAGTGCCAACACTAGTTGAGGATTGCTTACAATGCAGTTTTCCAGACACAAAGTTGCCATGGTATTCATACACTCACAGTGGCTGATGCTACCAACACAAGACCTGAGTAGTAGGAAGTAAAAAATGACATCAAAATCGAAGAGATACTAGTTGAAAAGAAGAATTGGAGTGGGGGTGATTTGACAGGAGGAAAAAGAGAGTGGTAGGAAGAAATTGTGATCATTGGTATTTTGTCTATATGTATGGAATAGATTTTATACAATAAAGAATTTAATAAATTATCGTTTGATCAACCTGCCTAAAAGTGTACTAGATAGCCTGGGATACTGATACAGCTTTCCAACATGCTTAATAAAATCATTAATCCTACATATTCTAGTGAATGCTCACTGAAATGTCAGCATTAAGGAGAAGATCTTGCTAATGCTAGGATACTAAAAAGCTGATGAGAGCTGTTGAGATATATTATTGATTAAAGGTGCTTGCTTGCAAGGGCTGATAGCCTGGGTTTGATTCACCAGTACCCATATAAACTCAGATACATAAAATGCTGCATGCATCTGGAGTTCATTTGCAGTGTCAATGGGCCCTGATGCACCTATTCTCTCTCCCTTCTCTTTTATTTCTCTCTCTCTATCTACCTCTCTCTCTCTCTCTCTCCTTTCCAATAAATAAATAAATAAATTTAAAAGAAAAATAAAATTTTATTTTAAAAAACCTGTTAATTGATTTAGAGGAATATTTCACAATTAATGTCATATACAGGTATTAATCATGGTTTCCCATGGAATCTTCAGGAAACTAAACCAAACAAAAATCAAACAATCCAAAACCAACCATATAATAATCATAAAAATCTTAATGGTCAAGTCCCAAACTTTAGACTATTGTAGGCTATAAACATCTAGTTATTTTAGAATTATCTAATATTACTAATGTGCATACATATGGAAAATTGCTTTCCACACACAGTATGATGTGTATGTAGCCAAGGTATATTTCTGCAAGTGAATTTCTTAGATTAAAAATCTGCCTCTGGATCATAATGAAAATAAAAATTTACATAAGCTCAGACCCTAAAAGCAGCCTGAATTTCAAGAATTATCTTAGTAGTATTCCTTTTTGCCTACCTTTCCTTGTCTGCTAGGAATTAAAGTTGTCAAACATTCTTGAATTGGGCTACTATAATAGAACACAATCACGTTCTTCCAGATTCTACTTACACCACATTTTCTCACTATCTAAAACAACAAAACAGGAGTAACACAGGATCCAGCTTTTCTCAGAAACTCCTTAAACACCTCACTTCTCTTTGTAGCTTTGACCTCTATCCGTGGACTAGACAATCACCATCTATTGTATATTCTTCTTCTGTATGTGTGGTTTTAATTGCATGGTCTTATATTTCTTAGTATTGGTTATTGATGGATCACATCAGTGTTAATTGGCTTATAAACACTCATCACATTATTAATTTCTGCAGCAAAAGTCTATTCATTGTTAGTCCTGGTCTGGAATCAAGCCTTAATCATGAAATTGATCATCTTTCCTTGATCATAAATGTAATTAACCATTTTATACTATACAACAATGTTACATGGATCTCATTCTTTAACTTTTATGTGTTCATTCTTTGCAGGTAAAGAAAACACATGCATTCCATATAGATGATGTGTGTGTGCTTGTGTGCATTGAGAATATTGTACATGAAAGCAGAAACGATCTGGTATAGCAAATCAATAGAGCAGATATTCTGTGGATGACAAAGAAAATATCAGAAGGATAAAAGAATGTATGAAATATTAAGCACAACACTGAGAGTTTTCTTGTAGTAAGACCTAGACTAGAAAACTCAGCCTGAGTATGAGTAGATAACAATACCTGTGTGTTTGTTTGAATAGCTCTACAACAGTTTTAATATTGTAGAAGGGTTTTCATTCTAAAAAGACAATAGCATAGAGATACATGATTGCTCCATTCATGGAAAAATAATCCCATCATGTCAAATATTAGAGCTGAGTCAGAAACTAGAAAAATGACTTTGCATAAGTAACATGACAGTACCATTTACTTATAAGCTGATATACAGTCAGAAACACACCAAAATCATCCTCCCAGAACTTTAGATTCTTTTAAATAGGCAATAAAACCCATAAATAAAACAGCCAGTAACCTAAAATAAAATTCACAACTATTATGTGAAAAGTAACCACAAATTTTGTTGGATACTTTTACCAAAATTAATAGATTAGGATTAATATAACAAATTTTCCCTATAAAAACTGTTAAATATCATGACTTATTGTATAGCAGTAGATAACTGAGAATATGCAAACTAATTAGAATGTTAAGGTTGGTATTTGAATCTATTTTATTTTTCTTTATTAGTTATATACATAGTCAATGTGTAAACAGCCATATTGGGACCATTATTAGCCTCTTCCCTGTCCTCCCCCCCCCCCCCACAAAGGGACCCTTCTTGTTAGGAATTGTGGGTCATGCATTGCCGGGGTAGCCATCAGTTATGGGGAAGAGGAAATGTTTCTGTGCATAAAGTCCCAACTTGTGCCTCTAAAATTCTTTCTACCACCTCTTCTGTGAATTTCCCTGAGCCATGTTGGGTCCATTTTAGGTCTACTTCAGTGATGAGGTCTTGGGAGCCTCTGTGTCTGTGGATATCTGGTTTGGTATAAGTTGAGTGTTCTTTGTATCTATATCCTTCACCCTTGTGCTGATACCAGGTTCACCAAGAAAGTAGCACTCTTGCTCATTTCCCCAATTACTCTGTGGTTTCAGCTGCGGCCTTGGTGAGGTGTGATGGAATAATTCTCTCCTCATGTTCTGTGTCCATCTGAAAAAGAGAAGCAGATTCTCCAATGGAGAGTGAAGTCAGCACCAGATAAATTGGATAACCATTATTAGTTTAGAGAAAATTTAATAGGTGTAGGCCCTCTTGTAGCTCAAGATTGGTGGGACCTTGATATTGGAGCATGAACTTGCTTTTTAGATATGGTTCTGACTTGTTTCCCAGTTCTAGCCATGGCTTCCATTCCACTGAGCAGATCTGCTAGCCAATTCAAGAGCAATTGGTTACCTACCTTGACAGTGTGCCACTATTGCACTTGGATGGGCATCACATCAGGTTGTTTGCTTCCAGGTCACTTAGATCACGAGTTACTTGGAAGGACATTGGCCATTTTCCACCAGTCACTCATGTAGCACCTTCTGGTACTAGACAAGCTAACTGTCTGGGGACTGACTCTCTTCCAGATTCCAGCCAGGCCTCTCCTTGTTCCATACCAACAGCATATGATGTCTTCAGAAGTAGGGTCTTACCATTAACCTTTGGTTGGTCATAAAGTGCTCTGACAGAAATCTGTCTTCTTTTGGGAAACCTTGTAGGTCTCTGATCAAGAGCTCATTGTGGTTGTTAACCACATCCTGATATTAGGAGTTACAGGCCAGAGCCAAGGGAAAAGAAGGAAGAAAAAGAAAAACAAAAAGAAAAAGAAAGAGAGAAGAGAGATAGAAAGAGAGAGAAACAGAAGACGACTAAGGTTAGTCTCATTATACCCTCTCCAGGGCCCTTTGATTCAGGTGTTCCAAGGACCTGATGAGGGTTCAAACTTTTAGTCTGTCTTTCAGGATATAGGATTTTATGTTCTAGTTCCATTTGGGTCCAGTTTTATGTCCCCCCACACGCTTTCTTTCCCCTTCTGCCCCACCTTTCATATTCTCCAGTCCTCAAGATGCCTATTAGGTACGTTAGCATCTAGGTCAGATTCAGGTTAGGAGCCACAGATGAGTGAGACCATGCGACAATTGTCTTTCTGTGATTGGGTGAGTTCACTGAGAATGATCTGTTCAAAATTTGACCATTTTTCTTCAAATTTAATCATGTCATTTTTCCTTACTGCTGTGTAGAATTTTATCATGTACATATACCATATCTTGGTTATCCATTTGTCTAATGATGGACATTTAAATTGATTCCAGTTCTTAGTTGTTATGAATCGAGCAGTTATAAACATGGTTGAGTAAATCTCTCTGAACTGAGGCATGGGGCTTTTAGGGTAAATGTCCAGTAAGGGAATAACTGGGTCTTTTGGTAACTCTATAGTCAACCTTTTTAGTAGTCTCCATATTGCCTTCCCTAGTGGTTGTACCATCTTACATTCCCACCAACAGTGCAAGAGGGTTCCTATTTCTCCACATCCTCACCAGCACATGCTTTTAATTCTAGCACTTGGGAGGCAGAGGTAGGAGGATCGCCATGAGTTCAAGGCCACCCTGAGAGTACATAGTGAATTCCAGGTCAGGCTGGGCTAGGGTGAGACCCTACCTCAAAAAAAAAATTGCCGTAATCTATTATATTTTAAATGAGAAGATTTAAGTTGGGCAAATGCACTATGCACCAGTTGTGTGTGCATGGGTATGTTTCTTAATAAATTTATGTTGTTTCCTTTTATACATAATAAATATAATAATGGCAGCACTCATGGGTTCTTAAAAAGATAAATATATTAACATAAATAAGGAACTTAGATACCTATTACTTGTTTTTTTTTTCTTAATGTGTTTAGGTTAGTGGAAAAGAAGGAAATATATAACAATCACAGTAAACCTTATACCTAATGTCTTCTTTTAATTATATTTTGTACGTGCAGTTAGTACAACTACAGTGACTCTCCTGTTAATATGCAACATCCACCTAAATAGACTCAACTACTGGTTTTGTTGAAAAACATTTGCTGTCTGAACATCAGTCAAAATTTTTCATTCTATTGAACTAAAAGCATCTCTAGCCTTCATATAAAGGTAGCATTCTCATTGTATGATTATGCATAAGATTTATCCATGAATAGGAATGAGGGGAAAGTAGTCAGTGATATATATCCCTGAGATTATGTTATATCTAATTATATATTATTATCTTATATATAAAATAAAAAGATTGACATATAAGATAAAAGGAGTTATGACAAGAGAGCAAATGGAGAAATTGGAATATTGATTAATGTTGTGGTGTTTTAGAATGCAGACTATTCATCCAGCATTGGCTTGGAAAGACACCTGTCATGCAGACCAGCAGTGGTCACAAGGGAGAGGCAGTCTGCCTTATGGAAACTACTGTGCTAGACAGGTATGCAGAAAATCTACTATTTAACTCATGTGTAACTATATTTACCACTTATCAGTTTCCTTTAACAAACTTGATTTTGGCACAAGCATGAGCAAATTATGATTGGCACTGAAGAAACACTACCAAAATATTTTTATGCTATCATAATAAATTTAAATGATAACTCATGTGTTAACATTGTCATTTTCATTCATTATTATTTCATACAAATTGTTTATCAAGGTAATAGCAGAAGCATAGTATTAAATATTTCATTATTGTGTTAGTATGTTGAAAACTACTTCAGTATGAACACTTCAAAATTAATTGTATTGAACAACGTTATATCAGTACTTCTCTATGAAAATCTCAACAATGACATTTTTATACTGAAACTGAACTTAAGAAATACTAGTTAGTTAAGTGAAACATTGATAGATGCTTAGAAGAGATTCTTGAGATGGAAACTGAATGAGTGGAGACATACACAGAAACACAAATGATGAAAGGAGCAATGAATCCACTACAAAATAGGGAACTGTTTTAGAAAGTTTTAGTTCTTATTTCAGAGGGATAGGTTCAACAACACATAATGCATACTAGTACTTATGCATTTTGGGGAAACAATAAAAAGGGGAGATGAGTAAAAGGAAAGTCTCATAACTTGATTATGCAGATACTGCCCTTTTTGACACCATAGAAGCCTCAAACAAGTTTTCCTAATGTGCATTCATGAGTAGTGCTGTGACAAGACTATGGTGGGTGCTCAGTTTTGAGGATTGATATTTTATTGCAGTTCTTTTCAGGTTAAGTGTAGCTTGGGTGGTGAGCTAACCACAAAAGACAGAAATAGCAAGAAATTTGTCTTGCAAAAAGGTGTGAGCTTTTGAAATGCCAATGATGAGTTGGGTGGGAAAGTCATAAAACAAAGTTAGTTTAACATTAGTTGAATGTGCTTTGAAGAAAGGAGATGAGAAGGAAAAAATAACATCCTCTATTTTAGAAAACTGATTACATTCGAATATAGTAATAGGTACATCCATCCATATTGATGTCAGTGAGCTGCATAACATTGATATGAAGGTTGAAAGTATAAGGCTTTCACTTTGAGCCTTATGGAAATAACCCTTCATGTGTTTGAACCTTGAAATTAAACAACCACAAGATAAATTTTGATTCTGACTACTTTTACCCATTAATTGGCATGATACACACAGAAGAATTACTCTATATAAGGTCGAGAAGTTTGTCCTAGTATTTCAACAAGGAAATTCATTAACTATCTTTTACATACTTACCATTTTTTATTTTTTTTGGATTTTCGAGGTAGGGTCTCACTCTAGTCCAGGCTGACCTGGAATTAACCATGTAGTCTCAGGGTAGCCTCGAACTCATGGCAATGCTCCAACCTCTGCCTCTCCTCCTGAGTGCTGGGAGTAAAGGCGTGCACCACCACACCTGGCTACCATTTTTAAATATAAAGAGGAATAAAACTCGTATAAGAAAAGGTATTGCTTTAAATCTCAGCATTTTTCACCAACATAGGTTTCTTGCTCAATGGAATTGTGGCCTGGCTGTGTCACACTTGTGGTCATCTTCCCTGTGTATAATATTGCAGGATCTACACTGAAGAAAAAGCTGGGCTCTTGATTATACCATCTTAAGATAGGGAAAAAGACAATGGTAGAAAAGATATTCTCCTCTTTTCTCTACATATTGTGCATAGTTACACAGGCATGTGCATTGGCCACACACATACACACACACAACACACACATCATATAACACACTATACCACACATTCTCTAAACAAATACCAAAATGATAGCAAAAAAAAGAAATCACAAATTCTTCAGCTTTAAGAACAAATTGTGTCTGAAATTTGTACGTATGAGGATTTAGAAATTTAATGATATACATGGGAGATAAAGAATTTATCAGACACCTCTATACAGATAATTTTACAAAGCAGAAAATGTTACATTGTCCCACTGAAACAGATGTACCATAGAAATGGAAGAATATACAGATTTAGATTGAATTACTCTTTCCCTGGTAAAGGAACTACAGAATTTTCTCACTCTTGCACCAGCTGCCTGAGCTGCTAACAATATCCACAGCTAATAGAAAAGGTGACTTAGAAACATGCCAATGGAAGCACCTGTGTGGCTCATTTTATCCTTGATAACTATTACTGAAGATAGTCTTCACAGTTCTGAACAAAAGAGCTTACTCAGTTATATCAAATTAGCATATGAGTGTATGTAATCATGGTGTGTGGACCTGGAGTTATTAAGCTGTCCTTTGTAGCAACATTGGTAATGATTGAAAATGATCCCATTATAATATTTGGATGCTGACACTGAAGTTCTATAGACTATTTCCACATAAGCAAGGCTGAAAGGAAAATTCAGGCTCTATGTTTTCCAATATTCTTTCTTGTAATGTAAAGTTTTGCCATCTGACAAGACCTAGTTTTATGGCAACTATACACTTAGAAAAGTTTAAGTAAGAGCATGCCCAATAGAGATGATGTTCACATTAACTTGCATACTCAAAAATTATGATAAATAATAAAAACTACCCTGAATATCCCAACCTTAAATTGCCAAAGTCCCTACCAAGATATGCAGAGACAGAATGTGTTTCTGAGTAAATACTATAGTAAAAGTGCATATAAAACTTATTTTCTTTTGTAACCAACATCTTTAAATGAAGAGCTACCTCACTTATGTGTTCTTCCTATAACACCCACTGATTCTCACCTGAGTAATAGTAATAGTTCAGTGCTAACCCAACTAAAAGGCCAGAAGAGCTGGCAGGTCCTCTCTCTTTACCTTTGGGGGTCAAAGGAAAACAAAAGCCAGAGGCTGGGCAACTTTCTTGACAAGCTGATATCAGTGTCATTGTGTTGATCGTGTTTATAATATAGCTTCTTAATATATTGCAAATGCCTTGAGGGCAAAAGCTAACTGCAAACATTTCTGCAAAAGGAAAAGGCTAAGAAATCAATGAACCGTGGTGTTGAATCCTGACGTTTCCACTTAATAACTGGGTGTTGTCTAGTTTCATCATCCAAATATATTTCATTGGGTTTCTCTTTCACCACTTCTTCATCCTTCACACTCTGCTTTAAGGCTTCACCACATGAATTACTTTCATGATCATTGTCTTGTTATTTAATTTTACCCATTTATACTTGTTAGGGTTTTGACATTAGGGACAAAGGCAAGAGAAGAGTGCTTTGTAGGCTCTGATGTATTTTAACCTCTAGGAAATATTCACCCCTAGGATAGCCTTTTCTATATCTGAGTTTGGTAGCCACTCTCTCCACTTGTTCTTTAAAACTTAGATGTGAGGCTGAAGAGTTGCTTTAATGGTTAAGACACTTAATTGTGACACCTAAGGACCCAGGTTCGATTACCCAGAACCCACTTAGCCATATGCACATGCTGGTGTATGCATCTGATGCTTGTTTGAAGTGACTAGAGGTTCTGGTGTTTCCATTCTCTCTCTCTCTCTTTCTTTCTCTGCCATAAATAAATAAATAAATAAATAAATAAATAAATAAATAAAATGTAGTTCTCTAGGCTTTTTACTAATTTCAAGTTATCTAATATGATTTGTGAATTACCTAAATTCTCCGAAGTTATTTGAATTATCTTTGTATTAATTAACTGAAAAATCTTAATGTGACATCTGTTTCCTTGATGTGCTAATTTATAGAGCTGTACATTCCTCCTTAGAATTTATATGTGAAGTATTTGTATATTTTTATTGTTAATACATGGATAAATAGCATTATGTCATTTCACCTAAATCTAGTCTTTCAAATTTTGTGATGCTAATCTAGTGCAGCATATGAAACAAAGCCTTACCTTTACCTACACATATTAACATAAAATGTGACTCAGTTCTGTGCAGTTATATTGGAACTTTATCACAAGCTCTAAGCCAATGCATCACTTATACATGGTGTAAAATTCACCAGTTTTTATCAATTTAAAAATTATTTTTACAAACTACTAAAAAGTTGTTTCCTACTAAATGCACAAAATGATAAGATTAATAAAGGTTTTTTTGCATGCATATAATATAGTTTGACCATACCAATCCTCGATGTTTTCTCTCCTATCACCCTCTCCTTGGCCCTGGCACTTTCTTCCTCCTTAATCATATTTCTTCTCTTTATATGTCATTTTGCATAGATGCTAGTTATGAAAAAAATCAAGTCATACTTGTCTTTCTGAGTCTGAAGAAGACTTAACATTTTCTGCCAAATTATACTCATATTGATAAATGCCTTTGTCATATTTTATTTATATATATGTGTGTGTGTATGTGTGTGTGTGTGTGTGTGTGTGTGTGTGTCATACCATTCTCTTTATTTCCCTATTTATGGGTATCTAGTTGGTGAGATATCTTGGCTATTGCAAATATCCCAATGTAGATGTCTCTATTTTATTTGTTTATTTATTTGAGAACAAAAGACAGACAGAGAGAGAAAGAGGCAGAGAGAGAGAGAGAATCGGCAAATCAGGGCCTCCAGCCACTGCAAAAAAAACTCCAGATACATGCACCATCTTGTGCATCTGGCTTACGTGGGTCTGTGGAATCAAGCCTTGAACCAGGGTCCTTGGGCTTCACAGGCAAGCGCTTAAACACTAAGCCATCTCTCCAGCCCCCACGTCTCTATTTTAAGCTAACAGATTTGTTTAGGTATAGATCAATTATATGATGGTACCACTTTCAGTTGTTAGAGGAACGTTTTCAACAACTTGCATTCTCACCAGCAATTTATAAGGATTCCTTTAATCTCTATATTCTCACCAACATTTTACTTCATTTTTATGATGACAACTGTTCTGCTTCCTCAATTTTGCTTTGATTTGGACTTCCTGAATATTTTGTATATTAATTTGTGTATTTATTGAACATTTGTGCTTCTTCCAGAAAGTGTCTGTTTGGCTCATTTCTCCATGCTTGAGTTCTATATGTATTATATATATATATATGTATATAAATTCTTCTCTATCAAATGAATAGATATGAAATTTTCTATTTTGTAGTCCATCTCTTCACTTTGCTGATAGTTTTCCTTGCAGTGGAGAAGCTCTTTAATATGATGTGACATCATTTGTCAGTTCTTGCTACTAATTCCTGAGATATTGGAGTCCTATTTAGAAAATATTGCCTGAAACTCAGTTTAGCCCCTGTTTTCTTTGAACTGTTTAAGAGGTTCTGCCATTCCATTAAAATTTTGATCTGTTTTGAATTGATTTTGGTACAGTACAAGGAATATGGATATAATTTTATCTTTATGGATATACAGTTTCCCAATACAATTTGGTAAACAGTTTATCTGTTCACCGATATATGTTTTGTGCCCCTGTACTGAGGATCACTTTTTTATAGGTATATGTCATTACTTCTGGGTTTTCTGTTGTGTTTCATTAATCTATGAAAGTCACAGTTCTTTCTGAAAACCAAGTGCTATGTTGGGAGAACACAGTGTGAGGGGAAACCCTTCTCTATTTTTAGGAGCAAATTACCTAAAGCAGAAATTATTAAACATATAATATATACTAAAATATAGAATTCAGATGATATGACTACATGTATTTAAAATAAACTGTTGTCATAAAGAATAATTGTTAACGTATACATTGAGAAAACAATACATACAAGATATGTTCTGAATCAATATGTATTCATAAAATATGCTTTAGTTAATATTGAACAGAACAATTAATGTCACAGAAGCCCACACATGTATAATATTGGAAAACTTAAACAAGCCTTTGTTTAGAGGGTATATAGCAAGAAGTAGCTGAAGTACAGAACTCATGAAAGGCAGATTAAAAAGATTTTCATTTTATTCTTTAGGCAATGAAATCCCCCTGAAATTTTTGAACAAGAAATAAGCAGAAATCACATGCTTTATAGAATAAGAAGAAAATTTATTATAGCAAGTATGGTTTGTGAGAAGTATTCCATGATAATATATAGATCCTATCAGTAGTGAGAAAAGCTTTATAGAATTCTGTATAGTCCATGTTATAGTGCAGGGCATGAGACCCTGTCAGAACTTAGAAATGGGAGAAACTACTAAATTCACACAAACAGAGGCTGATAACACATTTTAGTCATAAACAGGTAGCTTTGTGACATACAATAATCATTACCTGTCTTATGGGGAATGTAGGAGAAGCAAAACACATCAAATTCTTATGAAAGTGGCAAGTACCACATGCTGTCATAATTCACTGGTGAGAAGTCACAAAAGAATAGGCTAGAAATGGGAGCATTAGGCTGGAGAGATGGATTAGTGGTTAAGGTACTTGCCTGCAAAACCTAAAGACCCAGATTTGACTCCCCAGTACCCAACACCAACATAACCCAGATGCACAAGAGGTGCATGCATCTGGAGTCATTTGCAGTGGCTCAAGGTCCTGGTGTGTCCATGCTTTCTCTTTCTTTCTCTCATAATTTGTTTATCTCTCATAAATAAATAATATTTTTAAAATAAATGAAATTGTCTGGTTGGACAGGTACATTCCTAGTACAACTTGATTACCAGAGTAGTCTGGGCAAGAGAACACAGGCTATCTTAGATAAGCAGCAGGCTGTACCACAGCAAGGAACTGTGTCTCTCTTTCTGGCATCAATTTCCATTTGATAACGTGAACCTGAAAAATGTCCTTTTTTATAAGAGACTTCTGTGGGTTGGCTGATGAAATTACCAACACTGCTCTTATCGTCATACCCTACTGACACTCTCTCTCATCCTACCTATCTTATGGATCAAATTCAATTATGGATAAATATGACTTAAATTTACAATAGTAAAAATAAGATTTGCAGTTAGATCTTCTCATTTCAAAAATGCTAGCAAAGTCTCAAATCCTCTAGCTTTATTTGCCAGTATAAAATGCATTCTTGTTGTCTCTAGACTACCCATACCCATAATAAGATTACATATTGCAACTTCTCTCCAGAGATTCATAGCTTCTTCCTGCAATGGAATAAATGTTTAGAGTTGATGATAATTTGGTACTGCAGCATAACCTAGCAAAACTTAACTATCACTGTCTAAAACGGTTCATGCTATGTGCCATTTTTTGATATTTAATTGAATTCCAAATCATGGAGTAAAAATAAGTAAAACTTAAGATATGACTGCAGACTGAAATAGCACAAATATGAATAGTATAAAATACAAAGATCAAATATGGGAAAACATTAAGGAAAATTTTTCATTAAGAAACAATTCTATTCATTTAATTTTAAAGTATATCAGTAATATTTTCAATATATCAGTAATATCTATCTATCTATCTATCTATCTATCTATCTATCTATCTATCTATCTATCTATCTATCTATTCAAGCTGTATGTAGCCCAAATGGACAAAAGTGTTAATCTATTACCCTTGCTATTCACAGTCTCCCAATGCTTTCCACATCTAAATGGCTCATTATAACTTATTTTCCAATGACTGAGCATTGGAGTACTGTAGTTCTTTCAGTGACTTTGTCTGTCCCTCTTGCTTTGCTTTCTCAATCTGACTATATATGTGTAATGCAGATTCTACCATTTTTTAATTTTTTAAATTTAAATTTAATTTTTATTTATTTGAGACAGAGAGAGGGAGAGAGAGGCAGGGGGCGAGGGAGAGAAATGGGCATGCCAGGGCCTCTAGCCATGGCAAATCAGCTCCAAGTGCATATGCCAACTTATGCATCTGGGTTACTTGTGACCTGGAGGATGGAAACTGGGTCCTTAGTCTTTGCAGGCAAATACCTTAAACACTAAGCAATCTATCCAGCACCATTTCATTTTTCTTTTCAAACAGGAGAAATCCCCTATCACCTGAATCCTGTATCCTGAATATTTTTGCATTTCATGGAACAAATTACCAAATGCAATGAGAACTATTTACTTTATAAGTGTGTAATAAAATATGGACTGCCAGTCAACTTCCTGCTATGGATTGCAATCGATTTTTAAGGAGGACAAATGTTACTTAATTCTACTGGTAAAAATTTTGAATATATCACAAAAATTTTAAATTATTATTTATACTGGAACAACATAAGCAATATCTGTGAAAATGAGTTATTAAATGTCAGTAGTAGACATTATTAAGATGAGGTCTATTACACAAGCTTAATATCTTATGGGAAATCTTTTGCATTTAATTAATCTGATTTTAAATGATCCTGAATTTTCATTCTATCAACTTTTATATGTTTTATACTTGGCTACACATTGCAGATATATAGTTCATTTGTTGCATTGTCAAAAACATAACAGTGCCCTGCATTTTAAAATATATATTTCTAAAATGTTTCTAGAAATTTTGAAATGTTTTTGCATATATATATGTATTCTTTTAAGGAGTGTTAGCACATTATATGGAAACATTAAAAAATCACAGTATAGAAAAGTTTTCTTACTCAATTTATTTTCTTTTAATTTGTATAACAAAAATTTACCTATATATAAAATATATTTCTTAAATTTTACTACTAGAAATTTGCATGTAATCAGCTAAAATATAAGTTTTGAGGGTATGCTAATTTGAACTTATTTTTCATGAATTTTACTGTATGTATCATTTTACATTATACATTTTAAAACATATTATGAGAGATTAATTGAATAACTAAGTTAGAAATGAGGGTGTTTTCCTACCTATTGAAATTTTATTCTGTCTGCTTATGCAAAGATGCAGAGTGATTTCAAAAGTTTTGAAGCCAAAATTTTGAATGACTACTTATTGGACAAAAAACTACTAATATTTCTCCCATAAATTAGATGTTCTAATCCAAATAAATAAATTTGACACCAAATTAATTACCTTCTTTTCACAAACAGGTCTTCATCATTATTATCCCCTGATTCTTGGCTCCTACTCTTTTCTAAGCTATAACTTTTGATCAGTTTTGCTACATATCCACAAATAAAACTTCAAGCTTCAGTTATGTACTTTTCAATATCACAAGAAGCCCAAAACATGTTACTAGTTTAGTTAACAATGCTGATTTATCATGAATATAATTAGAGCTGCATTTCATATTTAAAAAATAAGATTTGATGGATTTCCAGGTTTAATTCTGAGCAAGTATACTATTCTGTATGGGTCAGCTCCCATTCTCTGTGTTTCATGTTCTCTCTGCAAATTGCTAATTTAAAAGAATAAGGACGATTTGTTGGTACTACTTATACCCATTGGCTAACAGTGGATAAAGTTTTATTTACTCTTTGAAATGATAGATTTCCTTGAAAATACAGAGATACATCCTCACCCACATTCATGCATATCCACACAATCAAAAGAATGCATCTCCCTGAAACTCTTATCTGATAATAAACTATCCTAATATTTTCCTGCTAAAGATTAATAAACTTCTCTTGAAACTTATATCTAATTTATGTGACTTTAAGGGTCATGCTTTAATAACAATGATGAAACACGATTATTACTTCCTAATGCTGAAATTACAGTTTTTACATTGTAAATTTTTCCTGCTATGCGCCCTGTGGCACTAACATCTTTATCACTCCATGTGTTTCTAGTTTTAAAACCTTTACCCCTGCTGTTTGAAAAATATTTCTCATTTTCGTCCCCTATGGAGTACAGAAATCCCTAAAGGCAAAGCCATTAGTGATCTCTCTGCCTTTTCCCAAACACGTATTATGATCTCCAGTGCTGTTCCCCCTGCCTCATTGGCTTTTGGTAAAGTATGTAAATGAGATGTTCAAAATACACACTTTTTGCAACCGTGCAAGTTCATACTGATTTATAAAATGGGCAAGCTATTAAAGTGACTGAAAATGTCAGCAAGATTTATGCATGGGTGACAAATTGTATTGGAAATGTTCATTTTTAACATGCTGCTCTAGGTTGTTTTTTTAAACAATCTAGATATTCTCTGAGATACATTTGTTTTACGACTAGTTTTTCTTCCTCAAACATACTTTTGACAGTGACTTTTTGACTGGAAAAATAAACAATGCTACTTCACAATCATATGAATTATATTTTTTCACAGGAAGGAGTACATGGAACATAAAAATCTACATTTGGCACCCATTTTCCCTATGTAGAATTAGTCCACCAACAGTATCCCTTTACATGCATAACTTAAATTTCATACATAAATATTTTATTACTAACATACAGAATTATGCAACTGTCCTTACAATTACTCAGACACTTCTGAAGAAAACATTCCATTCATATAAAAATGCACAACTTAGGAAACAAAAGAAAGGAGTGACAAGTGACATATATATTTCTGGGGTTTAAGATTCCCTCTTTGGTAAATTTCTGCAGCCAAAACAGATGACCTTGATAATATTCAGATCACATTTCTGTATTTATTGTTAATTTGTTCTGTTGTATCTCGTTTTTATCTGGTCTATATGTCTATGATTTGAGTATGCACGGTGATTTCTTTGTCAGTCCAGGTGTGGTCTGTGAGCAGAGGTTTTGGTATTTTTATACCTCTGGATGATAACCGTCATTTACTGAATAAACAAAGGATAGGAGAAATAATACTAGTACTCATTTATGTTATGTTACTTCAGAACTTAACTTGATATTTCTGGAAGACCCCAAAACACAGAGGAGAAATATCAAAGGAAAATAGGGTGGCGTGTCACAATGACAGATGAATGGATTATAGAAATCAGATGCTTTGGGTGAAGAAACACCTATGATCAATTTTACAAAGGACAGATTCCATAATAGCATTATGATGAAGCTTGTTTATTGGGAAAATTTGGTATTAGAATTCTAATTGTACTTTTTATATTCAGATCAGTTAGTAGTGATACTATTATTGCAACTGATTTTCCTAATTAGTTCATTAAGTTGCATAACAATTGCTTTACAACTACCAACTCTTCTTGATGTTAAAATGGTGAAGATAAAATTGATTTAAAGCTCACATCTGATCATTCAGTCTTACACATTCATATGTCCTGATGTTTGATGAAGTTCTTACTACCAATGCCAGGATCTCCCTGTTTTAACTTAAGTGTCATGGTAATTCTCTTGTTTATTAAATTGGCTTAACATAATGCATTGTACTAAAAAATTGAAACACAATTAATAGGAAAAAGAAACAATAAAAACATCTGCTTTGCATCAGGGGGTGGGGGGCATCTTGTAGCTTGAATGTATCTTTTAAAGGAAGGCAACAGGAGTTATGAAAAAGCAAAGATTTGTGTCATTGACAATGTAACTACAGATAACTATTTACCTTACACATAAAACATGCCAAATTTGCTTTATTTAACTATTTTTCTAAGAGAAATAGACATACCTTAACAATAAAATGATGATGTCTCTTTTCTGCATATTTAACTGTGCTTCAACCATTGTCAGAGCCCTCAGCATATTCCTCAGCATATGGCAAGAGTTTGTCTTCAAATTATCAGTCAACACTTTTTTCATTTACGATGATTTTCATAGAAATACGACATATTTCATCACAGATAGAGTATGCAATGGAAATAATCAAAGGCAAAGGAGCTATGGAGAGTACATCCAAGAACATCTTGGGCTTGGGGGACGGCTCAGTGGATAAAGTGCTTGCTGCACAAGCTTGACTACCTGTGTTTGGGTCCCAGGACACATGCAAAAGGGCTTAGGAGTCACCTGTATTGTCAAGGAAAGGGAAGTAAAGACAGAATTCCCAGGGCAAGATGGTTAGCTAGAAAGAGTGAACAAGTGAGTCCTGAGATCACGTAAGAAATCCTGCCTAGGTAAAAATAAAGAAGAGAGCAATCAAGGAGGACACCTGATGTCAACCTCTGCCCTTAGGTGTACACACATACACACATACACACACACACACAAACAAACACAAACACACATACATACATTAACACACGCATTGTGTGCATGTACATAAAAAGAATATCTGCTCTAACATCTAGAAAATATGTCCAAAGGAGACTAAAAGGACATTTCCTTAACTGACCCCTTCATAAAAATTCATTAGATTAATAATAAATTATACACATTGCATTCAGAAGCCAACACCACAAAGCTTAAAGATGGTTTATTACAAAGCAACTATGCATAAGCATACAGGCAGCTATTATGCATAATATATAATTATATGAATATATTTTTAAAAGATCACTTTAAAATCTTACTTGCTATTTATATTATTAGACTTAAACCTTCTTGTGGCATTATAATTTTTTTGTTTTGTTTTTTCCTTTTTTATTAATTTGTTTCGTACTCAGCGAATACAGTCAATTTGGTACCATTATTAGGCTCATCCATTACCTACCCCCTCCCCTTGGTCCCTCCTTGTTGAAGTATATGGGTCATGCATTCTGGAGTTAGCCCATAGTTAAGGGTAGGATAAATGCCTCTGCATATCATGACCCAACATGTGGCTCTAACATTCTTTCCACCCCCTCTTCCACAAAATTTCCCTGAGCCATGTTGGGTTCATTTTTGGTCTGCTTCATTGAAGAGGTGTTGGGGGCCTCTGGGTCTCTGGATCTCTGATTTGGTAGGAGTTGATTTTTCTCTATGAGGATCTCCTTCACCCTTGTGCTGGTACCTGGTTCACAAAGAAAACAGCACCCTTGCTTGTTTTGCCAGTTGTTCTTAGTTTCAGCTGGGGACCTTTTGGGGTATGATGGGGTGGCTCTCTCCTTAGGATCTACATCTATCTGAAAAAGAGAAGCACATTCTGCATCAGAGAGGAAGTTAGCACCAGACAAATGAGATAACACCTACTTTTTTTATAGAGAATTTAATAGGTATAGGCCCCTCTTGTAGCCCACGATTGGTGGTAGCTTGTTAGTGGAGTGGTTCTGACTTGTTTCCCAGCTCCAGCTATGGATCCCATACCACTGAGGAGATCAGTTAGCCAAATCAAGAGCAGCTGGTTTCCCACCATGGCTGTGTGCCATTACTGCACTTGTGTGAGAATCATGACAGGTTATTTGCTGCCAAATAGGTGAGACCATGAGTTGCTTGGACAGATATTGGTCATTTTCCCCCAGTCCCCCATGTAGCACCTTCTGGCACTAGAGGCGCTGACTGTGTGGGAACTGTCTCTCTTCCAGCTTCCAGCCATGCCATTGCATTTTATGTGTCAAACACATATGGTGTCTTCAGAAGTAGGGTCTTACCACTAACCTTTGGTGGATCATCAAGTACTCTGACAGAAATCTGTCTTTCTTTTCGGAAACTTTGTAGGTCTCTCTGATCAAAAACTCATTGTGGCTGATAGCCACATGGTGGTATTGGGAATTACAGGTCAGTGCCCACTAAGAAAAGGAAGAAAAAGATAGCTAATATAAAAGAGATAGAGAGAAGATGGGGGGGGCAGAGGCTGTAGAAGATTAAGGTCAGTCTTCATCATACCCTCTCCAGTGTCTTGTGGGTCAGGTGTTCTGTCTAAGGGCCTGGTGAAGGTTCAGACATTTGGTCTGCCTTTCAGGATGTAGAATTTTATGGTACCATTGCCATTTGGATCTAGATTTGTGTTTTCCACCCCATCCCTCCCCCTCCCCTTCCTCCCCACCCATCCTATCGTCTAGTCCACTAGAAGCTTGCTGGGTATGTAACGCATCTTGGGTAGATTCAGGTTAGGTGCTGTAGATGAGTGAGACTACGTAGCAATTTTTTTTCTGTGATTGGGTAAGTTCACTGAACAAAAACAACATAGGAAGAAAAAAATTCTTTGGCCGTCCCAGCCTTAGGCAACAGTGATATTGACTATGTGAGCTGATCCTGGGATAACATTTTCCTATATAATATTTGCAGGGGAAAGCAACCCCTTTAGTGATATTCTCAGATCTTCCAATGACCTTGTGTTTTTGCAAAATGAAACCTTCCATGGGCAGTGTATTGTATTTAGTGCACCTTTTATACCATCCCATGTATAACAGTAGACTTCTATTTAATAGTGTTAATTTCTTCAACTATTACAGCTATAGCTGCTTTCTTAGTTACCACATCTGCACTTTTAAACTTGCAATGATCCTCTCCTCATCAAACTGAATATTTGTATATTTTCCAACACAAATATTACTCTGTATGACTGTAGGCCTCGATAATTGCATTTAGCAGTAACTATGACATAGCCTGAATGATATCCTTCCTGCATGAGGATTTCTTCTGGTCAACAATTTAGTCCACTTTTGAATTGAGCCTCCTTCCAGTTCTAAGAATGTGAGCAGAATGCAGCCAGTGTCTTTCTAGAATATAACATAAATAGCATTAGTCCAAGTTCCCATTAGATTTCTTGTTCTCTCTGAAGCCTCATGAGCTGGTCATCCCTGTCAGTTGCTTCTCTCAGCCTTCTGTTATTACAGTCTTTCAACAGAATGGTTCAGGAACCTCTGCTTTTTCCACTCTGGCATATTTCTAGCCCAGTGTTCCAAATTCTTCCATATTCTCCCTACATAATAGTTCCAAAAGCCTGTGAAACACATGGTCATGTTCATCAAGCCACAGTCCTTGCTGTTTGATAAAATAATAAAGTAGAAAGGATTTACTTTGGCTTATAATTCCTAAGAAGTTGATCTCTCATGGTAGGAAAGTCATGGTAACAGGAAATGAGGAGGATGGGCACTTACAAGTCCTACAGGAAGCAATGAGTTAATGAAAGCTAGTGCTCAACTTGCCTTATTTTCTTCAGTTCTGGATCCAAGTAAATCCAGTGATGTCACTCACAGTTAGGGTAGGGCTTGAACTTCAGTTAATCTAATGTAGAAAATCCTTCACAGATATGTCCAGAGATGTATTGCCTACATGGTTTTAGATCTTGTCACGTTGACAATATTAGCCATCATATCACACTTAAAAATTAAATTAAATATAATAATCTCAACTTCATCATTTTTGTGAGTATAGTCATGACACTCACAATGCAGACTGATTGCTACCTCCTGTCTAATTAGAAATGTTACCATTTTCTTCACTGTATTTTCTCCCTCTATAAATCTCCTATTGATTTATTTTCTTAGTCGCAAGTCCTTATTTGAAGTTAGACTTACCAGATAAAAATAGGTTGTTTTAGTTGGAGAGATATTGACTGAATGCTAATGAATGTTCTATAGTGTGGCTACTGGATACAAAGGCTAAAAGGCACACTTTGATATATAAGGACAGTTTAGGGACCAGGTTAGCTCTATAATAGTTCCTGCGTCAAGGCAGCCATTGTTACTTGTGAGTGGAAATGATTTGGAGGGTCACCAAGTGGTAGAATGTTTTTAAAGTCTTATTTTATATGGAAGGGTAGGCTTTACAAAATCAATCTATCTCCAATAAGAGTATGGGTATTTTTAAGTCTTTCTTATCTTTTAAAAATTATAGCATTCTATAACCTATTCTCCAAGAACACAGATAAATTTCTAATTTCTCCAAAACAATTCATATCAAACTGATCTTTTAACAAGTTTCACCTTACTTATGTCATCCTCATTAATCTTTTGAAATCTCAGCCTTGATGTTACTGGACAGTAAAAAGGCTGCAATGGGACCCCTGTCAAAAGACAATTTTCTCTCTTGAATGATAAGCAATGGAACATGTAAGAACAAAAAGCCAACTGATTAATGGCATGCAATTCATCTACAATTATCTTGCCCATGTTACACAGTCATTGTATAGATTGGACTAGATCATTAAATTATGTGACAGCCATCAGCCATCTAACTTTAAAAGAGGTGGGAAGGGCCAACTTAAAAACTTAATATCTCAGGATGATACAGTAGCCTGAGAAAACCAGCCAATTTAGAGAAAATTACCATATGTACCAACTAGAGTGATAGATGTGAGCCTTTGCCAAGCATTTGTCTGTGTACTAAAAATGTTTTTGAATAAGGAACTCTACACATTGTGTTTGAGAATGACCAGGGACCAAGACCCCCAAAGCTTAGAAATTGGAAATGCAGATTCTAAGAGAAAACTGGATAGCTTTCCTTGTTCTATCCTTTCTACCTTGAAGATTCAATTCAATTATTTTAACTCTCCCCAAACCCTAACTCCAAATACCATAATATTCAGGGTCTTTTTCATAATAATTTGAGAGGTATACAAATATCCAGGTTATAAAACAAATATATCTTGCTTTTACTCAGTGACAATTTCTTATATGTGAAACAACAGGGTTTTTTTTTTGTTTTGTTTTGTTTTGCATATGCATTTAAACATATTGAATGATTTTTATCAACTCTGCCTTGGCTTACTGAGTCAAGTAAGTTTGTATGTGGTTTACAGTTAACTAACATCAGATTTCCTATCAAGTAAGTCATAATGCTTACAAATTCACACAGACCAATTTTCTGTGATTATTTTCTTCTAATAATTAACATTTTTGTTTACCTGGCTCCATTGTGGCTATAGTGTGAGTGTAATCAGAGCAAATGAAGCTTTAAGTAAGATGTTTTTATTAGAATCATTTAGATAATCTAAAGGAGAAAATTGAAAATCTTATGTGATGATTCTTTTCTGTGTATATAGAAAAGATATTTGTCTTTCTGAACCCAAGTAGTTGGTAATAGACAAAAAATAATCTGTTATTTTTCCTAAAATTAGAAAGAACTAAAGATCTAAGTGATAAACAAAAAAATTTATAGTTCTCATACAATGCTATGCAATGAGGAACACTTGATTTTAGACAACTTTCACAGAGTTACAATAATAAAATTCTACCTATTTTATCTAGACACTCTCCAAAAATAATTTTCAGTTGTTCTATTATAGTGAATCTCAACAAATTCTCCTTTGTATATACTCACTTTTATTGAACTATATCAATACATTTTTGCTCTATTGATGACACTAATCACAGTACTAGAACTCGGAGTTTATCAAGCTTTTGTGTTTGACCTCCTTCACAAGTTTTGTGGCAGTCATTACCTCATTTAACTCAAACAATGATCTTATGGGTTCCACCAAAGCAAAACAGGGAAGCTAAGCAATTGCCCAGGCTATAATGGTGGGAAGAAAATGAGGCTTAGTTTAAACATTGGCAAACCACCATCCTGAAATTGCAGCTGGTAACTGATTCTAAACCATAGCTACTTTTATTAGGAAGGAAAAGAATACTGACCTTATAAGAAAGATCAAACAGAGTACGAACAGGACTCCTAAGGTCCTGGATGATCATACCATCACAATGAGCTTAGCTTGGAAAATTTTGGTAGTTTTCTTTAGGAGAAAGAACACAACATTATGTATATGCACACACACACACACACACACACACACACACACACACACACACACACGCACGCACACACAACATTCCTACGCTTTGAAAATAGTAAAGAACAAAAAATCCACCCACATAATTCTCTATTCCCTAAATTTTAATTTGTGCATTTATTTCTTATTGCTTTGTATGATCACTTGAGGTAATGCCTACCTCATATTACATTTTTTCTTCACCCTATTGAATCCCTCTCTTTCTTTACTGCCCTTTATTTATAAAACTTCAAACTTAGCAACACCCACACTTAAAATATCAAGTAATATACAATATCTTTGCCTGTAGCCCTTTGATCAAAAGACTATAATAAACACCTTTATCATATCCCTCTTAGATGCCCCCAGATGTTCCACTTAACACAGAGTCCAGCATACTTCTGCCAAGAACTTGGAGCAGTGTGACAAAAGTATATAATGAAGAGACTACAAAGAGTAATCCCTTTGAGTCCTAAAATTTTGCATGGCAAAGACTATTTTTCACAGATAAGTGTTTAACTCTGTATAGAATAAAGGGCTCTACATTTTCTATATCTTATACTCAGGGCAAGGTCAAATGACCGTTTTCATAATTCATGGATAAATATTTGTCAACCTAAGCTATAATATATATTATAGTGTAATATTTTAAACAGAAGCTTAATTTCAAGAAATCTATTTTGATATTAAATATCTATACATGTACTTTCCTGGGCATTTCTAATTGCATGAGAATGTAAGTAAGTGGGGTTGTATGTAAGAGTTTTAAAGCTTTATTTAACATGTAGTAAAAAGAACTTGAAAAATGAATAGATTCTTAAGGGTGATTTTATATTTATTGCACTTAATTTAACAAATTATTGCAGGAAACACATAGACAGCATTTTCCAAGTAAAATTATTATACTTAAATGAACTTTTGACAATGTATTAATTACAAGGACATGACCACATTTATTCTGCTGATCCAGTAATTACACACATTAAAGAAATATTTATCCACAAACCATGCAGAGTACTTCAAAAACAGCATTTATTGCCAAATTGCATTTCCTGGATATCTGTGCCCTATTTCCAGTTACTAGTAATTTTTTAACATTAAGCAAATGAGGGAAATGATGTAAAACTTGAAAAATATTGTACAAATAAATGCCTATTGATGTGGAAAAATTGAAATTTAGATTTTTCTTCCCATAGACCTTCCACATGGAAAAGTAACTCTAAGAATCTAAATTCGTATTATACAGATGGAAAAAAATTAGAATTATCAATTTTTCCAGCTCTTTCTTCTTTCCTGCTAAGTATTCCCTATCCTTAGTAATGAATAAAATCTAGCCTAAGTTTAAACTGTGTTATGAATTCATAGTAGATAATAATGTGAGGAAAATTAATATAATATTCAGCAACCTGAATAAAATGTACAGATAGCCTAAAAACATTCATGAATTATTAAAACTGGTGTTAAATACAATGAAAAATGTTCTATGTAGCAATCTATACATACAAACATCTTTACTTCAGAGGTAAAGCATTATTAAAGAGAGGAAGTATGTCTTTCTAAGAATTTCACTGCTAAGTGGGTTGGGGAGATAGCTCAGCAAGTAATTGGCTTTGCTAGACAAGTCTGACAAGTTCAATTCCCAAGAATCTATATAAAATGAGTGTAACTACTAACACACACACACAGAGAGAGAGAGAGAGAGAGAGAGAATCTAATTAGAATGTTCTTACAGTACTTTTGTCTGACTACTACATAATCTGTTTTTGTTGAGGAATTATATGAGTTAAAGTGCATAGATCAAATAGATAAATATAGGTATAGCTAACAGGGAAGGGGAAAGATTGATATAAAGTATCTTAATTTTAAATTCTTAATTTTTATAGCACAACTTTCTGTAACATTACATACTGAAGTACAGGCAGTGGTAAAGCAAAAGTTTAAAAGATATTTTAGATATTTGTTCTTTATGCAACTATTTATTTCCTGAAGTTATAGCTTCTCATAATGTTGGCTTCCAATACACATTGGCTAGATCAGTGTTGAATGATTTACTTTGCTTTGACTTCATTCACCAAAGCTTTTATTATCTGTCCAAAAATCTATCTTTGTAGGTTTTGTGGTTTCAGCTATTAGGATTTTCCATCTGGCTGTGCCCCAGGTATCAGAGATATTGACCATTAGAAGACAGGGCTTCCTGCATAGAGTCCTTCTTGTGTGCACTTACATTAGGAAGATACTTTCCTTAAATGGTGTTAACTCACAAAGCTCTCCATCAAGGGATTTTTTTTTTTTTTTCTGTTGATCACTTCTTTCTCATCTATCATAATTGAGTGAAAAGTAGGACTTTAGTGATAAGAAATTGATTGCTAATCATGTACATCAATATACACATACATACATACACACAAAGACATGGGATATATATGAAATATACGCAAAACTTTAATACTTGGTTTTGCAATGTTTCTTACTCTAAAATACTAGATTCAGTATTTGTGTGTGTTGGATACACATTTTACTTAGCATTTACTCTAAAATTATGAGCAGGTTTATTATATGAAAACAATTTTTAAACATTTATTTGGAAAATATTATAAGAACAAATCATGAAATATAAATAACTAGTAGATATAGAAGAAACTGTGAATATGCATTACTGTATCAAGAAATTTAGTTTACATAACTAATTCTAGTTTTGTGATAAGAGCAAACATCTGCTAAAATAGCAAAATTTAAAACTAAATTATTCTACTAATAGTTTAATGAATGCTTATTTAGGACCAAGTTATTTTTTAAAAGACATTTGGTCAAGTTTAGTATGTATGTTTTACTACTAAAAAATCAGAATACAAACTGTTAGACAAGTAAATATAAAGTTGCAAGTCTTCCTGAGACTTTTAAGTAAAGTTAGAAATTAAATTCTTTTTCTGTTGTTCTTTGGCTTTTTGAAGTAGGGTCTCACTCTACCCCAGGTGGACCTGGAATTCCTTATGTGGTCCCAGGGTGGCCTTGATCTCTTGGCAATCTCCCTACCTCTGCCTCACAAGTGCTGAGATTAAAAGCATGCACCACCACACTCAGATAGAAATTAAAATCTTAGTGGGACTATTTAATGGCTATTAACAAGCAATTTTCAAATATCCAAGAAAGAAAATAAACAGTGAATATATGTGTGTAACACTGTGATTTAGAGTAAATACCTACGTAAGCGAAAGCTAAGGTCATTGCAAGTGTTAGCAATCAATGAAGGCTCAAAGATAAAAACTAGCCAGGCATGGTGACACACGTCTTTAATCCCAGCACTAGGGAGGCAGAAGTAGGTCCATGAGTTCGAGGCCCCCCTGAGACTACATAGTTAATTCCAGGTCAGCCTGCACCAGAGAGAGACCCTACCTCAAAAAAAAAAATTAAAAAAGATTAAAAACTATACATATAGAACCACCACCAATAGTGAGTATATAAAGGGATGAGATGGAAGAAGAGTGAGGGAAGTGCAAAAGGATATATGTTACATTTCAACAGAAGGAGGGAAAATTCAGTATAGAGAATTGTGGAAGAAGGGGAGAAGAAGTGATGGAGCACAGGAATTGACAAAATCAAATTGTATTTGTAAATGCCAAAAATAAATAAAAATTTAAAAAGAAGGAGATAGGGTAGTGGGAAAGATAGTAGGTAATTTATGACAATGCTAAAACAAAAACCATTACTTTATATGTTAACTTTAAAAAATAAAGAAAATTAACAAATAAAAGGGAAAAAAGTTAAGCAGCTTCTCACATTTAAAATATTGGAAACTGGGCTGGAGAGATGACTTAGCATTTAAAAGCTTGCCTGTGAAGCCTAAGGACCCCAGTTCGAGGCTCGATTCCCCAGGACCAATGTTAGCCAGATGCACAAGGGGGTGCATGCATCTGGAGTTCATCTGCAGTGGCTGGAAGCCCTGGCACACCCATTCTTTCTCTCTCTCTCTCCCTGCCTCTTTCTCTTTCTGTCTGTCGCTCTCAAATAAATAAATAAAAATAAACCAAAAAAATTTTTTTAAATATTGGAAACTAATTAAGAATTAAGTTTTAAGTACATAGTGAAGTAGCTTTTCTCAACTCATCATTAAAGTGGAAATTGGGGTCTAGAGAGATGGCTTTATGTTTAAGGTGCTTCTCAGCAAAACCTAATGCCCCAGGTTCAATTCCCTAGTATCCACATAAAGCCTGATGCACAAACTAGCAGGTTCACCTGGAGTTTGTTTGTAAAGACTAGAAGTCCTGGTGCATCTATTTTCCCTCTCTCTCTCTTTCTCTCCTTGAAAATAAATAAGTAAAATATTTTTTTTAAAAAAAGAAGTGGTCTTTAAATTATCTATTTAAAATTTTATAATAACACAATAATAATAGTGGTGGTGGTGGTGGTGGTTGTGGCAGCAGCAGCAGTGGTAATATCGGCATTTCAACTCTCCCGGCCATTAGATTACAGAGAAGATTGTTTTCTTTTATATGCTGCATTGCATTTTCAAAATATCTCTAAGGATTTTATCATTTACTTCAAGAAGAATGTATCATGGAATAACCCTTTCCAAATATAACTTACTCAGCCCAGTTAGCCAATACCTGAAATTTACTTCAAGTCAGATACTATTCTTACCAAGTATATACAATAATTCATTCACTAATAGATTTGACACTTCACAAATAATTTCCTCTATGCTGAGTAGTAGAACAAGAACTGATTCAAGCATTATTTGTTTATTGCTCTAACTATGGAGAAAGCTCTAATCCACAATATTGGTTTAAGGATCTGATCAAGTTTGGTTTACTTTTTCAGTCTTGGTTTCTGTTGCTTTCACACGTAATAAACTTAACAATAACTACATTTGTTTTGATTTGTTCAATTTATATTCAGGTGATTTATACTCCATTAAATGAACTTTTCCCAGTAGGATTTTGAACTAAATTACCAAAAATTTTGATTTTCAGGGATGGTACAATTTGGACCCTTCATAACCAAGCATAGTTTAAGTGAATATACTGCTTTGATTTTCATTTTTTTTCAATGTTTTTTTTTTTTATTTGCAAGGGTGGGGGAGAATGGGAACATCAGGATCTCTAGCCACTACAAATGAACTCAAGATGAATGCATTACTTTGTATACAAGGCTTTATGTGGGTATTGGGGAATCAAACCCAGGTATTTAAGCATTACAAACAAGTGCTTTAACTGCTGAGTCATTTTGCCAGCCCCAGATTTTCATTTTTAATGGATTGATAGGATCTAACTTTTGAGCATAGTAACAAAATTATTCTACTTGGTACCTTAAAGTGAAATCTGAGGGCATGTTGCTGTAGAGGACAGGACATTGCGGCCGTGAGCTGTCAGTGACCAGAGCAAAACTAGCCCCTCCGAAAGAGAAGGAATTTTTGTTTGTTTGTTTCTTTTTGTTTTTTGAGGTAGGGTCTCACTTTAGCTCAGGCTGACCTGGAATTCTCTATGTAGTCTCAGGGTGGCCTATAACTCATGGTGATCCTCCTACCTCTGCCTCCCAAGTGCTGGGATTAAAGGCGTGTGCCACCATGGCTGGCAGGAAGGAGGTTTCTTTGACTAAGTGCTAAATATAATGGTCAATATGAGTAGATGAAGCTACTAAGTAAAAGAGTTACCATGGAAAAAATTACATATATATATATATATATATATATATATATATATATATATACACAAATATATATTTGGTTGTTTTCCCCAGGAGCAAATTAGCTTTGAAATTTCTTTTTTTTTTATTTTTTTTATTTATTTGAGAGTGGCAGAGAGAGGAAGAAGCAGATAGAGACAGAGAGAGAAAGAACAGGCACGCCAGGGCTTCCAGCCTCTGCAAACGAACTCCAGACATGTGCGCCCCCTTGTGCATCTGGCTAACGTGGGTCCTGGAGAATCGAGCCTCGAACCGGGGTCCTTAGACTTCACAGGCAAGCGCTTAACCACTAAGCCATCTCTCCAGCCCGCTTTGAAATTTCTTAAAGATACCAAGCAACTATTTCTTTAAAGGAGTGGCAATTACAAATTCTAACATACCTTATTAGGTTAAAGGAGAAAATTATTGAAATATATAGCCACAGGATCGTCTGTGCTAATTTTTAATTTTTTTGTTAAAACCTGACCTCTTAGATCCTCATATACCATTTCAAGTGGCATGTAAGTTTGTTTTAGGTGATCAAACTTAATGAAAGAGATAGTCTTGGAAATGCATTTTTTTTAATTTATGCTGGAACCTAATGCCTAAGTCTATAATGTGATGAATGTGAGATCATTTTGGTAGATTACCTGAATCTTCATACAGGTTTTCTTCCTTGGTTTACTGACTAATGCCTTTAAACACATCATGAAATGTTACTCTTTATATCCACTGTCTAGACTCCCTGCAAAGATTTTTGTTCCTTACCAAAATATTTTGTGTGTGTGTTTATGTTAACTTATGACAAAAGTCTTGACTATTGAAAAAAAGAGTAAAAATCCACTGCATATGAACTATATTGCTTTATCTTCCAAGTGGGATTTTAAATGTTCTCTTGTCACTGTGGTTACATAGATAACAAGGAACTTTTTTTCTGATACCCATTATCTTACTAGTGTCAAATATCTTACACATACTGTGATCTTGCCTTTCCCCAATCAGGTAAGTGATGTTACTAAAGTTATCATATATCTACCTTTGACACCTAAAACTATCTTTCATATTTCCCAGAGTGCACACTGGAGAATTACAAAGTGTTCTTTCACTTTCTAAGCCTAAATAGAAATTTAAGTTTTCATCTGTTTTTCTCTGATCCCCATAATCCAGAGCCTCTGAATCTTTATATTTTAAGATGTTTTAAATATATTTATTCATGATGTACATACTAGGGAATTGAATCCATGCAGTCAGGCTTTGTAAACAAGTGCCTTTAATGGCTGAGCCATCCCTCCAGCCCGTGACTATTATTTTTTTTATCTTTATTTATTTATTTGAGACTGAGAGCAAGAGAGAGGGAGAGAGAGAGAGAGAGGAAGAGAGAGAGAATGGGCGTGCCAGGGCTTCCAGCCATTGCAAACGAACTCCAGACGCCTGCGCCCCCTTGTGCATCTGGCTAACGTGGGTCCTGGGAAATCAAGCCTCAAACCTGGGTCCTTAGGCTTCACAGGCAAGTGCTTAACCGCTAAGCCATTTCTCCAGCCCCCATGACTGTTTTTAAAGTCTGTTATATTTTCAGATTCTTGACATTTGTCTCTTAGAGGATTGTTAAATCTTTCTTTTATTGCCTTAACAAGATAGTGATTTCTTTAAGGTTCAGTAACTTTCCGTCCATTTATTTAAAAGGACATAATAGGGGTGAATTGTACAGCTAAGGTCTTGCTTAGAATATTGTATCTGAGAATTATCAATGACCTAGACAAGACATTTAATTTTTTTTTTTTGTTAATTATGTACATACTCAGTGTGTAAATGGCCATGTTGGTACCATCGTTAGCCTCCTCCCTGTCCTTGCCTCTCCGAAGGTACCCTCCTCGTTGGGAATTGTTGGTCGTGCATTTTGGGAGTAGCCATCAGTTATGGGGAAGAGGCACTGTCTCTGTGTACAATGTCCCACCTCATCCTCCCGAATTTCCCTGAACCATGTAGGGTTCCTTTTAGGTCTACTTCAGTGATGAGGTCTTGGGAGCCTCTGTTAGACAAGACATTTTAAGGAAAAACACTGGTTTACTCTTGGAGTCAAATCCAACAAAGTCCTCCCAGGAAGCCGAACTTGGATTTTTTTTTTTTTTTTTTAACTAGGCCTGCCTCACAGGGATTAAGAATCCTGTCACAGCTGAACAGAATATTTAAAAAATGAAGACTCTCTTAAAATAAGCAATTGATCAGAGTTTACACAAATAACATACTAGACATAATGGAGTTTGTTGGGCTTAGTTTCCTTATTTTAGAAGAGCATATTTCAAGGTTTCAGTCATTTAATGGAAGATTATTTAGAAAATTTCAAGAGATAATTTAATTTATAGCTTTACTAACTTCAGTATCTACATTTTGTGTCTCAGGAGATAATCTCTGAAGTTTTTATGGTCATGATAAGGATTTCTTTAGGACATAATGTTAAAGAATTTGAAATAGACATAAAAGGTCATTGGATATTTCAGATAGGTCAACCCACAATACTGTCTATTCCTGTGTTGTGTCAGAGCTCTTCTACAATTTGGCAGATTACAGAACACAAATAGTCATGAAAGTGACTTTTGGTCTCTAGGAAAGCAATGCATTCTTATCCAGTGAGATATACAGCTGATTGTTACCCTATGTGTATTGATCAGAATGGTAATGACATGGATCTGTTAAATATATTGATACATATCTTTCAGCAGCCTTCATTGCCACACAGTGTCTGTCTCTCCAATCAATCTCATGCAATATACAAGCAATATGCATGTTTTAAATTCTTCACACTTTTGTATATACGCATGTATATAATACACTAAAGTCTCTTAAACTAGCTATCATATTTTATCCATTCACCAAATATATAAATAAAATCTTGCATATGTATTCATAAAGCAATGATGAAAAACTACTACTGCAGAGATCATTTTTCCAGAGTTTAGGAGGGTTGATGTACATTCCTTAAAATAACATAAGTAAAATGCCTGCAGCCAGGCTTACTCAAGATACTGAAGAAGGCAAATATACACAAAGGATACTAGGAGATAAGACGGAGATGGTAGGAAGAATTTTTTTATGTTAGAAAATCAGACAATGCTGAAGAGCTTCACTTCTACTTTCTCCTCAGAAGGAATGGAATCTATTAAAGTGTTCCCAGGTAGATAAGGCAAGATCAATTTTAAATATACAGCTCTGATTTCAAAGAATATGTACATGTAAACACTGGATTGGAGAGGGTCCTGTGAAAGCAGACTTATGGTATAAGTGAGATATCATGATTACATGAGAAAAATGATAGCTGTGGAAATACAAATAAATTAAGTTGAGAAGTATGTCCTAAAACAAAGATATATCACTTTTACCTTTTTCTTCACTATATTAAATTTAACATTATAATCCACAAATACATGAAGAATACAATAAATTGAAATATAAAAATTAAAATAAAATGTACTGTCAGGTGTACATTCGAGACATTATTATCTTCACTAATACAGACAAGACAGAAAGAGAAGTAGAAATGTTTGGCCAATGAGTAAGGACAGGAAGCATTTACTGATGGAATTTGGAAGCACAAGAACTGAGGCAGACATAGGATCTATTGACATCAAAGTAAATGTTTTACAGATCATTGGAATAGTGTGGATTGTCACCTTAATAGAGAGAGGGGAAAACAGGGAAAAAAGAGAGAACAGATGTCATGTTCATGGAAGTTCACAGAGAGGCACTGTGGTGGCATTAGTTTTAGTCCTTGAGTTATAAAACTGGATCTAACTCTCTATCATTGAGTAAGGTGGGACAGAAAAGTCATGGTTTTGAGTCATGGCCCACGCCAGAGGAATTACAAAATATATGCAGCTGCTAATAGTACATTGACCATTTATATTAAAAATAAATCAATAAAAATGCATAAAGTCACAAAAGCATTGTCAAAAGAGAAGTCTTGAGGACATCACCACATGTGCCAACAATGTGTGGCAGTTTCTAACACATCATACAGGAGGCTTTCTTGGAATTTTCAGAATGTCCTCTGGGTATGTGAAGAGGGTTATATCACTGGGCCTGGGATTAAGGGAATTGTATTTATTCAGTTATAAGGATAGCATTGAAAGTAAAAGATACTACTATATTTAGACTGATACATTTCATATCTCAGTATTTTAAAACTCCTGTGTCTAAAGAGGAAAAGAAGAAACTACATATACACGTCAGAGACACTTAGATTTTTCAAAATTGTTTGTTTTTCAATTCTGAAAACCAGTTTATATAAACACTAAGGGGCTGAAGAGATTGCTCAGCAGTTGAAGGCACTTGCTTGCAAAGCTCAATGGCCTGGGTTCAATTCCCCATTCACCACATAAAGCTAGATGCACAAAGTGAACAAATGTGTCTGGAGTTCATTTGCAGTGGCAGGAGATGCTGTTGTTCTCTCTCTCTCTCTCTCACTCTCTCTCTCTCTCATAATTCAATAAATAAAATATTACAGAAAGCACTATCACTACTGTAGGTAGTTCGTTATTTACAAGGATTGAAACATATCATAATTGCAAAACAGGGTAGATACCACCTTAAATGAGTAAGTACTGACCCTTCTCAATATAAGGCATACAGGTACTGCTCCTCCACATTGATGGACCTGAGGACACAACACCCAAATATTTCTTCCAGAAATATCTCTGTGGGCTCTAGTCATGGAGAAACCAGCTGACAAATGCAAATGGAGAGAATCTACCTAGAGACTTAAAACATCAATGTTAATAATTTTAAAAAGCAGAAGAACTTATAAACAGGATGTGTGATCCTGCCTTACATCTTGTAATCAAAAAACAAAAAACAAAAAAATTCAAATTTAGGGCTGGAGAGATGGCTTAGTGGATAAGTGCTTGCCTGTGAAGCCTAAGGACCGTGGTTCGAGGCTCAATTCCACAGGACCCATGTCAGCCAGATGCACAAGGGGGCATATGCATCTGGAGTTCGTTTGCAGTGGCTAGAGGCCCTGGCGTGCCCATTCTCCCTCTCTCTCTCTGCCTATTCCTCTCTCTGTCTGTTGCTCTCAAATAAATAAATAAAAATAAATAAATAAACAAAAAATAAAAATATTAAAAAAAAAAAATAAAAACTCACTAAAAGTTTGAGTCAGATGTAGTTCTAATTAAAAAAAAAAAAAAAAAAAAAACTGACCTGTAACTCCCAGAACCAGCATGGGGCTATCATCCACAATGAGCTTTTGATCAGAGAGACCTACAAGGTTTCCTAAAAGACAGACAGATTTCTGTCAGAGTACTTGATGACCCACCAAAGGCTAGTGGTAAGACCCTACTGCTGAAGACACCTTATGTGATTGACATGCAAATTACAATGGCATGGCTGGAAGTTGGAAGAGAGTCAGTCCACAGACAGTCAGTGTGTCTAGTGCCAGAAGGTGCTACATGGGCGACTGGGGGAAAATGACCAATATCTGTCGAAGCAATGCATGGTCTAACCTACTTAGCAGCAAATAACTTGTTGTGATGCCCACACAAGTGCAGTGGTGGCACACAGCCATGGTGGGGAACCAACTGCTCTCAATTCAGCTAACTGATCCCCTCACTGGTATGGGACCCATAGCTGGAGCTGGGAAACAAGTCAGAACCATATCCAAACATAAACTCACTCTCCAATATCAAGCCACCATCAATTGTGGGCTACAAGAGGGCCTACATCCATTAAATTCTCTATTAAAAAAAAAGTAAGGGTTATCTCATTTGTCCTGGTGCTAACTTACTCTCCACTGGAGAATCTGCTTCTCCTTTTCAGATAGATGTAGATCCTAAGGAGAGAGCCACCCCATCATACCTCAAAAGGGCCCTGGCTGAAACTAAGAAAAATTGGAGAAACAAGCAAGGGGGATGTTTTCCTGATGAACTGGATACCAGCACAAGGGGGAAGGAGATCAGCACAGAGAAAAATCAACTCCTACCAAATCAGAGAGCCAGAGCCTCAGAGGCTCCCAACACCTCATACTGAAGCAGACCAAAAATGAACCCAACATGGCTCAGGGAAATTTTGCGGAAGAGGGGGCGTAAAGAATGTCAGAGCCACATGTTGGGTCATGATATGCAGAGATATTTAGCTTACCCATAACTGTGGGCTAACTCTACAATGCATGACCCACATACCTCAACAAGGAGGGGCCAAGGGGAGAGGGTAGGTCACGGATGAGCCTAATAATGGTACCAAACTGACTGTATTTGCTGAATACAAAACTAACTAATAAAGAAAAAAAATTCAAATTTGCAAAGAAGCAACATAAATAGATACAGATCAAATTATTAAAATCATGGAGGAGTACCAAATGGGTATATTAGATAACAGCATCAAATCCTAAATGCTGTAATACAGATGGATATATAAAGAAGACCCACCATAAAGTATTTTAGAAAGAAGAAAAACTGAATGGAAGATGATAAGGCTAAATATGAACAATGGAATAATGATGTTAACAAGTTTATGTGTATTCATTGTATGAGCCACTCAACTCACCATAGATTTAATTTGTTCATGTAATAACAAGAGTATCAAATTATTAAAAATGAAAATATATTATGCTTAAATGCATAGTTGTCTTCAAGTAAAAATGAGTGCTTGGTCATTGGTATGACTGCTGACTGTAGGTTCTCTATGCTTGAAATAGAGCTGGCAGTGAGGTGCCATTTTCCTTACATAGAGAATTAGTAGATCACAAATGGCAAGAGACACTTGTCTATTCTTCCTTTCCATCCTCATTCAAGTTGTTCTGTGGGTCCTTCAGCAAAAGGAGGCAACTATTCTTGATATAGCTGATATGATTTCTCCCAAGAGGCCACATTTCTTTCCAATCAAAACCACACTCAAACTTCTGAAAAATTGTAGAATTTTTCTCACAAAGAACAATGTTTTTTTTTTTTGTTGTTGTTGTTGTTGTTTCTAGTTCATCCCTAATCACTTCATTGGTTTTAATATTTTTAAAGTAGGATTTTTAAATCCCTTTTTATCTACACAATATAGAGGTAAAGAATAGTAGTAGCTTTCCCCACAGGGCCCTTAATCTTCAAATGTATAGGCTTTTGACTTGGTTCTTAGGACCAGGCATGGATTCTTTCTAATGGAGTGGGCCTCAAATGCGATCAGAGATCACCTCATAACTAACTTGCCATTTATTGCACCAGTGGGCATAAGTTGCTTGGCTGGCCAGTTGTGTAAAGTTGCAGTTACCTTTTCATTGCTGTGATAAAACTCTCAACCAAATGCACCTGATGGGAGGATCAAGGTTTATTTCAGCCTACAGATTGGCGAGGATGCTTTATCATGGTGAGGAATGCAACCTGGCAAGAAGTAGTCAAAGCAACTGGCTCTGGCTAGGGTGATCTGGGCTATAATACCAAAGGCCTTTCCTAGCAAAACACCTTCTCCAGCAAGGATCTACCTTCCAAATCGCCACCAGCTGGGGACCAAGCATGTGAACTACATAACCCTGTGTGAGACATTTCATTCAAACTGCAACAGGTAGCTTGCTGAACCCATTGTAAGTTACAACTGTTGCAGAAACCTTCAAATACTTTCCAGCACCATGACAGCAAAATTATTTGGGAGGAGGCTTCCAGCTCAGTTCCAGCTTGATTTCTCAGTGTCGTGCAGTATACTGTCTTTAGCAGTCAGGTCTTATCTTCTAGTTCTGGTTGGGAAAGGAAGAGCACTGGCAATAGACTGTATTGTTTTGGTGTTCTTTGGCTCAGTAGACATATTGTATCCATTAAGTTGCCCTTCCTCTCAATGTTTATGTTTATGTCCATTATTGCTTTCTTTGCTTTTGGTTACAGACATTTCCTTTTTGTACATGGTGGTGAATAATGGGAAGACCTAAAATTCAACAATATGATGAGAAGTGATAGTTTAGTGCTCACCATGTGATGAGACATCTCAATCACAGCCATTGAGGCTCAAGGAACATTATGGAGGGAGGTGGAAGAAAGAATATCTGTGCTCTGCTCACCACTGGCCAGAGAAGCATCCTTTTGGAGATGGCTGTAGATACTGGGGATACTCATCAAAATGCTTAAAATGACGGTGATGAGAGCACAGCACTAAGTGAATCCTTTCTATCAAGCCCTCCATGGCTCAGGAAACATCACTTAAAAGGAAGCAAAAGAATATAAGAAACACAGGGTAGGGATGAGTACTTTAGGAGAATGTCCTGCAGACACAAACTAAATCAGTTTATTCATGAGTTCAAATTGGATGCTGTTTTGTATACAAGACCTGCAAAATATCAAGCCCATCAAAATTTTGACAAGGAAGATAGAAAAGATAAAAAAAAATAAGGACAAATCATAATAGAAGAAAGAAGAAAGACTACATGGAAAGAGGAGGGGATATAGTGGAATGGGAGGTAGGAAAGGGAGCCAAAATAGAATAATGAGAGGTTACTAAGATGAAATTACACTATGTTCATGTATTAAAATTCTCAATCAAAACTATATATATATTTAATGTTTTCTTCAGTTTCTCCCGAGAATCTCTAAAAGTATTTTACTTAAGTTTTCAACTTCTAGTTGCCTAGTGAGTTTATTTATTGAAATATCAAAAAAATTTTAAACTAAACTTCACTGCAGCCTACCTAATTGATTTCTCAAATGCAGCTAAGAGCCTTGTAACCTTGGTGTACACCCTGCTGTTATTATTTTGTATCCATATAGGCTCCCTTAAGGCAATGCTCCTACACTGCTCACATTAGACCTTTCTCTTTCCCTACAATTTCATGTACAGAGCCATGGGCCATGCCAACATCATCACTATATAGCTGCAGGCAGAATGCTTTGTGGCTCCTTTCTTCATGCCAGTTTGTAAATTTTGCTATAAACCAAGTACATGTAAAACCATCCTTTTTTCTTATTCTGTTTGCAACACAAGACAATGCTGGTAGGTTTATATCCATTTATCTTTCTCATTAGGGAGCATTGCATTTAATAGCAGTTTCTGAGGTATAAAACAGAATACCAGTCCTTTTCAAAATTGTGTTATTCTACTCCTTTTAATAGATAATCTTTTCTTACATTTTATTTATGTGTGTGTGTGTGTGTTTTCCACGATCACTTTGCTGTTTTAAAGGAATATCCAAATTATATGTTATTCACTAGGTGGCTGGAAAATTGAACTCAGGTGTTTAGACTATGCAAGTAATCACCTTTAATTGTTGAGCCATCACCCCTACCCTGAGTTTATAGTTAAATGAGTTTATAGTTAAAAGGCCAGGTATAAATGGGTTCAGTAATAGTGAATTTTAATAAACTAGTGGAAATGTGAGAGGAAAGACAGAGGTCACACCAAGTTGAAGAGAGGAGACAATTCAACCAAGAACCATGTCAATCATACCTGTGAGAATATAACAAAAATGTATATGGGCCATACTCACTTTCCTAGGTCCATCCTCTGTGAACTTGGGCCTGATTCTTGAGAAAGAAGAACAACATGTGAATGAAGCCCATATTTCTGTATTAATACCAAGAGCAAAAATTACCACATCAATACTGGTTGAAGACCTGTTGGCTCAAGCAAGCTTGTCCTAAGTATCATGGCCTGTAACAACTTTTCAAGTCTTCAGTCAAAAAAACAAAAAGTTCTATTATCCAAGGTGCCTGTGATTCTAGCCTCAGTCTCTAGCAGCCTTCCTCTGGCCTATAAGAACCAATGTAGCAAAGGTAGAAAACTCAGAAGTGGGCCAGAGAGATGGCTTAGCAGTTAGGGTACTTGGTTGCAAAGCCAAAAGATCCAAGTTCAATTCCTCAGGACCCATGTATGCCAGATGCACAAGATGGTACATGTGCTTGGAGTACGTTTGTAATAGCTGGATACCCTGGCACACCCATTCTCTCTCTCTCTCTCTCTCTCTCTCTCTCTCTGTGCCTCTTTCTCTCCCTCTCTCAAGTAATTAAACAAAAATTAAAATTAAAAAAAGAAAACTCAGAAGCTATGGGAGCTATCCATTTAGTTAATAATGGAAGCATTATCATAGTGAGCTATGGGAATAGAAGGAAAAGATACACATGGCCCATTCTGGAAAAAAAGTACTTATTCCTAGAACACATCTGAGTGGCCTGAAAAAATCCCAACCATAATATTGAGATAATTATGACTTCTAGTGTTCCCATATTCTAGACCAATGGAAGATAGGCACACATAGAAATGCTATGGTTGTCTCCAACACTATCATTATCTCAAATTGGGTTAGTTCAGTATAAATGGTAAGTTTCTTCTACTAGAGATATGGGATATGTGTGTGTGTGTGTGTGTGTGTGTGTGTGTGTGTGTGTGTAGATAGATGTAGATGATATAGACAGATAGATATAGATGATAGAAATAGAGAGTACATATATAGCTATAGATGAGATATAATAGATGAGATAGATGCCTGATATAATGTCTTTAGAATTATTTCATTGACTAATGATGAGTTAGAACTATACTTTCATCTATAGAACGTTTTTAACTACAAATAAAAAAATTGTCATCAAATATCAGAGATCCTAGAGATGTGAGGATATGACAAGAAAATTCACAAATCAATACAAGAGACAAAATTTATTATGAATGGCTGAATTTGTTTTTATTCCCACCTGTTGTAGTACTGGCATCCTATTTACTAATATATTACTATGAATAAACAATTGAGTTAAGACATATGAATATGTGCAATAGTGTAAAAGTCAGATGTTGCTGAAAAATAGTGTTTCCACATAATGGCTGAGACTACTATTGAGTCCCCAAAGACTTCCAAATGTTGCTAATGGTTAAGCAAAGGTAAGCTTTGTAGACTTAGAGCAGGGGAAAGGAATGCAACCTTGATACACAGGAAGTGTGTTTATATGGTTTCAGTGTATGCTGTGTAAGAATTGAAGATGGGGTCTGTATGGAATGGGGAGGATTCATGGCACAAGACCTTTGTTTTAGAGATGGGTACTGACTAACATTATGAATTGAATATGAATCATGCCCTAGCAGACATATGCTGAATGTTTGTGCTTGGCTGGAGTACTATTTTATGAGGTTCTAGAAATTTTATAAGATAGATCCTAGTTGGGTGAAGTAGATCACTGGTGGCAGGTTCTCACTAGCTACCTTGTCCATGACCCCTTCCCATTTCTCACCTGCCTCCTGTCTGTTATTGGGGAGAAGTTCATCTACCTTATGCTCCCTCCTCAAGTTTATGGGGCCAAACAGCCATAGAGTGACCCTTCTAAAACTGGAACCAAAATAAACATTTCCGCATTTAAATTTCTGTCAGGTATTTCCTTCAAATTATGCTAACATAATAAACAACTATTGATGTTGAAAAGTAACCTATTTAATTGGTTTACATTATTATCTCCTAGACAAGTCTTATTTGAGACAAGTAGAACTTCCTGTTTGTTTTTTTCATGGTTCTAGTAAGATGGAAATAAAATATACCACATAAATATCAAGATTGTTTAAATCACAGATTGTTATGGTTTGGATATGAAGTCTCTCTTAAAATCTTGTGTGATGAGGGCTTGGTCTCCAGATGGTGACATGATTTTTGAGAAGTTGTGGAATTTATGGGAGGTGAGTCCTAGAAATTGAGAGTAAGTCACAAGAGATGGGCTCTTCAGGAGTGGGGAGTGTTGCTCCTTTACCCATCCTGAACCCATGCCCTCTCTGTATTTTGTCCAAGATAAGGAAAAAATGTCTTTTGACAAATCCTCTTGTTCCCATGATATTCTGCCAAAACACTTGGGGTCAAGGAACCATGGATTGAACACTCTGAGCCATAAGCCAATATAAGTTCTTGCTCCTTATATAGTATTTCTGCCAGACATTCTGTGGTAGACATAAGAAAACTAAAGAAGAGTAACTACCTTTTGAAATCAGTACCTATATTGCTATAACTAAATATGGTATCTGCCTCTTCCACATTCAGAATTGATTTGTGTGAGGAAGTTTGAAGAACTCAGTTATGTGGGCTAGAAAAAAAAAACAGATTTTTAATGAGAATTGTGAGTTCAATGCAAAGAATAAGATTTTAAAAACATGCAGTGTGCCCAGACAAAGAGCCAGTTAAAAGTTTGGACAAGAAAGGTGTGGTTAATAAGATTCACAAAAGAAGCCAACTGATTTGTACTAGGACAATAGAGAAGAGCAGACATGCTCTACATAGGCCTATGGAGTCAGGCAACCATGGACTAAACTCTCCAATACTGTGAATAACCCCATCTTCTTTTTTGTCCATGATCCATTCTATTATATTGACACAAAAGTAACTAATACAGGATTAGAGAAATAGATGGGTTTTAATTTTCACCAGATAAACACACACACAAAAAAACCTCAAGCATGTCATTTAAGACTGGGAAGAGATCTCTAGGATTGAACCCATGCATCACACAGTCCAGAATATTAAATTTCAAACTTATTTGAATTTTTTTGAGGAGAGAGATCTTGGTGCTTCTTGCCACAGACTATATTGTAATATCCCCTAGTTTCAATTTCCTAGGTACTGATAAGTCACTTCATCCATGCTGGCTTTTTCTTGAGCTAGCTGTCGTCCACAGGATCCTGGTTTTGCTATTGTGAAGAACGTAATTTTGCTCCTATGTAGAGTCTGAGTTGTGAGATGATAGAGGTTTCCACTTAGACTTCAAAGAACAGCACTTTGTGCCAGGAGCCACATCCTTATGGAAATGTGCTGACAGTGTGCAATGGTGAAGCTTCAGATTAAGATTCCTGGATGTTGGAGATACCAGTGTAGTAGTTTGAATGCATGGCCCCATAGACACAGGTGATTTTTAAATTTTTTAATATTTCATTTTTATTTATTTCATAGAAATAGGGATATATATATATATATATATATATATATACATATATATATATATATATATTCAGAGACAGAGCAAGCGAGCGAGAGAGAGAGCGAAAGAGAGATAGGGAAGAATGTGCTAAGTCCTCCAGCAGCTGCAAATGAACTCCAGATATATGCATCATCTTGTGCATCTGGCTTACATGGGCCCTGGGGAATCAAACCTGCGTCATATGGGTTAGTAGACAAGTACCTTAACCATTAAGCAATCTCTCCAACCCTCATGTGTTTTATTAAAATTTAGTTATAGCTTCAGACCCTAGTAGGCAGACTTTTACTATGAGAGTGTGTGTCACTGAGGGCAGAGAATAATTCCAGCCCAAATATATGCCAAGATATTTGAGCTCTGGTCCTGTTTGCTGCTGGTTCATACTTTCTGCTTTTTGGTATTTGCTGGCTTGTGGTGGTTTCTCTCTCCACCTGGATTTATAAATTGGAGTCAGCTTCTACCATTGATGGAATTTTTCCTGGATCTGTAATACTGAAATAATTCCACTCCACACATAATCCTGTGTTTGGTTGAATGTTTGTCCGAGCAACATTGCCACTGTGTACTACAGACAGTACTAAAGGATGTTTTTGTAGTTACTGTCTCATTGCTTGGAAATAACAGTTGACCAGAAGCAGCTTATGGGAAGAAAGGGTTTATTTCAGGCTTATAGTTTCCAGTCCAAGCTTCATCATGACTGAGGCAGCTGGAACAGTTATTATTCATCCACAACAGAGAGAGAAGTTAGCAAGTTGAGCAAGAATGAGCTGGCTCTGAACACACCATAGGGTTGACATCAAGACCCACCCCCAGTGACACACGCCCTCTATCAGGGAGACTTAAGTAGGAAGCTTAATAATAAAAATATCTGAGGCTATGGGGACATTACAGTCAAACCACTACAGATGTCTATCAAGGAACGTTGCAAGCATCTAACAGAGCCAGCCCAGGAAAAACACAATGGGGGCTTCTATTAAGGGGATCATAGGCGTCAGCCTTTCCAAACATATTGGAGCTAAAATCCCACCCTCACATGTCCAAATTCTATGGAGCTACAAGACTGAATGTGCATCCTGCTGGGTTTCAGTCTTCCTTGGCTTCCATTGCTCCATTCTATATTTCATTGATCCATTTGAAATAGGAATGTTTTTTGAATTTATAAAGTCTAATAGCAAAAAGTTAGCTGTGAGTCTCAGAAGAGATTTGAGCTTAGGCTTCTGAACAAAGATGGACTTATAAAGATGATTATGGGGATTCACAGGGATGGATTAACTGTATTTTATCTCATGAGATGAACATGAGTCATTAGGGCAAGGGGTGAAATGTTATGCCTTAGATATATGAAGTGACTCCTCCTAAAATTTCAGCATGCTGGGTCTGTACTAGATTGGCTACCACTAGGTAGCAACATATTAGATTATGCAAGCTTTGAGAGATGGGTTAAGGCTAGAAAAAATTGGTTTCTGGCAATATGTTGTCCTTGGCCACTTTCTATCTTGCAGACTGTCTTCTGTCTGCCATGAGGTGAACAGAATCCCTCTTCCAGCTGCTCACCTAGCCATGGTGCTCTACCCAAGCACATAGAGTCAAGCAGCCACAGACTGAACTTTCCAAAACTATGAAGAAATTCACCTTCTTTTTAAAGTAATTTCTGTCAAGTCCTCTGTTTAGTACACACACACACACACACACACACACACACACACACACACACACACGACAACTAATACAGTGCTAGAGAAAATATTTTTGTTTTAGACCTAGAGTGTTTTCCCCAGGTATGTCATCCATTCCTCATTGCCCTGGAGTTCATTGATTATGTTAGACTAGCTCCCTAGGTCGCAGGAACACTCCTTCCACACCACTAGCACTAGGATTTACTGTCATGTGCCACCATATCTGGCACTATGTGGTTATTGAGAAGAATCTTAGGTCCTCATGCTTTTGACACAAGCACATTACCAGCTGAGCTATTTCTCCAGTACCACATATACACATTTTAACCTGTAAATGCAGCCTGTGGTTTAAAATGATGCTCATAAGAAGATATTTTAATGATGGTTTATGAGTTCATTATTTTTCTTACAATATGTCATTATGTACAAGTTTGTGTTCTGTCTGTACCTAAAATAGGAAAAATAATTCTTATCTCATAATGAAATTCTTGGTTTTAAAAAGTTAGCATATATATTAATCACCCAGAGTAATGACAGACACATTACACATTTCTTTACAAATATTTTATAATGTTATCATACATGTATTTTCCACAGTAATGAGTAAAATGTTTAGATTAAGAAAATTATGTGTCTATTTCAATTATAATATGATATATTTTTGCATTCTGAAGACTAGTGAGAATTTATATACAACAACTGCTGAATTTTCTTCTCTAGCATCATAGTATATTTTTTATGATTTATTCTGGTCTTTTGCAATATCCTTAAGGGTACTGTAATTATTTTAACAAAGAGTTTTCAAATTTGTTTTATACACTTAAATATTTTTTATTTATTTCTTTATATTGATTTACATTATATTTTTATTAACAATTTCTATGTGTACATAATTGATGTTTAGGAAATCTATTAATTTGTTACTGTGATATTTTTAAGTATTCCATAGGACTTTCTTATTCCTTATAATTGCTCTTCTATTGGTTTTCTCAAATAATCTTGGAAAATGGTCATTTCATGTGAAGTTCTAATTTAACTTTTTCAAATGAATTTTTCTTTTTTGTATTGTCTGAAATTGAACACCTGATACTATGCTCAAAAGCAGAAGTAACAACAGACTTGGTAACATATATACTACCTACTCCTTTATTTTTATATTATTTCTTTTCCATGAACAATATATAAAAACCATTATCACACTTTCATTTTTATTTATTTTTTAGTCCTCTGTGTATAATCTTCTGCCTAATTTAAATACATTTTTACTTTTAGAGAGTTCAGAATTTTATACAGAACACAACCACCATTTAGATATATATTTACTTTTCTCAATTTTTCTTCCTGTTTTCTTCTTTTTTGAATCAAGCATCTTTAATGAAGTATTGCCTTTAGAACTTTTTGCAGGTACAGAGACACAAAGTAGCATTTTAAAAATTGTTATATTGCCAGAAAGGGATGCCTTGGCCAATTATTTAGTGGAATTTGACTGTGTATGGGAGCCAGACTTTAAATGCATTTTTTCTCAAGACTTGGTGATATAACCACTAAGAAGGCTGTTGTCATCTGAAGATTACTCATTTGTGCAGATTTACTCTCATGTTGTTTCCCATATCACCTCTGGAAAAATAGGAAACATATTTGCATTTCTTGTAGGATATTTTTAATCTTCTTGACCACACCCTCCAAACATTAACTTTTCAATAGTAAAACTATATCAAAGCCCTTGTAAGTGTTATAGAATTTAGAAGTTACGTCAAAGCAGGACTTACAATCCAGGGAGGCAATTGTACATTGGTGAGGTTTAAACAGAGAGAGGTGTTGATTAGATTGAAAGAATGGAAAAGCAGAGAGCCCAATGTTCAATCTCAAAACAATTTTACAATTTGGAGGACAATTCTTTAATGTATGGGTTAGTACCTGATGGTATTTTCTCTCTCAACATCATATATCAATAGCCAGGTTTGTGTGCCACAGTAAAGTATTACCTGTATTTAATGGCACATTGAGTTTGTTTTCCCATCCACTAACTTTCTCCAAAGAACTAACTTTTGCACTGTTTTATCAACATTTCTAGGAAGAAAGTAACATAGAACTTTTCAACTTCATACTTAATGATTTATTTGTGACATAAAAGTTTACTTTAAACTGGCACTATGAATGGTTTGCACATGTGGGCAATGTAATGATTTATGTTGTTGAATATTTCCATGATACAATAGCAATATCCATTAATTTACAGAACTTGAAAGCTCTTTTGAAGTTACATATTGTGAAACACTTAGCATTTCTCTATTGTTTTAAAAAATATGTTGCATTATAAATTCATCACACACTGATTATATAAGCAAAAGGTAGATTAGAACTGAAAGAAAATGAAAGTCACATGTTTCCTATTGTGTAGAATTTGGCACTACTAGCCAGGCATGGTGGTAAACACCTATAATCCCAGAATTTAAGAGGCTGAGGTAGGAGGATTGCTATGAGTTGAGGCCAGCCCTTAGTTACAGAGTTCCAGGTCAGCCTGGGCTAGGGTTGGAATGAGACCCTGCCTCAAAAAGCCAAAAGATGTAAGGAAGGGAGGAAGAGAATGAGGAAGGTAGGAAGGGAGGGAAGGAGGAAGGAAGGAAGGAAGGAAGGAAGGAAGGAAGGAAGGAAGGAAGGAAGGAAGGAAGGAAGGAAGGAAAACAGGAAAGAAGGAAGGAAGGGATTGGCACTATCATATTTTAATTCATCTAACTTCATGTTTTGAGCCTAAATGTACCAAGATTTGGAGAGGAGACTTTTGCAGTGGGCCCTCAGACCACACTCACCATCCTATTTTCCTTTTATGCTGTTTTCTGGAATATAATTTTAGCTTTAGTTTGAAAAACAGTAGAATGCATGTTAAAGAAAAGAGACTTTCTTTCTTTCTTATACTGAGCCTGAATTTCACAAGGAAACTTAAGGTTTCTATGACCTACACTTCTCTGCTTGGATGCCTTACAATGGGCAGTGACTGAGTTCCTTTATTACCTTACTATATATTTGGTGGTCCAAGGGCTGGAAGAATCAGAATCCCCTGAAGTATTGTTGAAGCAACATACTTCAACACAGCCCCACCATAGAAGAGAGCATCACAATGTGCTATTTCATAATACCTCTATATTGCTTTGGGAACATGAGGCTTTTAGGAATTATCACTCCACTCTGCTTGTGCCAGGCTCTCCCATGGCAGTGCTTACCAATCTTGGGATAGGGGTAGCTTCTCATTCATATTATTCTATGGGTTAAGGCTTATGTATTTTCTACTAATTATTTTAAGTCTATTCAGGGCTTGATGAATATTTCTGTTAGTAGACTCTTAGGAACTGGGAGGAGTGGGCATGATCACTTTAAAAAAATTATTTTGTTATTTATTTATTTATTTGAAAGCGACAGACAGAGAGAGAAAGAGGCAGATAGAGAGAGAGAGAATGGGCGTTCCAGGACCTCCAGCCACTGCAAACGAACTCCAGATGTGTGTGCCCCCTTGTGCATCTGGCTAACATTGGTCCTTGAACTGGGGTCTTCAGGCTTCACAGGCAAGCACTTAACCGCTAAGTCATCTCTCCAGCCCATGATTACTTTTTTTAAAATAACAATATTTTACTTATTTACTTGAGAAAGAGAAAGAAGAGAGAGAGAGAATGGGCACTTAAGGGCCTTTAGCCACTATAAATGAACTCCTGAGGAATGTGCCACCTTGTGCATCTGGCTTACATGGGTACTGGGAATTGAACCTGGGTCCTTAAGATTTGCAGGCAATCATCTTAACTGCTAAGCCATCTCTCCAGCCCCATGATCTTCTTTTAATTCCTCCAGTATCCAGTGGTCACTTTCTGATAAACTTTTAAGTGGGAAGAATTGTCAGAATGCTTTACTTTTCTGAATTTTTATAATATTGGTAAATTCTAAATTCATAAAAATCCCTCTACAATCCTAGCATCCTAGACTCAAACACATCTCAACTCATTTTGAACTACTTCATCTAAATTCTGGAACATTGTCATTCAAGGAAAATTTTCTGAAATGTTTGTCAAAAAATGTTAAGTGTACTTTTTGTTCTTTGAATAAAGCATCATTCATAATACGTAAATTTCCAAGTTGTGTTTTAAGACTGAGAAATTGAAAGAGATTTTATCACTTTTTCAAAATCACATGGTTGGTAGCTGATAAGGCGTTCTGACTCTAGAAGTAATTGATTCAGAGTGATATCAGCAATCAGAAAGTCTTGCAAACTACCAGCTGTAACCTGGTAAGCCCACCTCTAATTATGCATTCCAAAGAAGCATCCCACACTGAGTATATATACTATGGGTTAATTTCAATCATAGTAATACAGAAACTAACTCAATGTTCAACACAAGGTAAACAGTGAGTTGGGCTCATATCTAGAATTTTAAGAGCACCCACAATGAATGCCTTAAGCTACAAATACTGAAATGAACTAATCTTACCCATAAAACTAAGTGAAAATAAGGAGTAAGCAAATTATATTTTTTAAATATTTGTTTATTTATTTGAGACACAATAAGGGAGAGAGAGAGAGACAGAAAAAGAGAGAGAAAATGGGTGTGCCAGGGCCTCAAGCCACTGTCAACAAACTCCAGATGCATGTGCCACCATGTGCATCTGGCTTATGTGGGACCTGGAGAATCAAATCTGGGTCCTTAGGCTTTACAGGCAAGTGTCTTAACCTCTAAGCCATCTCTTCAGCCAGAAATTATATTTTGTAAGCCATTAACTTGGAATTTGATACTTGTAAACCTCAAATAGTTCATATACATACATATAATAAATTAGTTAAATTAGAATATGGAATAGTATTTATGGATAATAGATACATATAGGATTCTCAAGGAGATTTGATCTTTGCTATTAAAAGTGTGTTAGACATACTCATACTATGTTCCTCTAGTTTATATACTCCTCCTTAATTTAAGAACAGAAATAAGTACTTAAAAGAGAAAATTGTAGAAAAATCAGACACAGGGGTAGTAATAAAATACAATTACACAGAAGAATATATATGAAACTGGGGAAAGTAGAATAGGACCAGTGAGTTATAAGAGTATGAGTATGCTGGCTACTGTATTATTGTAATACTATGTGTGTTATATTAGATAAAATATATTTAGGATGTCTGCATGTAATTTGTGTTTTAAAATCTGACAATAGGGTTGGAGAGATTGCTCAATAAGTAAAATGCTTATCTGACAGTCTTGGGGGCCCTCTTCAAAAAGTTGGATGTGGCTGGGCTTGGTGGTGCACACCTTTAATCCCAGCACTTGGGAGGCAGAGGTAGAAGGATTGCCATGAGTTCCAGGCCACCCTGAGACTCCATAGTGAATTCCAGGTCACCATGAACTAGAGTGAGACCCTACCTCGAAAAAACAAACAAACAAACAAAAAAAATAGTTGGATGTGGTGGCATCTGCCTATAATCCCAGCATTGAAGAAGCAGAGTCAGGTGGATCCCTGGGGCTTCTTGGTCAGCCAATGTAACCTAATTGGCGAGCTCCAGGCCAATAATACACCATGTATCTAATATATATATACATATATATATATATATATATATATATATATATATATATAGAGAGAGAGAGAGAGAGAGAGAGAGAGAGAGGATGGTGTTCCTGAGTGTGACACTCAGATTGTCCTCTGACCCCTACATGTAGGTGCACGTTCACTTGCATACACATGACCATAAACATATAAGACATATCAAGAAAATCTGCAACAATTTTTAACTTTTTTTTCTTTTCACTTTTTTCTTTTTTAATGAGACTGGATAGAACCTTTGTCCCAGGGAGATATTTGTTTGCCCATTAAAAGACTAAATGACAACATATCTACAAATTCACCAAAGTTGTCTTGCTTTTGTGAGAAAGTGATAAAATCTCTTTCAATTTCTCAGTCTTAAAGCATAATAATTCCACCTAACATGATATAACTATCCCTCCTACAACCAGAAATGCCCAATCCTCCCCCACTTCCGTACAAAGCAAGGTTCCCTGAGGAATGCTTCAGGTTCGCTGAGATGAACTTCCAGACTAGGCACAAATAATGGAGGAAGGGATATTAAGCTGCCCTGCTCTTATGGGACTAGGCAGAGAGAGAGAAACCACAAGCCAAAAAGCTAAAAGCCACACAGCACACTTCAAGAAGCTAGGCATACTTTACATATCTTTAGACTGGAATTTCAAACCCATCACCACACCTTAGGGCTGGACCACCCAGTGACACCTCCTCCAGCCATGTGGCTGCAGACCCAAACTACAAACTAGTAAAACACTGAATATATTTGGGGCCATCTATTCAAACTACCACAAGCCTGAACCATTAAGTCATCTCTTCAGCCCCATTTGAGATTGAATCATGCTGCTTTGAGGTAAGAAGAGGGTTTGTGACATTTGTATTGGTACAGAACACCAGTACATGAAAAAGTTGTGGTCATCTGTGAGAACAGAGTCTTCATCAGTTTGTAGTTAGCAATGTCTATCCCAAGGTAATATGCCATATTTTTATTATTAAGTGAATAGGATTCTTGAAATACAATATTATGATGACAGTTTGGCAGATATTTTCTAAAGTATATTTAACTGGGACTTTGAATAATTGGAATTTCCTACTGGCAACCACACTAATAATTTGAGATAGGTGTCTAATTTCAATGCCTTTCCTAATCCTAAAACTATTTTGAGATCACCTGATTTTAACACTCATCCAGAGCTCTTTTGCTGGGCTAATGGCAAGGCATGTGGTACACATCAGGGGGCAGTTAAATGGGATTGCTCCTGTGGCTTCTGTCATTGCTCAATTAATTACCTGATTGACTCCTGGAAGTTACAGCTCTTGAAATCCTGGACCTGGGCATACCTGGGCACCTGACTTCTCCGACACAGAAGTCACATCTCAGTTTTGTTTCAAACCAAAGGATTGCTAAACTCCTGGGATGATTAAACCCAGAGTATTTTTCATAGCTTCAGAAAATGTGAAACTACATGTCAGTTTGAGTTGTTCCTGTCACTATTTTAGAACACCTGGCACTCAAATATTTAAATGAACATACAGCTTTAATTTGAAGGAACTGACAATAAAAGCTTTCTATTCCCATAGCACTTGAGGTCTGACTTCGTTTTAATTTTCTAAAATGCAGATTTGGGAAATGAAATTAGCAATGCAAGGTGAACCTAGTGTGAATTTTACTAAAGATTATGCAAATACACGAAATTATAATTCTATCAGGATGTCATTACATGTGTCTACTTAGACACACATTTTCTGCTATGTTTAAGTTAAACAAAACACTAAATGACTATGTAGTATGACATCTCATTAATATGTTTCCATTCACATCTGTGCCTTTAGTATAACAAAAAAAAAAAAAAAAGACTGCTTCAGTGATAAGAGATTAGGTCCTTTAATTAGAAACAAATGACAAATCACTGTTAACCCCATGTGATGCTTTCTGAAACTTCCATCAAATATTCCCTTTAAAACACAAGTTCCCCAGATCTACTTCCTAGAAAGTGCCATTTAACAAAACCCATGCAGGATGTTAATACTGGGGCCGAATTACAGGTTGCCAAAGCATTTCCTGTGAGGGGATTGACAGGGGATCATTTTGTTATGGGGCCACCTCCAGTGTGTTGTGACAACCACTCATTACACCTCTAAGCAGAGCACTCAGCTGTAGGTTTCTACAAGATGCAAATAGCTCCAAATGGGTTCAATTTAGAGCAAGTGGATAATGTATCATTCACTTCTATAAGGTAGAAGCTTTTAATTTCCCAAGAACAGTGAAGAGGAGAATATTTTAGTTTCTGGTAATAAAGATTTAGTTAACCAACTTTGCCTGAGAAATGGAGACACAATAGCAATATCTGTTACATGAAAAATAAAAACAGTTCACCTGCCATGTTTCCCTGTGGCCTGAAGCAGAAACACCAAGTGGTCAAGTGAACATCACCTCTCAATAAATATAATTATCCACTTAAAAGCTCAATGTCAAAAACTAGTAACCTTTAAGTGATGGTAGGTGTTTTTTTTTTCATAAAAAGGGAAATGCTTATAAAGGTGCAATAGTTAATTATAATAATACTCAAAAGTGTTTAAAACAAATTTTGATATAAAAAAATATCATGGAAAGCTTTCACAGTTGGACTTTAATATTGTAGTGTGCTAGTTCTGATGCTCCCTCTGTGAGTTTACTCCCACTGTTCTATTACTGACTTCAATGTGTGTTGCTAACAATGGAATACAGCAGTCTGCACCAAAGCTATTTAGAAGAGAGGTATGCTGATGTAGATTGGAAAAAAAAATCAATGAGGACATTTAAGATTCCTATTTTTACCAAAGCTGCATTAGAAGTCAGCAAGCTACAGAACATGCCTATGTAAAATGATGATTTTGTTTTTCTTTTTTATAAAGTCCATTAATGAGCAGCATGTCACCCTCAAAAGCCCAGGGAACTTTGCTGAAGAGTAACTGGAAATAATGTAAAAAACCGAGGGTGGGGAGAAGTAATTTGAGACACATTCTGCTGACATGATGTGACTTTCACACTAATGACCTCATTGTGGCTGTCAGTTGTTACATATATAAGATTTGCACAATATTGAGTCCACCAACATTTTAACATTTATAAGGAAGGAGTGCAAATACAGTAATAGTAGAGGGTCTATCTATTTGGAAAGAGGTGGAATGGGAGTGAGTGGGGGAGGAGGCAAAAGAAGGTAATGAGAGAGGATTATAATCAAATTACAATATGTTCATGTATGAAAGTTCTCTGAAAAGTAATGGAAATTAAGAAGATCCTTACCTTATGATAAGTAATTAATGAATTTATTTCAGTTGGACTTAAATATAAAAGTAATATTTCAAAACATTTAGAAAATTTGTGTTATACTTGTGACTCTGACTTAAGCATTAATTTATCAAACAAGACACAGGTGCATACAATTTTAGAGTTGTTTGTGTAAATTGTAGTTTAAACAAAGCATTTATACTTTGTTCATGTTTAAAAATATCATAGCTTCATTTTTACAATAATAAAATGTGAGGAGAAACACAAAAACAGACTGATAACTTTTCATGCCAGATAATACTATAGGGCAGGATAATAAATAATTTAATCTATATAAAGAGGCAGGAACTTGTATATCTAAATACAATATTGAGGGAAAAGACATTGCACAACACATGAAACATTTTTTTAAATTTCAAAGTAAACAAAAGAATAAGCATGAATGATGTATGTCAACAGGAATTGGCAAACTGGCATACCATGATTTACAAAGCTAAAACTGTAAAGTTGGGCATGAGCCTAGATCTCAGAATATACCCCTGTTCCGCATGCCAAAAAATGTCCTGGATTTAATATAAGTGAAAAAAACAAAAGAAAAACAAACAAAAAACATGAATTCCAGAGCTATGGATGTAGCCTAAAGGCAGAACACTTGCCTAGTATATCAGTTACTTCTTATTACTGGGGCAAAACATTTGACCAGAAGTAACTGAAGAAAGACAAGGGTTTCTGTTAGCCCACAATTTCAAGGAAACATTTTATCATGACAAGGAATTCATAGTAAGAACAGACAGTTAGGTGTAATAGCTTAGCATACCAGCAAAGAAAACACAGGAAGATTGATCTAAATAGCACTAGCAAGTGGGGCAAATTATAAAATTCTAAGACCCATCCCCAGCAACACACTTCTTCCAGCAAATCTCCAGCTGCCATAGACACAACCAGTTGAGTGTCAAGTATGATGCTGAATCAGAAACACATGAGGCTATGGGGGACACTTCATAATCAAACCACCACATTGTGAAGCAAGCTGCATGAAACTGACTAAAGCAAGTAAAGTGAGGGTATAATTGGCACAATTCACTCCTGGGATTCAGTGTTGAAGCCATGTGAGAATGACTCAGAAACCAGGGAGTATCATTATTCTCAGGAAGATGAAGCACATATGACAATTTGGGGAGGATACCAGTAAAAGTTGTAGAGACAAATGTGGAAAATATGAAACTAAAGAGAAATAACATTTCCAAGATGTTCTGAAGGGACTATAGAGTGTGCTGTGCATGTACTAACATTGCAAGACATGGCATAACCCCCCAAATGGGGGGTTGACTGGAATAATGATTCCTGTTAGAAATAACATGAGAGAAAATATTTGAATATTGTGCATTCAACAAAAGAATGATATCCAATGTATATGAGGAACTTTCATAACTCAAAACCCAATTTTAAAATGAGGACCTAAATAGATATGTATCAAAAGAAGACAAATCAGGTTGGGAATTTAGCACAGTGTTAGCTTTGCTAGCAAGGCTCTGGTTGCAAGCACCAGAAAAAGAAGAAGAAGAAGAAAGACAGACAGACATATACAAATAACTACCAGGTGTCATAAAAGCCACAAGGAAATACAAGTTTATCCCAATTAGAATGGGAATGATGAAGAAGAGAAGTGAGAAACTGCTGAGAAGGAAGGATACCAACAAAGGAAAACTTCTGAACCATATCAGTGAGAAATTAGTATAAACATGGTAAACAGTACAAATATTCTTCAGGAAATCAGATTTCCTGCCTCACTAGATAGCCCTACGGAATGCAGGTGTACGCTGCAATGCGCAGCTTTAATGTGGGTCCTCGTGCATTTTTTGAAAAGCATTTCACTACTGAGTCATCTCTCTAGCCTGCTTCCTCTAGATTAATGTAGGAATGTATCTGATAGAGTGTTATTCATTTATTTGATGAAAAAATTATTATTTACTCAATTACTTAATTGTTTATTCCTTCAATCAACAATTTTTACATTTAATTTTAATTGATGAATCATTTACATTTATGATGTGTGATACATCTTGAAATATACATATTTTGTGAAAATATAAATGGAATTGAATAACAGAAGTAGTACCATATTGGAGTGATTAATCTTCTTTTTCAATTTGACTGTATTTAGAATCACTTATGACAGAGACTTTGATTATGTCTATTTGGAGGTTCCAAAGAAGTGACGACCACCATGAATGAAGGCAGCGCCATCCTAAAGAGTGGGATCTCACAATGAATAAGGAGAAGTTGAGCTGAACACCTACATTCATATCCCTGTGCTTCCTGATTGAAGGATGGAAAGTTACTAGTTATTTCACACCACTGCTGCCATGTATTTCCCATTGGGATGGAATATGTCCTCAAATTGCATGCCATAATATGCCCTTCCTTCTCTAGTTACCTTTGTCAAAGTCATATTATGGCAATGAGAAAAGTAACTGACACATTCACATACTTTTAAAAAATATTTTTTTATTGGGCTGCAGAGATGGCTTAGCGGTTAAGGCACCAAAGGACCTTGGTTTAATTCCCCAGGACCCAAGTAAGCCAGATGCACAAGGTGGCACAAGCATCTGGAGTTCATTTGCAGTGGCTAGAGGCTCTGGTACGCTCATTGTCTCTCTCTCTCTGCCTCTTTCTCTCTCACTCTCTCAAATAAATAAACAAATTTTTTAAAAAATATATTTTTATTTATTTATTTGGGAGACAGATAAAGAAATAGGCAAGTAGAGAGAGAGAGAGAGAGAGAATGGGCATGCCAGGACCTCCAGCCATTGTAAGCGAACTCCAGATGTGTATGCCCCCTTGTGCATATGGCTCCTAGGGAGTTGAACCTGGGTCCTTTAGCTTTGTAGGCAAGTGCTTTAACCACTAAGTCATCTCTCCAGCCCACATTTGCATACTTTAAAAAATGTTTATTTTTATTTATTTATTTGAGAGCAACAAACAGAAAGAAGGAGGCCAGAGTGGGAGAGAGAGAGAGAGAGAGAATGGGTGCACCATGGCTTCCAGCCACTGCAAATGAACTCCAGACACTTGTGCCCCCTTGTGCATCTGGATAACATGGGTCCTGGGGAATCAAGCCTCAAACCGGGGTCCTTAGGCTTCACAGGCAAGCACTTAACCACTAAGCCATCCTCTAGCCCCTCACGTATTTTTGGTAGTGAGAATATTTAAAGCCTATTCTTACACTACACTTACAGCAAGTTTCAAGAATGCAACTATTGTTAAATGTAGTCATCGTATTGTACAGTAAAATCTTTGTGGTTTGTTTATTTTGAGATAGCCCGGGGTGGTCTAGAATTCAGTAGGTAGATCAGCCTGGTCTTGTACTAGTGGTATTCGTTCTTCCTCAGTCTCTCAAGTGCTTGTATAACAACTCTAAGCTATCATGCTTGGAAGTAGCAACAGTTTATTGTACTAATGGATTGTAGATAGAAAAAAAAATATGTAAAATAACCTGCCAGTGGCCTAGATTTTTGCATATCAGTTAATTTCGAATTACTAGCAAAATATACTCAACCAACGGTAGCTTATAGAAAGAAAAGGGCTAAAATTGGCTAACAGTTTCAAGTGTAGAGTACGTCATGGTAGGGAAGACATGGCAGGAACAGGAAGCCAGAATCACATAGTTATATCAGCAGGGAGTAAGAAGAGAGAGAGAGAGGGGTGGGGGGAAGAGAGATAGAAAATGGCACCATGCTAAAAACACAAAGCAAGTTATAAAAATGCCTTTAGATCAACTCCCAAAGACATACTTCCTCCAGCAAGGCTCCACCACTTAATGGTTACACAACTTTGCTGTACAGCACCAATAAGGGATTACCTATTGAAACAAGAAACATGAGTCTAGGAGGGATATTTTAATTCACACTACCAGAGTGAGTGTGAAAATGGTGACACAGCTAAACAAACAAAGCTAAACGAATCTAAACAAACAAACAAAGAGACACTAAAGAATAGTCATCAGAAATATCGAGTGTTTGGAAGGGAAAGTAAATGGAGCAGTGTCCCAGAATAATGTGGTAATAGCTTGCTGGTAGGACTTATTATTAAAATCATAATCAATGAGGGAGTGTTCTAGCCAGAGAAACAGCCATCTGAAGGATCCGTGGAGGAAGAAGCTGGGAGACTTGGAGAATGGGAAAGAGGGCATTGTTCAAAAAAGATTTCAGGGGCTGGAGAGATGGTTCTATGGTTAGAGGGCTTGCCTACAAGGCCTAAAAACTGGCATTCAATTCCCTAGTAACCAAGTAGAGCCAAGTACACAAGGTGGCTCATGCATCTGGAGTTTTCTTCCAGTGGCTAGAGGCCCTGGAGGGCCCACACTCGTTCTCTTTCTCCCTCCCTCCATCCATCCTTCTCTCTCTCTAAAACATAAATAAATAAATAAATAAACTATATTAAAAGATCATTCAATCAAGAAAGGTAACAGTAAAATATATCTGCAAATTAACATTTAGCATTCCTTGCTTCTACAAAATAATTAGATTTTGGTGTAATTTTTATTTTTTATTTGAATAAAGAAAGACCATATAGAAAGAGTGCAGTGGTTTGATTCAGGTGTTCCCCATAAACTTAGGTGCTCTGAATGCTAGGTTCCCAGCTGATGGATATTTGGGAATTAATGCTTCCTGGAGGGAGTGTATTGTTGGGGGGGGGAGCTTATGGGTGTCATAGCCAGTTTCCCCATACCAGTGTTTGGCATACTGTCCTGCTGCTAGGGTCCACCTTATGTTGGCCAGAGGGTGATGTCCACCCTCTGCTCATGCCATCAATTTCCCCTGCCATCATGGATCTTCCTCTTGAGACTGTAAGCCAAAATAAACCTCTTTTTCCCACAAGCTGCTCTTGGTTGGGTGATTTCTACCAGCAATGCAAACCAGACTGCAACAGTAAGTGGTACCAAGGAGTGGGATTGCTGCTAGACACCTGACTGTGGCTTTGGCCTTTTGAAGCTGATTTTCAAGAGGAATGTGGAAGAATTTGAAACATTGGCCTAAGAGATGCCTTGCAGTGCTGTAAGTACAGCTTGATGGACTATTCTGGTCTGAGCTGCAAGACCTGAATGCAGTAAGAACTATGGACTGTGAGGGTTGGCTTATGAGGGTGATAAAGAGCTTTGCTTGGACTGGGCTAGCAGTTTGTGTGAGAAGCTTGCTCTTATGCCCATGTCCTGAGAACTTATGCAGGGTTGCTTTGCATAGAAATGAACTGGTGTGAGCAGAGGGATATGACACAGAAAGAAAAATCTTTGGGTGAACTGTTACATGTTCAGCTGCAACTGAGAGATTACAGCCTTTGAGACTGACTGGGCTAGCTGACCTGTGCTGGGGCAACAGGAAGAATGTCGATTCTTTTGAAGGGGCCTGAGTGCTCAAGGAGTGTCCTGTTCTTCAAAGTCTGCTTTATTCCCCCCTAGATTAACAAATTGGCACCCTACCTGTTATTGTGGAGTGTAAGAAATGCTGGAAAGAGGGTCATTGAGTTTGCAACACAGTCTTGTGTTTTGGAAATGGCTATGGGCAGTGTGAAGCAGGTTTGCTGGATGCCTGCATGGAGACCCCATGAACCATGAGGATGAACCATGGCTTGCAGTGGAGACACAGTGGAGATGCTGAGACCATGAGATGGCTGCCACGGAGAGCTGCCGGCCCCAAATGAAGTTTTCCAGGACTGTGAGTAGCCTAGCTCGAGGGGTGGAATTGGAATGCCAGAGACTTGTTGCTGGTTAGGATTATCGGACTTGGAGATTTGTCACTGGCTAGAGTTGTTGGACTTGAAGCTACAGCGTTTGATGTTTGCCCTGGTTGTTTTAAATCTTGTATTGGTTGAATTTTTTATTGCTATGCCCAGTGCCATTTTTTCAGTATGAATATTTGTTCTGTGCCATTATTGGTTTTTTTTGAGGTTATTTTTTGGTATTATGGCTCAGTTAAAAGATCTTGGACTATGGGGACATATAAATATCATTGGAATTGATAAAAAAGTTTGGGACTTTTTTTTTTTTTTTTTTTTTTGTTTTTTCGAGGTAGGGTTTCACTCTAGCCCAGGCTGACCTGGAATTCACTATGGAGTCTCAGGGTGGCCTCGAACTCACGGCGATCCTCCTACCTCTGCCTCCCGAGTGCTGGGATTAAAGGCGTGCGCCACCACGCCCGGCTAAGTTTGGGACTTTTAAAGTTAAATGAATGCATTTCATTTTACATCGTGTATGGTTATCAGTTTATGGGGGCCAGGGACGGAATGCGGTGGTTTGATTCAGGTGTCCACCATAAACTTAGGTATTCTGAATGCTAGGTTCCCAGCTGATGGATATTTGAGAATTAATGCCTCCTGGAGGGAGTGTATTGTTGGGGCGGGTTTATGGGTGTTATAGCCAGTTTCCCCATACCAGTGTTTGGCACACTCTCCTGTTGCTATGGTTGATCTTATGTTGTCCAGGGGATGATGTCCACCCCCTCTACTCATGCCATTGTTTTCCCCTACTATCGTGGAGCTTCCCCTCGAGGCTGTAAGCCAAAATAAACCTCTTTTACCCACAATCTGCTCTTGGTTGGGTGATTTCTACCAGTAATGTGAACCTGACTACAACAAAGAGAATAAAGAGACTTTGTCTCATAGAGATTAAGGATACAATTACAGATAATTTTACTTGCACTTGAAATAAAAGAAGGTTAAAATGAGAAAAATAATAGACAATAAATTAAAGAGACCATAAGTATCAATTCCTTCTTACTCGTAGAACAAAGCAGAATCTTATCCAAGTGATCTCTGACACAGTTTACCAGTCAAGCAAATGGGCATATGTAAATATATATTTCATTTCCAGAAAATAATTTTGTAACAACTTTTTTTTCTCATTATGATTTTCAAAGAGATTGTACTCTCCACTGGAGTTCAGGATGGAAGGGGTGGGTCATTAGGTTTCTGCCTCAAGGAAACAGGTCTCAGCATGCCACCAGTAGAGCTCAAAGCAAAGTAATAAGGTCATCAATTATCTTGCCCTGGATGTAGTCTGAAACCCTAGGAGGTGAAATTTATACCTAGAATAAGATAAATTAGCTTTACATGGGATTAAGTAACATCATCCACAAAAGATAGGTGGTTTGAATGCCTGTCCAGTAGGATCTAGGAAAATGCTTCAAAGGACCCAAGAATAAAACCAACACTCTATTCTCTGAAAAATGGTATTCCTTCAATGCCTTTATGTGCATTTATTTCCTACACACCTGAACAAGACTTACTCACGACAGGTAAATTATCTCACCCTGGATATATTTATTGATATACACATGGGTGTATTGTCTGTGACAAATTTGCATAGAAGGACAAATACAAAACAAAAAAAGTATGTGAAACAACTTTGGCTAATATCAAATCTTAAAATTAATTTAATTAAAATAGCAAATATAACTATTATGTGTTCATTTAGGGTCATACACTATTATGTAAATGGAGGATGTAATCTGTTCTCAACTTTTCTGGAGCAGGATGGTCAGAATATTTCCGAAGAGTCTTAGCATGAAGGTCAATTCCCTGGAGTTGCTTGCTGACCAGTGGGATCTGGCCCCTACTAATTAGTTGAGAAGTAGTTATTTCCCTGGGGTCTCAGTGCTTAGCACCATGCCCCATCCTTGCACTTGTCACATGTGATTTACTTATCCTCTGTAACAACGCACTCTGTCCTCAGAGGGCTGCTGGGTTTTCATTCTGCTTAACATTGCTACTTCAAAGGGCCAGCCAATGAACAGAGGTCTAGCGGAGACTGCTTGTAATGGCATATGAGAGCTGGAAGCAAAAGTTTAGGAATTTAGTAATTCAGTTGTTAAGTACCCCATTACTAACAATGAAATTATGTAAGTATTAAGTCAATAAGCTATACTCAAGATAATGTCAATAAATATTTCCTAATAATTTTATTGCATTTCATTAGACTTATGTTCTTGAAGTTATTAACACCTACTTGGAATACTATATAGTGATGCACATCTCATACCAGGTGGACCTATAGAATTCATATTATGAAATTAACATTCATAGTATGAAAATAACAATGGCAAGTATACTTACGTGTACCACAAAAAACAGCGGATATTGCAAATCTAAGCCTCTAGACTCATAGCAAATATTCTTTATGCTGTAAATTAAAAGGAACAGAGCATAAAATGACTGAATACACAGCCTTTGGCACCATCAGTAGAAAGTTACTTGAAACCTTCATCCAACAGATGTAGGCAGTGAATTGATGGCAGAGACATCGCAAATGCTCAAAAAGCTTGCCATGTGAGAGTGGCTCCCTCACATCATCTTTAACAGGACACAAAAACACCAGAGAAGGACATTGTCATTTTTTTTAATTACACTGTTAGAAGTTTGTAAAGGCTTACAATATAGTAATTTGCTAAGGGTGATCTGACTAAAAGATGGTAGTCTGAATCTTCAACCAAGCATATTTCATGAACAGAAACTCTTCACAAAGAAGCTTGGGATATTGCCTTTATTCAAATTCCCAAGCCCAGCAAGTTAATAATGAGTATTGCTCAAGCTATATCTCAGAGAAGAATCACAAATATAAATGGTTGCATCTGAAAAATCATGAGGTGGTGGACATAATTTTCCTTTCAAGAAAAATAAATAAGAACTTATGAAGTAACAAATAAACACAAAATGCCTCTAGAGAATCCAGAAGGTTCAAAAGAATGAGTGGGTGGGAATCTCACCTTTAATAGCAGTGTATTACTTGTAAATGAAGTAACAGTAAAAAATAAAGAGTACAAAGCTATTTTCATGCCAAAGGGGTTTGATGAAAATTTTGCATATAATTGTAATTTTTCATCTTCCTCTTAGGGTTACATTATACCTGCAATAAAGAAAAAGGTGATTGTTCACAAGGAAATCATGCTGAAAATACAGTTTCCCCAGGAGCTGGTTCTAATGCCTATCTTTTAATCTTTACAGAATAAATGTGCAGCAAGCATTCATGCTAAATGCCAACGTGCTTGGAAACTGACATGTTGATTATCATGTTTGGATATTATTCATTTTATTTATCATTGAAAATACAAACACATATTCCCATTCTATAAATATTATCTCCATTGGAAAACTACTCATAAAAAAATCTGCATCTCTTTTTTGGCTACCAAATCCTCTGAAACTCATTGTAAATATACAGTATTCATTATAATAACATATTTTTTTTTTCAATACAAACAAAAGACTATTGGGAAGAAGGGGGAGGAAGGGGTGGAAGTTTAAACCAGTGGAAAGAGGCAATTAGAGTGATGTGGGCTTGGCAAAGCCCCACTGAACAGCAAGCTTGGGATTTCTCTTCTGCCAAACCACTCCAGGCTCCTTGGGGGTCTCATGCCTGTTAAGAGGGCTTCATTCCAATAAGTGTCCTCTGGAGTGAGAAGAAAATAAAGATGTAAAAAGAATTACCAAACTAAACGAACATGCAAATATACTCACAGGCACTCATACACATACTCAGAGTGGAAAACCCATTCTCAGGGAAATATTTGCCATTCAAGGTGATACTATTGACTGGAATGTGTAGATCCTGTATCTGCAGGTACAAATTAAGAAATAAACCAAAAAATAGTAAGATGTAAAGTGACATGATGTACCAAGCTTAAAGTTGAAAACATTATATTGATATGTTAATATGCTATCGCTCCTATGAGGATTATATTTGAAAAAGAAAGGTTTAATTTTCAGTTTGGGTTTTTATTTGTTGGGGTTGGATTCTGGAGATGGGAAAGATTTGAGTTATATAATATGATATGTTATGGTTAAAGGATATTCATAGAAACCAACCAAAATTTTGAATATACCACCCCCTAAGAAGGAGAATTATCCAATTTTACCCTAGGATGCTAATATCTTTATAACTACTAATATCAACAAAATAATATCACCATTTTCATAATCACCACCACCACCATCATCATCCACATCATCATCATCATCACCACCACCAACAGCAATTGCTGAATGTCACTAACCCAGACAAGAAGTTTCAGCCAGGAGAAATCTGCTAATTTTCATCTATATGTTAAGAGTTCTAGATGAATTGGAAGTTTTATTCACATTCATTGAAGGAACCACATTCAACTTCACTGGGGTGGGAGGACACATATTTGTGGCTCCTGGAAGAAATGTAAAAATGAAAAAAAATCAAAACATTTTTATTACAAGTCTAGTTGTAATTTTAGTGGTCATACAGAAGAGTTAATCATAAAAAGGGAAAATAAAGAGAAAGAAGACTATATTATATATTCACCATTATGTTCATGCTGTAACTGGAGGCATTGCTCATGATTCTATGTAGAAGCCTTGCGTGTTGGCTCATGGGACTGATTTTCCAAGCTATTGCACTCCATTTAACCAGAGCCACATAAAGTAAGAAATAATCACTCTTTCATGTATACCACCAGATAAGAGGATTCCAAGTGGCTGCTCTAATAATAAGATATTAATGTTTAAAATATATACATCTAGAGAGATGGGCCAGCAGTTAAAGGTGATTGCTTGCAAAGCCTCATGGCCTGGAATTAATTTCCAAGTACACACATAAAGCCAGATTCACAAAGTGCCCATGCATCTGGAGTTCTTTTGCAGCAGTACGATTTCTCGGCATGCCCATACTTAATCTCTCTTTCTCTCTCCCTTTCTCTCTCTCTCTTTCTCTCCCTCCCTCTCTTTCTGTCCAATTTTCTCTCTCAAATAAATAGGTAAAATATTTTAAAATTTTATTTTATTTCATAAAACATAACAGGTATTGCAATTAAAATGGCATAGCTTAGATTTTTTCTTTATATATTTTTATTAAGGAAAATATTTGTATGGACAAATAATGTGTTAGTAGCATAGTTTTCCTCCTCCCTGCCCCCATTCCTCTGAGGGTCCTCCTTAGTGGGATTGCTGGTATTCATCATGGGGTTGTGTGTTATGAGATGTGAGAGCAGCAGTCACTCATTGTAAGGGGCGGACAATGCCTCTGGACATTCCATTCCTCTTTGTGGCTCTTCCAATTTTCCCATCCACTCTTCCTCAAAGTTTCCTGAGCCATGGTGGGTGTGTTTTAAGTCTACCTTAGTCTCATGCTCTCAGCAGCTTCTGGATTTCTGCTTTGGTACATTTTAGGCATTAGCAGTTGTTAAATTATGTGGGTAATGATAATTATTTATTAGTCTTAATAAATAGAAAATATATAATAGGAATGTATTTAAACAATTCAGCATAAGATATGGTTCCATAAGAACTGCAGCTGTATAAAAGCAGGATTGTGCAGAACTTGGTTGTCAATAAAATGTTATTTCCTACCTTTTTCAGAAAGTGAATATTGGTTACAGGTATTATACTAAAGTATTAACATGAATTCAAAACCATTTCACCTCTTGACACCCCATCAAAGTGATATTTCAAAATATAAAAGTGACCAAGTTAATTGATTGAATAGTATTTCTTCTTTGGTAAGAACATTATATACCCTCTCCCCTCTTACCCTTCACTTGTTACTTTCTTATATGTGGGACTTTGAATCTAGCACTTCCTTCTACACACACACACACACACACACACACACACAGACAAACATATATATACCTCTTGTAAAATAATGTTGACAGGGGAATTCCAAAAACCTGCTCACTGTCAACGATGTTGCTACTTTTGTCCCTTTACCAAGTCCTCTCTTCATTCCTCTACAGGCTACCTTGGAGAAAGTGGCACAATCTGTTCTTAGAGAAAATTTAGTCATTCACTCTGTACAGTTTCCAGATTATTAAAAGATGTGATCAAATTATTCTGAAGACCTCATGGGACTCCTTGGCCAACAGCTCACTGTGCAGGCAACCCAATTCTGGGACTGGGTACTGGGATTTACCGATCAGAGTCCATGGTATTAAGGTTCAGGTTTATCCACCTTCTGTCCAGACTATTGGTGGTTATATTTTGTAGATTGCTAGGCAGGCTGAGAGATTCCATGGGACTGATTCATGTTGTCTTGACTTTTGTGTAACGCCCTCTCCATCATCCTGAGCTCATACCCCTCCAAGCCCCCTTCACATCTGATATTTTGTCCCTCACCTAACCTGTCAGGTGACTAATCCTCTCCTTTCACCCTATTTCTTTTCTCTCTTGATCTCATTCTAATTTTATGCCCATAATCCTGGTGCTTACTACCATTTGCCCTTATCTCCAAGTGATCCAAGTTAGGAAGCACAAATGAGAGTACATGTGCCATTGGTCGTTCTGTGTTGGTGTGACCTCACTTAGAATGATTTTATTCCAACTCCGTCCATTTACCTGTGAATTTTATTTTCATTTTTCCTTACCACCAAGTAGACTTACACTGTGCATAGGTACTACATCTTCAAAATCCACTATTCACCTGATGGGCATCTGTGCTAATTTCAATTCATAGCTATTGTGACTAGCACAGCCACAAACATAGTTGATCAAATATCTCTGTAGTAGAGAGTAGGGTCTTGAGGGTATATGCCCAGGAGTGTTATGGCTAAATCAAATGGCAGATCTATGTTCAACCTTTTCAGGAGTCCCCATACTGATTTCCACATGGTTGTACAAATTTGCATTCCTACCAACAATGGGAAGGGTTCCTATTTCCCTACAGTGCTGCTAGCATTTGTTTTCATTCATTTTTTTCTCGATGAATTCCATCCTAACAATGTAAGCAGTTGCCAACTCACTCTGCTACCTGCCAAAGGTAAAATTTAAGACTCTACTGCTTCAGATACCACATCTTGTGGTGACAGGACATCAGAATATCATGTTGGAATTGAAAGGGAAACTATGTCCCTCCTGCCTAGCTCTCATTGTACTGGAAAGCCCTATTGGAGCCACTGGAAGACAATGTTCACCAAGAGCATGTACACACTTGTGCAATAGTGGCATGTAGCCTATACAGGTAACCAACTGTTTTCTGATTGGATCTGTGGGAGAGAATTCATATCTAGTACTGGAAATCCTGTCATAATCCCATGGTCAGAAAACCCATGGTTCAGAGACAAGTCCTCATTGCTCTAGGAGAACAAAAGTAGGCTTGCATATCAAAAATACCTCAAATAATATTGCATACCCCCTTTAACATAAGCTTCTCTCTCTCTCTAGGTTGGAGAATGTTTTATCTTATAGATGGCAGAGAAAATGGATGAGAACTAAGATCCATTGATAAAACAAGAATATAGCTGACTGCCCACCATGAGGCATGACACCTCTCCCACATCTGTGAGAGCCCAGGAGAAACTGCAAAGGAAGCAACAACATGAATATTGTTTTTACTCCTAGCCTGACAACCAGCTCCAAGATCAGGGTGGCAGACATGGTGATCAATGAAAACCTACCAAAGAAAAATGCAGAGGTTACAGAGAACTCAACACTAAATCAGACTGAAAACAGACCTACCATAGCTCAGGGAGGAACATTGTACAAGAAAGGGCAGAAAGACTGTAAAAGCCATGAAATGGCTAGGAATACACTGAGGTATAGCCCCACTGCCACAACATAGGGACTGACTGAGGCATTCATGACCCTACAGTGAGTACCGCAATAACACTGATGAGGGCCTCCAGTGTAATGGCAGTCAGGGTGGGGAGATAAAATGTACTAATCAAAATGAAAAATAAAAATAAAAATAAATGCAAAAATATCCGACCACAATTTCTAGACTTACCCACTAGAATAAAAAATTGTTGAAAAAGAAAAGTTTGTGTTGTTCATTTGGTTTTCGCTAGTGCTTAGCACTTAGGCTTCAATGCATACTTTTTGGAAAAATCGACAAAAATAGGATGGTAAAAATGAATACATAACTTACCTGAAAATACGTAAGGATCCAGCAATAGGAAAATCACATTATATAAATATATACCTATACACATATGCCCATGTATGCATGTGCGTGCACACACACACACACACTTTGGCAGTTATAGTTACCTCATAGTTATCACATTTTGCTTAAAAAATACTGAATTATTACTAATACCTGTGAATATTATACTTGATGATCACACTTGATGTTCTAGGGTAAAGTCAGATATCTAAGAGATCATCAAATCAAACTGACAGTCCATACTCATTATGTATACTACATCCTCAATAATGTTCCTATCAAGAAACTATGATGATATTATCTACTGTAAGATTAAAGGTGTCTTTATCCTTTGAATTGTTTTTTTTTCTTTTTCTTTTCTTTTTTTTTGAGTGAGATACTACTATAGCCCAGGCTGACCTGGAACTAACTCTGTACTTCCAGGCAGGCCATGAACTCATAGCAGTCTTCTACCTCTGCCTCCCATGTGCTGGGATAAAGGCACCACACCATGTCATTTATCTCTCTCTCTTTTTTTTTTCTGTGAGCAATCACCCTTCCATTTTCTTCTATGCATATGTTTTACTGGTGTTGTTTGAGAATGCATCCCTGTCAGTTGCATGATCATCAGCATAGTGACAACACCATTGGAGAATTAGCATAACTATTTCTCCAAATAGTACCAGTGCTATGACTACTCTCAGTACATACTAAAATAATCATAGAAGATTACTAAAACATTGGAAGTAAAAATCTAGCATATCTAGCATGTCAGGTCAACAGTTTATTTGGTGCATTTCTTCTGTTCCTAACCTAAAATTTCCTGATTTTTTTTATTTTGTAAAAATTACTTAAATCAGAATCATTTATAAAATTTTAATACATATAATGTAACTTTTGCATTTTACACTTAAAGCAGCTGAAGTCCCAGCAAAGTTACACTTGTCCAAGGACACACAGTGCAAAGAAACAAAGTAAAAACCAAGAGTTCACAAGTTTTAACTGAATATTATTTTTAAATATATAGACTTTTTCAGCAATAAAAAATGAATACTGAAATTCAATAATCTCAATTTATACTATCTTAGTTCTTTCATTAAAATGAAATATAAATCTGGTATGTCCTCACTGCTTTTTTAATAGATGTGGTTAATCAGAGATATTTAATGGAAGAACGTAGGGTTTGGGAGGGAATTATTTCTTCTTTACAACCTGTTTCTTAGGGACTGTTTCTCTATATCTCTGTACATACACCTTTCTGAATGGATATCATAAAGATTATTCAGGACCAGTCAATACATCTATTGCCCACAAGTGGTCACTTAAGCACAAAAAATCATTCTAAATGGAGTGATTTATTATTTTTTTCTCAGTTGATAGTTTAAACTCAGATGACACGTTGTTATAATGTGTAGTTCTGATGCTATGTAGACATTCAAATGAAGATGGAATCATGTGTTTAATAGTTCTATATGTTAGAGACCTTTCTAAGCAGTTGTGGCATAATAGAATAACAACATGAAGGAATGAAGACCCGCACCTCTGAACGTTTGCAATCTATTGGATAATAAACCACAGACTTAATGCATAAGACAGCATATAACAATATAAAGACTTTAAAGTATCTAAGAGAGAGTTGAGAAATAAATTATAATATACAAATATATTAGAGGTGCATGGGATTTCTAAGAAGAAAGTCAGTATGGCATATTGAATGAATATTGGGAAAGAGCTTGTGGTAGCAGAAGTAAAGTTATAGAGCAGGAAAATAGCAAGGATAAGTCAGGAAGAAAATAGAAGAGCAGATCTTGTTTGTAAAATCTAGCAAATTATTCTTCTATAGGCCACAGTCATGGAACTTCTAATAATAATAGTTGGGAAACAAGATATTAACATTTATGCCCAAAAGAGTTTGAGGAATTATGAATCCAAGGAGGGGAAGGTACTATGAGTACAGGCCACATTTTCCACAATTTAAATCTTTTGCATTGCCTACTATGCTACTAACAAACCTCTGATTCAGGAGACTTATAAAAAGGACTGCAACAAAAGGACATGGATTAGATACCTTGTGTTCTAAATCAAAAATATGTTAAAATGTTGGTGTCTTGCAAATTTCCATTTAGCAATCCTATATCAGATAGCAACTCTCCCACAAGCACAGACCCAGAATCACATTCATATAAATACTTCTTGATTGTCAATAACAGAGGTATCTGAGATCTTCCATACATCATTAAGTACTGAAAAAATAATATTAAGGTTTAATTCTAATGGGCTAAAATAAAAATAAGAGTTCTTAAACTGCAAGAAATGCAATTCTTATAAAAATATAACTAGTTATCTACACTATCATATTGGCATAGGGGCAAATCTAAGCCACTTTGATCCATCAGTGGCTAGACTTTTGAAACCTAATAGTCGGGAAACACTATTGTAAGTTGAAATGGCAGTCAGTATTTAAGCTAAAAAATAAACTGTAGAAAAACCTACAGTCTCTCAAAACAGTAAGTGCCTTTATGAGAGTAGATGAAAAGAATTTAACTAGGCCTGTGTTAATATTTCTACAAAATAAAGACTGGTCCTGGAAGTTTGTTTAGCATATCTACAAATTAATTTGCCAAAACCTTAGACAGTCTTTTGCAAAACCAGTCAAGCTCAAAAAAAGAGAGAGAAAAATGGGTATGTCCAAGTTCAAGAGGTGATGCTTACACTAAAGGACATCTACAATGCTTGTAAAGTCTAAGTACCTTGAAAGGTCAAGACCTCATCACTTAGAGGATATCTTGATATACCATTAAAGAATCTACTTGGTGTATCTAAAGAATAATGACCAGAAAACATGACCTTCATTCTTATAGTTCACAGAATATTTTAAATTATAAAAGAATACAAGGTAACAAAGAAAACAAGGGATCCAATCACAAAATCCCCCTTATATGATCAAGGCAAGGGCAACTCAGAGAGATTACACAGAATTGTTTAAGGTTATAGAGTGACTGACAGAGGTGGGATGTGAATCTGGTCTTTTGAAACTCACTGAAGTTCCTTTCCCTTGATTCACACAGAAATTCCCTGGTAGATTTAATAGTACAGATTTAACCCAGTTCCTGATTACTAAGTATGACTGACCATTAGAAATATTCCACCTCCATAGGCTTTACATAGAAGTATTTTAAAAATATAGGATGGAGAAAAGGTATGTATCTGAAATTGGCAAAAATGAAATATAATATATCTGAAATATATATATATATATTTATTTATACATATATACATATATTTATATATATATATGTATATTCTGTATATTTATATATATATGTATATTCTGAAATATAATATATCTAAACAAAGCTAAAGTAAATAATTATTAGATGGAAACTCATCCTAAGTAGCTCTAAATAATTTTCACAGAAAGAGAGAGCAAGACAGAGAGAGAGATCACTCTGGGACCAAATTTTGAACTATTCATCTTTATTGGTCTAAAAATTTGCAAAAGCAATTATGTTTGCATGCATAATTATGTCACATAAAGACATGCCATTTGGCATTTAAAAATCTATTAACTGCTCACATAGCAAGGTGATCCTTTAAAATGTTGGGTGGCTATAAAAGTTTAGTCATTAATAATGGGTCATGTGAGTCAGGGAGGAGAGGAATGTCCATTCTGAAGCAATCTTAGCATATCCAAATATGGATACACACAAGGACAACTGATTGATTCACAGAGAGATGAACTACTGGATCTTGAGTCAGTACTTCAGAAGCTAGCAGAATATGTAGGAAAGCATTTCAGGAATTAACTAATTGGATTAACTGTGGTGGTTTTTGGTGCATCCTAATGAATTCATAAGCTGTAGATTATGATCATCAAATGATTATGGACACAGATGTGAGGAGACACCTTTCTTGTGCTAGTAAACATTTTTTTCCTGCAGATTATAACTGTATTCACATGGCTCCCTTCTTTAAAACAGAATATATTTGCAGGGCATTAGCAGTACACCTTTTTGCCCATGAATTTTATAAACAAAGATCTTAGGGGGGAAGAAAACAACATAGCTTTGAATAATTCTTCCAGGTAGGACAAAAATTGTTCTTCCAGAATTGTGTGCTATCTCCTCAAAACAAAACAGTGGGATATTTTGTTAACACAGTTTAACCCTATTAGACTTGTGCATGCTGTACAAGACTAAGGATGTGAATAGTTCTGCAAATACTTTGTGAAAGTATACCAATGGTTCTGAATTGGCAAGTCACATAGCATACAAGAGCAAAGCATATTATCAGATGGGGTGCATGGACTTAAAAAGTTCCATGGCCTCATCACCAAATACTTGATTCTAAACCCCTTCAACCTACCCTATGGAAAGTTTGTTTTGTACTCCTTAGATATGTATGTTACTTGGGGGTCCCCCAACATAAAAACTAGGAACACATTTTACCAATTAAGTTATTAAAACTGCAAAGAAATTCTATATCCTGAAATACAGACTAAAAGGTTGAACTGTCATCAGGTCCTTAGAGGGAACACCTGAACCACTGGGCCCTGGAGAGGGTATGATGAAGACTAACCTTTATCTTCCCCTGTTTCTCTCTCTCTCTCCCTCCCTCCCTCCCCCCCCCTCTCTCCCTCTTATCTCTTTCTCTTTTATATTACCTATCTTTTTCTTCCTTCTTTTCCTTTGGTGCTGGCCTCCAACTCCCAGTAACAGGATGTGGTGAACATCCACAGTGAGCTGTTGATCAGAGAGACGTACAAGTTGTCCCAAAAGAAGACACATTTTTGTCAGAGTACTTTATGACCCACCAAAGTTTAATGGTAAGACCCTACTGCCAAAGACATTGTATGCTGTTGGTACAGAACGTGGAGTGACCTGGCTGGAATCTGGAAAAGAGTCACTCTCCAGATAGTTAGCTCATCTAGTGCCAGAAGGTGCTATATGAGCAACTGGGGGGAAATGACCAACATCTGTCCAAGAAACACATGGTCTAAGCTACTCAGAAGCAAACAACCTGATGTGGTGCTCACACAAGGGCAATAGTGGCACACAGCCTTGGTGGGAAACCAACTACTCTTGAGATGGCTAATGGATCTACTCAGGGAAATGGAACCTATAGTTGGAACTGGGAAACAGGGCAGAACCATATCCAAAATACGAGGCTATTTTCCATTATTAAGCTCCCACCAGTCATGAGCTACAAGAGGACCTACACCTATTAAATTATCTCTAAAATAATAATGGTTATCTGATTTATCCAGTGCTGACTTCACTCTCTGTCGTAGAATCTGCTTCCCTTTTTCAGATGGATGCAGAACCTGAGTAGAGAATGAGCCCATCGCACCTCACCAGGGCCCCAGCTGAAACCATAGAGTAACTAGGAAAATGATCAAGAGTGCTGCTTTCTTGGTGAATCTGGTATGAGCATAAGGGTGAAGGAGATAGATACAGAGAACACTCAACTCCTACCAAACCAGATATCCAAAGACACAGAGACTCCCAAGACCTGATCGCTGATGTAGACCTAAAACAAACCCAACATGGCTCAGGGAAATTCACAGAAGAGGGGGTGGAAAGATTGTTAGAGTCACAAGTTAGGACTTTATGCACAGATACATTTCCTCTCCCCCTCAACTGATGGCTAACCCCACAATGCATGACCCACAATCCCCAATGAGGAGGGTCCCTTTGGAGGGAAGGAGGACAGAAAGGAGGCTAATAATGGTACCAACATGGCTGTATACACACTGTGTACTTAACTAATAAAAAATACTGCAAAGGAGAAAAGAGTTTTTTTTTTTTTTTAATGCAATTTGCCTTTGAATTTCCCAGTGTATCTGGAAAAATGTCTTCCTGTAGGGAATTTATGTATGCACCTTTAATGGTCTGCTCTCCCAGCAGCCAAAGTTGTCTTCTCAGGTGAACTCAGAAGTTCTTCATTGTCTAATAATTAAATCATATTCATAGGGACTAGAGAGGTGGTTCAGCAATTAAAGCTTTTTCTTGTAAAGGTTTGATTCCTCAGTGTATAAGTAAGCCACATGCACATGAGTCTGGAGTTCATTTGCAGTGGCAAGAGGACTTGGCATGGCCATACTCAAGTCTCTCACCCCTCCTTGAAATGATATGTGTATGAAAAAAAAAAAAAAAGATCTTAGTCACGTAGTTTGAGTACTTAGACATGGCAAACTTCCACGCTATGAAATGTTTGCCTCATTTTCATTCCTGCCAAGTTAATATTAACAAATAAAATAATAATAAATCCCCCCCAAATTTTAATGAATTTGTACCATATTAAGTGTTCTATTGTTTTTTAGAAGCTTAGTGGAATGGTTGAAGAAATATTATAAATCTACAAATTCTGGGTATTTATAATGATTACGAATAGCTATCATGGCTCTTCTCATACATTTTGACCATTATGCCCCACCAAAGTGTCAGCACCTGAGAGACCTCTTCCTGATTTGGAAAGCATGCCTCCTTGTGCTTAAATTCCTATTGTCACTATACTTAGTTCCATGGGATTCCCATCAGTACCGTCTAAAGTCTAGCTGTTCTAGGACAGTGAGATAGGGGGTTAAGAGACCAGAGAAAATATTCAGAAATTACGTGCAAGAATTTTCACAGGTGAAACATTAAACCATATAGAGAATATTTCAGGAATTGAGAAAAATTTCTGGAACAGATCTCTCTGTCCTCTGTCACCGTCTTTGTCTATTTGTTTCTATACTTCCTTCCTTCTCTCTCTCTCTCTCTCTCTCTCTCTCTCTATCTCTGTCTCTCTCTCTATTTCTTCCCACTTAATGTTGCTATCACCCTTTTGTCTTACACAAGAAAAGAAGATTGACAATCAGAAACCTTGACTATACTATATCAACTAGCACAAAGAATAAGTAGGGGAATTGGGTATTCATAACTTTTCATACCACAAGAAGACTTTCATTCAAGGTCTTGGTATTTATGAGATTCTTTCCTGTGTAATGAATGGTTTATAAGGGTAGTTCTAGATAAAAAAATTTAATGTGGCTAAATAATTATTAAATATATCCTAAAGGAAAAGCTTTAGACTTAAAGGAAGTTAAAATTTTTCACTACCTGTGGGAGTGAAAGTGGCAGTGTAAAATGTTGGCACTACTGTTTTCTTCATGACAACTACAAGAAATATTTCACTTAACTAAGGAGAAGACATATTGTTTAAAAAAAATACGACAAAGAATTAAATTCAAAGAACTTCACCATAAAATTGTTTTAATCTACTGAAATTTATAAATTCAGATTTTTTTCCCAAATGTGATTAATACCAAAATATTTTTGTTCAAAAAAATAAGAAAAAAGTGGTAATTCTAAGAAGGTTATCATCAAGATTTTAAGAAGCACTCTAAATTTATGTTAATGTCAGAAGTCTTTTGTTTCCCTGATGAATTTATGCTAAATCAAGGCAGTCCTTTAAGGGCTACAATGTTTCCCTCATTTCACCAGCATGTCATTGCCAATGATTTCTAAAGAACAGTTAGACTTAGCATATAAAATTTTGGTTCTTCTGAGAATTTAAATTGCTGAAAAGAGCTAAGTAAATGGAAATCAGTTTGTCCTTTTGGTTTCACTTAGAATCGTATGTAGGGAAATACACACATTTCAGTATAATTCATGATAGTTATGAAGTATGGGACAAAGTTTTAAAAGTAAATTAGAAGCAATTATTGATTTTTAAAAAGCTCACGTTATGCAACTGATTTCTCTCTCTCCTGCTCATTTCCTTATGTAAAAGAATTTAACCAAAGAAAGCAGCATTCTAATTCAATTTCTCCTCCGAAGTATATAATTTTATTTCATCATAATGGCTGCTTTTATTTCCAGGGTCAGATTTTATTTAAATTTCAGTCCATTAGGAACAAAAACTTGCCATTTTCTGATAAACAAAATCAGCAGGGGAGCCTCTTCAAAGAGAAATGTATTTCCATCGACCTTTGTTTTATTTGATCTAAATGACAGGTATACACCACTTTTCCTGTGTTTACTTTTAAAGATTTTGAAAAAAAGGAGGGTGACATTTTTAACAACAAAACTAGCAATCACCCCAGTAGTCCTGTGACAGGCAGATGGAAGAAATGATAAAAAGATGAAATCCATTGCTTTAGACCACCAAAGAGGTCTAATATGAGTCATTAACCGAAAACCGTTAATTTTCTTTTTTTCCCCCCTATTCTGACTGTTGTTTGTAAAAGTGTTCAACCTCTTAGGAATTGGAACATTTAACTGTTTCTTGCTATTTTGTAAGATGGAGGCCAAAGTATTAACAGAAAGGAATTAAGCAATATGTCATTGTATAAGTTAAAAAGTCTGTGCAATACAGGTAGAATTTTAGAACCCCTTAGTTTGAGCCTGATAATAGCCAATAAGAATGAACAGTAGTAATGTACATTAAAAATTAGACAAGGTTTCCAAAAGCAGTATCTTATTTCTTGGACATCCTGACAAAATATCTGAATCACACAAACTCAGTCATCTTCTTGAATGTAAAGAAATAAAACCCAGATCCTCTTTTCCAGTTGAAGACTGTGTGAATCTATGAAGACTAATAAAAATGATAATTTGGAAATGTAATTGTAATAGAATCAAGCAGGTTTCCAAAGTTGTCCAGCAAAATTTCAGTGTTAATAATTCTAAAAGATGTCCATTGGGATATGAAAAAGATTCATGGGCATCTGTATAATTTATTTTATTTATTTATTTATTATGGTTTTTGAGGTAGGGTCTCACTCTAGCCCAGGGTGACCAGGAATTCACTATGGAATCTCAGGGTGGCCTTGAACTCATGGAGATCCTCCTACCACTACCTCTCTAATGCTGGGATTAAAGTTGTATACCACCACGCCCAGCTTGTATAATTTATTAAATAAATTGAAACACACCTTTTCAACAGGAATTTAAGAATATGTCAACAAGCACTCATTATAACTAACAGATTGATTTAATATGCAGTACTTTGAATGAGCAAACTATTGTGTTTTATCAAAATCTTTTATTCTCAGGATCCTTATGTGTAAATGTTGAAAAAAAAATGCATTGGCTGATTCTTTAGCAGAGTTTTCTATTCTGAGAATTTATTCTCCCCTCTTTCTTTCTCATACACAAATGCAAATATAAAGCCTAGGTGATATAGAAGCATGTACAGAACAAATATTAAACTACACACACATACATGTATATATGTGTGTGTATATATATATATATTGAATATATGTGTGTGTGTGTGTGTGTGTGTTGGTTCATACAGATATATAGTTATATTCCTACTTACATGTACACATATGTATTTTTTTTCTCACCAGGAAATTCCATTGATTCACTGTGCTTTGGATTTTTGTAACCAACATTGAAAGCATAAATATTTCCCAGTCCTTCTAACATGGAAAATAATTAATGATATGCTTTAAAGAATAGAAAATTTTAATGTGTTTTCAATCAATAAAAATGTGTTACTTATTTTAAATGTTTGCTTTAGGCATGTTTACTTTTACCACTTCTGGAGTGGTTAACAATTTTATTTATAATTATGTATATGTGACTTAAAGCTATGGCTTTAAATGTGAAAGTATGAAGATGATTTCTGTAAGATGATCCAATGTGGGTTTACTTATATGAGAGAAGATACTGAGAACAATGGAAATTACATAAATTCTTTATATATGATGTATTAGTGGAGTTTTCAAGAAGCTAGATATAGCTTTGCTATTTCTTTTGAAAATGAAAATGGAGCCGGCATGGTGGCACATGCCTTTAATCCCAGCACTTGGGAGGCAGAAGTAGGAGGATAGCTGTGAGTTTGAGGCCACCCTGAGACTACATAGTGAATTCCAGACAGCCTGGGCTAGAGTGAAACCCTACCTCGAAAAAACAAACAAAAAAAAAAAAAAAGAAAAAAAGAAAAAAGAGAACAAATAAGTTGTTCCTTTAGCTAAGGCCACTTTACAATGTATATATTACTGTTTACGCTTAGTTGTAATCAGGTGTGCAAAATTATGCAGGATCTCTGGTAAAAATATGTCCACTTTGCAAACCTATTCTTCTAAGCTATTCTCTCATCTAAGCGATTATACAAATACTACACTAATCAACTGATATTTAATTTTCATTAGCCTTTTCACCATATATACAGGTAGTACTTCATGAACTCTAATTTTAAATTTTTAGTGAGAGGTCTGATTGGAACTCTAGCTTTTTTTTTTTCTGTTTGATAATATTCATGTCATTTGGAAAAAATGGTTAACATATGATAAAAGTTGAATCATTGAAAGAACAGTGGTAAAGTTCATAGTTTTAAAACATAATGAGAAAAGTACCTGGCCGAAAAAGTTATATTCCTCTGAAAATTTTATTGTATCTTACAAATAGGAAAAGAGCATGATCATTAACATATAAGCTGAGTAGAATAGGATATATAATTTATGATATGATATTATAATGAAATATCTAGATAATCTGAGGGACTGTTAAAGTTGAACTTAATACATTTTACATCATGAGATGGACATGGGTTTATGTGAGCCAGAAACAGGATATGGATCTTTGAATGAAAAATGCCCCACATAGACTCAAGCATTTCAGTATTTAATTCCCAGGTGGTGGTGCCATTGGGGAAGGTTGTGGAACCTTAGGAGGTAGAGCCATGCTGGCGGAAGTTTGTCACTGGGAGCACGTCTTAATGTGTGACAACCAGTGCCTTTCTATATATTCCCTCCTTAATAATATGACAATGTTACATGAGGTTCCTGGCCCCGCCATGGTTCTCCTGTCATGATAGACTCTATCCTCTCACACTGTAAGCTCAATTAAACCCTTTCCTTCCATAAGTTGTTTCTGGTTGAACATTTTTGCTCAGAAATGCGAAGGTAAGGGATATAACCAGACTTTATGAGGCTTAGGCAGATGGAACACAGCATGTTCCAAGAAGTCTTGGATTATATAGAAGGAAGAAGGTCAGCCTAGGCTTTAGAAAAAACTCTCTTTTTTTAAAAAAAGCACCAGGTGAGGTGCCAGTGTGTTTGGTGTCTGAGTGTGTTTGGGACCTATGGCTCAGTCTGAGTGAAGTGTCAGCAAGCTGTGACCAGATGAGCACCACTGTGTTTGGAGTCTAAGCATGTTTAGGTCCTGTGGCTCAGATATGGTGAGGTACCAGTGTGCTGGAAGCCCTTTGCAGTTATCCTGGCATTGCTAGAAGAAAACACTCAACCAAGAGCAGCTTGTAGGATGTAAGGGTTTGTTTTGACTTACAGACTCAAAGGGAAGCTCCATGGTAGCAGGAAAAAAATAATAGCACAAGCAGAGGGCAGACATCACGTCCTGACAAACATTAGGTGTATAACAGTAGCAGGAGAGTGTGCAAAAAGCTGGCAAGAGGAAGCTGGCTATAATACCCATAAGCCCACCCCCAATAATACACTGCATCCAGACAATATTAATTTCAAAATCACCATCAGATGGAAACCCAGCATTTAGAATACTTAAGTTTATGTGAGACATCTGAATTAAACCACCAAATTCCACCCATGGCCCCCATAAATAGATAACTATATATGATGTAAAATGCAATGCATTCATCCAACTTTAAAAGTTTCCATAGTTTTTTGTTGTTGTTGTTGTTTGCTTTGTTTGTTTGTTTGTTTTGTTTTGTTTTGTGTTTCAAGGTAGGGTCTCACTATAGTCCAGGCTGACCTGGAATTCACTATGTAGTCTCAGGGTGGCCTTGAACTCATGATGATCCCCTACCTCTGCCTCCTGAGTGCTGGGATTAAAGGCATGTGCCACCACACCAGGCTAAGTCTCCATAGTTTTTTAATCAATCCTAATGATATTCAAACATTCCCATAGTCCAAGATCTTTTAACCGAGCCATAATACCAAAAATATCAAAAAGTCCGTACTAGCACAGAATAAATATTCATACTGCAAAAGATGGCTTTGGTCATAGCAGAGAAATTTTCAACCAATACAAGATTTGTATAGGACAAACATCAAGCTCTAGCTCCAAGTTCAGCATCTCCAGTCAGTGACAATTCTCCAAGTCTGATAATTCAAACCATTGGAAAGTCTCTGTTGTTCCAATTCCGCCCCTCCAGCTAGGCAACTCACAATCCTGGAAAACTTTATCCAGTGCTGGCAGCATTCCTTTTCAGCCACACATAGTCCTGGCATCTATATTGGGGCTCCACTGCAAACCACAGTTCATCCTAATGGATCCATAGTGTTCTCATGCAGGTAATCCAACAAACCTGCTTTACACTGCCCATGGCCATTTCTAAAATATAAAACGCATTGCAAATTCAATGATTGACTCTTTTCTGCATTTGTTATCCTTCCTAATACCAGGTAGACTAGCAAATTGTTAATCAAGGGGTAATAAAGCAGACTTTGAAGGACAGGACACTCCTTCAGCATTCAGTCCCCTTCAAAAATCTCTGCATTCTTCCTATTGTTCCAATGCAGGTCATCTGGCCCACTCTCAAAGCTTGTAATCTCTCAATTGCAGCTGAACAGGCAGCAGTTTCAGTTCAAGGGTTTCATTTTTTCTGTGCCATGTTCCTCTGCTCACACTCATCCATTTTTGAGCAATGCAACCCTGCACACGTTCTCAGTACATGGATTTAACAGTAAACTTATACAAAGTGCTTCTAGCCCAGTCCAGGTAAAGCTTTTTCTTATCCTCATAAGCCAAACCTCACAACCATAGTTCTTACTCCATTCAGGTCTTTCAACCCTGACAAGAATAGCCCATAAAGCTGTACTTACAGCACTGCAAGGCTGTAAGACATAGTAAGCCATGATTTCAAGTTTGTCCACATCTTCCTGCAGGGCAGCTCCAAAAGATCAAAGCCATAGTCAGGTTTCCAGCAGTAATGATCCCACTCCTCTGGTGCCAACTCTATTGTTACAGTCAGGTTCAGTTTGCTGGCAGGAAACAACCCAACAAGAGCAGTTCATGTATTATATAGTAACACAATGTGTTAAAGCTAGAAATTAATAAGATAAACAACAGAATTAACACCAGCTCCTGGAAACTGAACAACACACTATTAAATAATGAATGGATCATATAGTCAATCAGAAAGGAAATTTTGAAATTTCTAGAACTTAATGGTAATGAAAACACAACAAACCAAAACTTATGGGGCAAAATGAAGGCATTTCTAAGGGGAAAATTCATAGCAATAACTACCACTTAAACAAAGACAGGGTGATCGCAAACTAACCTAAACATTCACCTAAAAGGCATAGTAAAAACAAGAACAATTCACCCTAAGAGTTCCAGAAAAAAAAATAATAATAATTAAAATCAGCCGCACATGGTGTAGCATGCCTTTAATCCCAGCACTTGGGAAGTAGAGGTAGGAGGATCACCATGAGTTCAAGGCCACTCTGAAATACATAATGAATTCCAGGTCAGCCTGGGCTAGAGCAAGACCATACCTTGAAAAACAAAAAACAAAAGACACAAAACAAACAAACAAAAAAATTAGAACAGCTGGGCTGGAGAGATGGCTTAGCAGTTAAGCGCTTGCCTGTGAAGCCTAAGGACCCAGGTTCGAGGCTCGATTCCCCAGGACCCACGTTAGCCAGATGCACAAGGGGGCGCACGCATCTGGAGTTCGTTTGCAGTGGCTGGAAGCCCTGGTGCGCCCATTCTCTCTCTCTCTCTCTTTCTCTGCCACCCTCTCTCCTTGTCTGTCGGTCTCAAATAAATAAAAATAAACAAACAAAAAATATTTTTAAAACATCAGAGAAGATATTAATAAATTGAAAACAATTAAGAAAATGGTTAAAATTAAGAGCTGGTTCTTTGAAAAACTAAACAAAATTGATAAATCCCTGGCCAATTTGATCAAATGAGAAGAAAAAGAACATTCTCAGATTAACAAAATTAGAAATAAAAAGGGAGAGGTCACAACAGATATCAATAAAATTGGAAGAATCATCATGACATATTTTCAAAGCCTCCACTCCAAAATATTGGATAACTGGAAGGAAATAAATGAATGTGTATGCACATAATACCTACCAAAATTAAATTCACAGCAGGAAAATTCCCTAAACAGACATATTACAACCACTGACATTAAAAGTATAATCAAAACCTCCCCCAAAGGAAAAGCGTAAGACCTGATGGATTCTCAGACAAATTCTATCTAACCTTCATTATAGAACTAAATCCACTTTTCCTCAGTGCTTTTTCACATAACTAGAAATTATTAATGCCCTCCAACTCCTTCTATGATGCTACAATTACTCTAATAACAATGCCAGATATAAACAATAAAACTATAGAACTATATCCCTGATGAACTTAAATGCAAAATCCTCAACACAAACCAAAATTTTCATAAAACAAATTCAATAAAACATCAGAGATATTATCTACTTTGGTCAAGTAGGCATCATCCTAGGGATGCAGAGATGGTTCAACATATGGAAATCAACTAACATCATATATCACATAAATGAATGTAAATACAATAACCACATGATCATTTAAATAGATGCAGAGTAGGCATTCAACAAAGTACAATGGCACTTCATAATCAAAATCCTAGACAGAATAGGCACAGGGGGTTTATATCTCAGTATAATAAAGTCTATATATAAGCCCCTAAATCCCAAATCATATTTAATGGGAAAGATTCATAGAGTTTGCATTGATACTGGGAACAAGACATGGTACCCACTCCCACCACTGGTCTTCAACATAATTTAGAAATCCTAGCCCAAGAAATAAGACAGGAGAAAGATATAAAATAGGATACAAAGCATATACAAGGGTAATGAATTAGATATAAAAGGGAAGGGATTAAGGCAACCTAGCCCTATTTGCTGATGATATAATCCTATACTGGAAGACTCTACAATAAAACTTCTGAAGCTGCTTCAGCAAAGTGACAGGGTACAAAATCAACACACTAGAATCAGTAGCCTTCCTATATTCAAAAGACAAATATACAGAGAAAAAAAAATCAGCAAGGGTGTCCCATTTTCAATAGATGCAAAACAAATCAAATACCTTGTTATAAAACTAACCAAGAATGTGAAAGACTTATAACAAAAACATAAAAAAAAAACACTCAAGAAAGAGGAAGACATGAGAAGATAGAAAGACCTCCCATGCTTATGGATAGGTAGAATAAATATTGGAAAAATGGCAAGTATACATATATACATATATATATATATATATATATATATATATATATATATATATATATATATTCAATGCAATACTAATAAAAATCCCAGTATAATTCTACACAGAAAGAGAAAATATCATGGCAAAATTCATAAGGAATAGTAGAAGAATAGTAGAAGGCCTTGGATTTCTAAATTATCCTTAGTGTGGGGGGAACCTCTGCAGGTATCACCATACCCACTTTAAAACTGTATTCCAAACCCAGAGTAACAAAAACATTATTGTACTGGCATAAAATAGATATATAGACTAATGGAACAGAATTGAAGTCCCAGCCTTTAGTTGAAGTAACTACACCTACTTTATCTTTGACAAAGGGGGCTTACAATATACACTGGAGAAAAGATAGTATCTTCAACAAATGGTTCTAGAAAAATTGGATAACTACATCTAGAAAAATGAAAGTAGACAAACTCCTCTCACCATGTACAAAAATGAACTCCAGATGGATTAAAGAATCTAGTATAAGAACTGAAACTCTTAAGTATGTGGAGTAAAATGTAGGATAAATTCTTCCATATATAGGATTGGAGAAGGACTTCCTGGACAATACCCCAAGAAATTAAACAATAATCACTCAGCCAGTGGGATTTTGTACAGACAAACAAACCATAAACTGAGCCAATAGTCTACCCACAGAATTGGGGGAAAATCTTTGCCTGCAAAACCACTGAGAGAAGCATAATATCTAGAATTTATAAGAAAATAAAAATAAAAAATAAACTAAGCAATACAAAAGTCAAACAATCCATTCAAAAATGGGGCATAGAACTGCATAAGGAATTCCCAAAGGAATTAATACAAATGGCTAATACTAACTTGAGAAAATTTCCAACTTCCTTAAACATCAGGGAAATGCAAATAAAAAAAAAATACTATGAAATTACACCTTACTCCAGTCAGGATGACAAGCATTCACTGCTGGTAGAAGTGCAGACTTGAACAACAACTATGCAATCAATACGGAGACTCCTGAAAAAGATGAAAATAGAGCTACCAACTGATCCAGCTATTCTTCTACTGGACATCTATCGTAAAGTCTCCACTCTTCGCTGCAGCAACATTTGCTTAAGCATGATTATAGGTACTCAATTCACTATAGCTACAAAATGGAATCAGCTCAGAAGCCCATCAGTTGACAGATGCATAATGAAGGTGTGGTATATTTACACAATGGAATTCTACCCAGTAATCAGGAAAAATGATATATTTGTAGGAAAATGGGCAGAGTTAGAACAGACCAAAATAAGCAAACTCACACAACACAGAATGACAAATGCTGCATGTTGTCCCTCGTCTGTGGTTCCTAACCTGGAACAGTTTGTGTTGCAAGCATACCTGACAAAAAACACTAGGGACAGATAAGAGGGTTGGATGGGCTTGGGGAAGTAGAATGGGTTGGTAGAGGAAGATACACATAGAACTAAATGCAAAATGAATTGGTATCATAGAAAACTTCCTCCTGGATAGTAGAATAAAAGATACAACTCTCACTAACCTTTGGCTAATAGAAGGACTACATCCATCAAATTCTTCCCAAATTAATAATGCTAAACCCATTTAAACTGTCCTGACTTCATTCTTCATTGGAGAAACTGCTTTTCTTTTCCAAAAGGTAGAGATCCAAGAACATAAACTACCCCGAACACTTCAGCCAAGCCCCAGCTGAAACTCCACAGGAATTGGGGAGATGAGTAAGAATGCAGCTTCCAAGGTGGGCCTGACAATCTGTGCCAGGTTGAAGGAGACAGGAGCTAAGGACACTCAACACCTACCAAAGCAGAGTTCTACATGGTCCTAAGTTCTCATCACTGAAGTAGACTTAAAACACACCCAGCACTGCTCAGGGGATTTTACAGAAGTGGGGGTGGAAAGATTGTAATAGCCACAGGTTGGAACATACTTACAGGCATTGCCTCTCCCCAGTAACTGACTGCTGCTCCCACAAACCCATGATCCCATGGGGAACAACTGCAACCCCACTGAGGAGGGCCCCCAGTGTAATGGTGGTAGGGACAAGGGAAAGGATGGTACCAACACATGATGTATCCATACTAAGTATGTCCACAATTAATAAATAAATACAAAAAAGATATAACTCTCAATAGGAGGATGAGGGGATCAAAGAAGGGCCATGAAGAAGGTGGGGTGAAGCCTGACCCTAAAACTTTTGGCTCTAGCTTGTAAGTCACAGTATCAGAAACCAGTTACAACCTATATTGAGCTGTTGATAAGGGACCTTTGAGGACCCCAAAACAAGACAAGCTTCTCTAAAAGCACTTTATTACACACATGAGGGAAAAGGTAAAACCCTATTTCTGATGATATCACATGCTGTTGACATAGAACATCAACAGATCAGGCTGAACTCTGGAAGGAAGCCAGTTCCCAGATGGTTAGCCCATATAGTACCAGAAAGTGCTACATGAGCTACTGGGGTAAAATGGCCAACAACTTGTCAGGGACACTGCTGTATGAAAGCAACCAGCCTAACAAGATGTACGTATCTGTGCAATGGTGGCACTTGTCCTTGGTGGGTAACCAATGGCTTTCTGACTGGCTAAGAGATATGCTCAGTGGAAAGTAACCCATAGCAGGAACTGAGAACTGAGTCATATACTTATGGAAACCAAGATTATGGACTTCAACAAAAAAGCTCCCACTAGTTTTTAGCCGAAAGACAGGCTTTACTTATTAAAAAAAAACTCTCTAACAATGTTTATCCCCATACACCTGTGTTTTGGAGAATCTGTTTTTTGTTTTTTTGTTTTTGTTTTTTTTTTTTTTTTCCTTTTTCAGAAGGCAGAGAAAACCAAGGAAACCAAAACTTATCAATGAGACAAGAAAAGATAGCTATAACAGGGTAATGGAGACAGGCATTGAAGATTCTCAAAACACAGCAAAACAGAAATCGGAAGGTCCTGATAGCACAACACTAAAGTAGACTTAAAACACACCCACCAAAACTCAGGAAATTTTGTGGAAGTATTGTAAAACCCTCAGAGTGGGAAGGAATATTCAGAGTTATTCCTGTCCCTGCCCCCCACCACGGTGACTGACTGTTGCTCGAACAACTCATAAGCTACAACCCCATGGTGAATACCAGAAATTCCACTGATGATGGCCCTCAGTGGAATGGGGCCAGTGAGGAAGAAAATGATGGTACCAACAAATGATGGGTCCATCAAAGTTTCAAATTAATAAATCAAAATAAATAAATAAATAAAATAAGGCTGGAGAGATGGCTTACTGGGTAAGGCACTTGCCTGTGAAGCCTGAGGACCCAAGTTTAATTCTCCAGGTCCCACGTAAGCCAGATGCACAAGGTGGCACATGGATCTGGAGTTCGTTTGCAGTGGCTAGAGGTTCTGGCATGCCAACTCTCTCTCTTTCCTCTCTCTCCCTCTCTCTTTCTCTCTCTCTTTCTCTTTCTCTCTCCCCCTCTGTCTCAAATAAAAAAGTTTAAAAAATTAAAATAAATAAATAAAAATTGCAATGATTGCTGCCTCTTAGTCTTAGTAAATTCATATACTTAATTCTTAACTCTTCCCTATCTGAAATAAAAGGATTAAACAAATGGTGGTACCCTAAAACAAAGAATAATAGTCAACAGTAAGATTACACATTTTACAATGCCAATAAATAAATTTTTAAAACAGCAAAAGCTATGTCTGTAGTCTACAATATGGAAAATAATATGAAATGAAATACATTAAATTGTAAAAAAAATATAAGAAGACTTCCTGGCATACTACATGATTTCATTTTTTTTTATTTTTTATTTTCTTTATTAGTCAGTTCTGTATTCAGCAAATACAGTCAGTTTGGTACCATTATTAGGCTCATCCATTACCTACCCCCTCCCCTTGGCCCCTCCTTGTTGAGGTATATGGGTCATGCATTGTGGAGTTAGCCCACAGTTATGGGTAAGCTAAATGTCTCTGCATATCATGACCCAACATGTGACTCTGACATTCTTTATGCCACCTCTTCTGCAAAATTTCCCTGAGCCATGTTGGGTTCATTTTTGGTCTGCTTCAGTGATAAGGTGTTGGGGGCCTCTGAGGCTCTGGCTCTCTGATTTGGTAGGAGTTGATTTTTCTCTGAGATGATCTCCTTCCCCCTTGTGCTGGTATCCGATTCATCAGGAAAACATCCCCCTTGCTTGTTTCTCCAATTTTTCTTAGTTTCAGTCAGGGCCCTTTTGAGGTATGATGGGGTGGCTCTCTCCTTAGGATCTACATCAATCTGAAAAAGAGAAGCAGATTCTCCAATGGAGAGTAAGTTAGCACCAGGACAAATGAGATAACCCTTACTTTTTTTTTTTAATAGAGAATTTAATAGGTGTAGGCCCTCTTGTAGCCCACAATTGATGGTAGCTTGATATTGGAGAGTGGGCTTATGTTTGGATCTGGTTCTGACTTGTTTCCCAGCTCCAGCTATGGGTCCCATACCAGTGAGGGGATCAGTTAGCCAAATTGAGAGCAGTTGGTTCCCCACCATGGCTGTGTGCCACCACTGCACTTGTGTGGGCATCACAACAAGTTATTTGCTGCTAAGTAGGTTAGACCATGCGTTGCTTCCATAGATATTGGTCAATTTCCCCCAGTCACCCATGTAGCACCTTCTGGCACTCGACGCGCTGATTGTCTGAGGACTGACTCTCTTCCAACTTCCAGCCATGCCATTCTAATTTGCATGTCAATCACATAAGGTATCTTCAGCAGTAGGGTCTTACCACTAGCCTTTGGTGGGTCATCAAGTACTCTGACAGAAATCTGCCTGTCTTTTAGGAAACCTTGTAGGTCTCTCTGATCAAAAGCTCATTGTGGATGATAGCCCCATGCTGGATCTGGGAGTTACAGGTCAGTGCCCACTAAGAAAATGAGGAAAAAGATAACTAATATACAAGAGTTAGAGATAAGAGAGAGAGAGACAGGGAGAGGGGAAGTGAGGGAGGGAAGATGTAGGAGATTAAGGTTAGTCTTAATCTTACCCTCTCCAGTGTCTTGTGGTTCAGGTGTTCCCTGTAAGGGCCTGGTGAAGGATCAGCCATTTGGTCTGTCTTTTAGTAAGTAGAAGATTGTGGTACCATTGCCGTTTGGGTCTAGATTTGTGTTTCCCACCCCTTTGATGCCCTCCCCTCCCTCCCCTTCCATCCTAGTGTCTAGTCTAGGAGATGCTTGCTGGGTATGTAAGGTATATTCGGTAGATTCAGGTTAGGTGCTGTAGATGAGTGAGACTATGTGGCGATTTTTTTTCTGTGATTGGGTAAGTTCACTGAGAATGATCTGTTCCAGGTTCAACCATTTTTCCTCAAATTTCATTGTGTCATTTTTTCTTACTGCTGTATAGAATTCCATTGTGTAGATATACCACATCTTAGTTATCCATTCTTCTAGTGACGGACATCTGGGTTGATTCCAGCTCTTAGATTTCATTTTTTTAAAAAAATTCTTAAAATGAAATTTAAAAAATATACAAATGAAAGGAAAAGCATGGCTGTGTAGCATGTGGCTTAAAAGATAAATGTTAATGATCACTATTATGAAAACACTGTGTAATATCTTGACAATGGTGGGTGAAACTATGCATATGTTAACGTTTCATAGGACTAAATGCAAAGACTCATAGGTATGCACAACCTGTGATATCAGAGAAATAGAAACAGCATGAATGGAAAATATAATTGTCAATTTCTTGATCGTGCTGGTAGACTATAATTTTATAAGATGCTATCATGGAAGCAGCTAGTTAGAGGACATATGAATCTTCATTCTTGCTATTATATGAGGATATATTTAAGTAAAATATTTAATAAAAATTACACAAAATTACATTTTGTTTAAATGTGCAAAGGTATGTTTTATAGTAAAATATTGTTATCATTAAACAAGAATGCTAAATAAAACTTGCACCGGTAATTCTGATGTGTTAGTGAGTGCTCTGACTGAATCACTATATGGAACATAAGATAATAAAGCAGGGCAGCATATTTAAATCTGGCAATTGTAATATTGATAATAGAAGGCCTTCAGTATAATTTTTGTGTTATTTTTTTCTTTAAGAGAGAATGGAGAAAATCCTTTTTGTTTCTTAAATTTTTATTTATTTATTAGAGAGACAGAACAAAAAAGATAAATAATGGGCATGCCAAGGCCTCTAGCCACTGCAAATGAACTCCAGGCACATGTACCACCTTCTGTATTTTGCTTACGTGGGTCCTGGGGAATCACACCTGGGTCCTTAGGCTTCATAGGCAGGATCCTCAACCACTGTTTAAGGCAATGATTACATGAGATACAGCACAAATGTAACTCTTCAGTCTATCCATAACTTTCAGCCAGAATTTATATAATTGACTAAAATTGTCTCTCTTTTATTTTACACACACACACATGATGTATTTTAGCATATTTACTCCACATTCCATTCTTTTATTCATACTTGCTATCTTCCTTCATTATTCTACTTCCAAAATAGTCTCCCTTTTAGTTTTATATCTTTTTAAAAAATATGGAATGCACAAATAAGAGAAAATATATTTTTCATTTTGGTTCTGCTTATTTTGCTTAATATGATGATCTGAAGTTTGATCCACATTCCTGAAAATGATATAATTTTGCTCTCCCCTGTAGCTGAATAAACTCCATTATAAACAGAGCTACACATGCAACCATTTTTTTTTAATCATGGCACTATCCACAATAGCCTATTTATGAACCAGAATCAGTGCTTATCATCAGAAGAGTGGATAAAAGTATCTTTATTTGTACCTATGTATAGGTTAATTATGCATCTCTTAGCCCTGAATTACATTTTTCTTATACAAAAGGTAAATATCTGTATAACCCTACCCATGATAGTAGAGTCCAGGAATAGAAATTATGCAATTAATATTTTTTGAATGAAGAAATAAATAATAAATGAATAAGTATCAAAGATTAAAGAGGTAGCTTTAATATACAGGAAAAGTTTTTCTTGAACATTTATTCATTAATTATTAATTGAGCACTTATTACTAACTTCCATAAAAAGAGGTATATTGGTCTATTTTGGGGGGAGAAAGATCAGTATTGTATATTGCTAAAAATAATTTCAGACTTATGAACATATATAACAAATGTTGCATGTTTGCTATATGTCAGAACCTCTTTAGAGCCTGTAGATACAGCTGTGAAGATTGATAAATCCTCCTCACTCTTAAATTTATGTTTCAGAGTATACAATGAGAGTGCTACTTGCATGGACCAAAAGTCTCATGAAGACATTGGATATCAGCATTGATAGAAAGAAAATAAATGAAGGCAAGTAGAAAGTAAGAGAAATTTAGAATAAAGCACTTAGTTATTTTGGCAGGTTTCTCCCAATCAGTCATGTTAATTTCTCACTACTGCATTGCAAGGTGGATCTGCTCTTCATATTACACAGAAACTCTCTGTCTATGTCCATGCTTATACTGTGAGGATAAAAACTGGGGTGACTCACACAGTTTAAAAGTGTCTGTTCAGGAATGGCTTAATACAGCAAGTTGCACTGATTTGTACAAATTTATATTAATGAGTGGAAAACAAAAATAAAGGAAGATATTTGTAGATAACTTGGATCCATCCTATGTTCAATTACTTCATAATACTGACAAACTTATACATTTGTTGTATGTACTCAACCTAGAAGGGATACTATACACCATCTAACTTTCATATTTTTGAAATAATAATCACATATTTAAAAGGTTTATACTTTTTATAATAATGTAAATTATATTTGATTGTGTAAAACTTAGAGAAATTTCACTTAAATACTTTATGCATCTTGATTTTAGTGGTACGTATTTTCCTGTTTTCTTAACCTCTGAAACATTGTACTTAAGGATATATGTTTGAAATCTGCAATGTTAGAAACTCAAGTAATAGATGATGTTATGAATTCTGTCCATAGACAAGATGGAACATTGAACATGTATATATGAACATATCCATCCATGTGTGCACATAGGTTCAGCATGTATGAATGCATGCAGAGAGACAGGGTGATTCACACTGAGTAAATCATATTACCTTTTACACCATCGTCATGTTCCTTACATACTCAACTTCACATTCAAATAATTTCAACTATTCCATAAATTACCCTAAGCCTCATCACATTCATTATAAATATTAACTGTACTCTTAAAGAGTTCATATGTTCTATTGATCCAATAAAATGGGCAAAACATGATTATGAACCAAGAAAATGAATAGAAAATGTGGAATAAATGGAACATAAGCTAAGATTGCAAAGAGGGTTTAGATCATAAAGTATAGCTTAAAAGCCTGTTTTTGTCATTTTAAGATTTGCTTTATCACACAAGGAACTCCTCTGAGTCCTTTTTATATTCTTCATAAGGTTTTGCCCTAGATTTTGTGGTACCACCTGAGGTTCTTTCTGTCACTTTTTTTCTTTGTATTTAATATGTCCCTACCTTTTTGAGACCAGGTGTAAAAGCTTTGGCTACTCTTAGTCTTGCCTACAACAGTTGGCCAGCTTTCTGTATTCAGGACAAAACTCAGTTTAGATATGTATTTTATTCCGAATAAAATCTCAGGTCCTTCATTGTGAACAATGAACAGGAAAAGTAATACTTAAGAATTACTTTGAAAGTGAAGACAGAAATTTGTAAGTGAAACTTCAGCAGGACTTTGGGAATTATACCATGGTTGGTAAAGTGAAATAAAAAAAAAATCTCAAGAGACACAAAAGTCAGAAGGCACAGAAATAACCCTAACTATACTTTCCATTAGAACCATGTCTGTAGCAAACATATCTTTGACCCATTCCATGTGACCCATTATCTTATTTAGATTTTACAAAGCACTCAGTCAGGTAAGTTCTTAGTTCTGTAGTGGTTTTTGGTACTTTTGGTTTCATTATAAATAATTGTATTATTTATTTTCTTGTTTTGTTTAATTAAACATTGAAAAGTGAATGTATGCAAATTTTTATGCATATCTTTTAAAAATTATTTTACTTCATTTGATTTTTAAATCAGTTTACAAAGTACAAAGTTTCCTCCTGGTACATTGATCAATACTTGTTTTGGCTGATCCTCCCTCCCACCTCATCCTTTACCCTATTTCCCTATCCCCTGTCTTTACTTCTAACTTTCCCCCCGAATATTTTTCCTTCAACTTTTATATCACATGTTCTCTATGACTGTCTCACTTATACTCTCATTTTTGTCACCCCCATGTGCCCCTTTCTAGTTTCCTTGACTCACATCCACATAAATGTACATACAGAACAACATAGAAGCTGAGTTGTACACATGAAAAAGAACATGTGGCATTTGTCTTTTTGGGTCTTTATTTTATGTAGACATTAAATACATGGTACTTCAAATTTTTCATTAAAGAAAAATCATGTGCCTGAATATCTCTCCCCCTCTCTCTTTTTCTCTCTCTCTCTCTTTCTTTCTTTCCTTCTTTCCTTCTTTCTCTCTTTCTTTCTTTCTTTCTTTCTTTCTTCTTCTTTCTTTCTTTCTTTCTTTCTTTCTTTCTCCCCCCCCCTCCTGGAAGTTTTATTGACTAAGTAGAAAGAAGAAGTGATCAAAACTAAAATTTCATTTTCAACTGCATACAAATTTGAATGTTTACTGGCAACACTTATATGTAGCTTTTGAACATATACTAACACAATATCCATATCATTTTAATTTGACTTCATTGCTGATAGATATATCTAACGATAAGAACTGATAAACCATAACATGTTGGGGATGATGGATCACAAGCTTATTTGGTGTCTTCACAGACAAGTGTTATATGCTACTAGTAGCAAGCAGAAACTATTTCTGAAAGTCAGCTTGGTAATTTTATAAAGCAGTTGTGCTTTACTTCAAATTTTAGGATCTTTAAATTGTGTTCTTTTATCTAGCATAGCTGTAGACCTAGTGTAACTCCCAACTACATTACACTCAAAGGAAATTATTCTAATATATCATAAAAAATCCCAAGGCAAGATCACTTGACCTGCCTACTAGGAACTTCTGGATAAAATGGAAAACTAGAGCCTGTCTCTGTGAAAGTATGTAAAGAGTCAGAATATGAAAACATAGACTTTATCCCAAGGAGAAAATAGATGAAGAACATTAGAAATTCATACAGGAAATTAAAGGACACTGGAAAAGAGCAGATTTATGACACGTGGCTAAGAGACATAAGCATAATTTCTACCACTCAGTTCCCTATGGAGGTGTGTGGTGGTTGGTGGCAAGGAGCAGAAACTGCTTCGAAAAGCCAGAAGAAAGCAGTACAGCCCCACTTTCAGGATAAGCCCAGGTGCCTCCTAAGTATCAAATACAATTGCAGATACTGGTGAAACAGTACATGCCACAGGACATAACTCAATGGCAAAAAGAAATCTCATCTTTCCCATGATGTATGACTGGCAGCCAGAAATTGCTCATTGTTTTGAAAGATAATCTATTTTTAAAAACTGAACAACCTAGGAGGCCTAAGATCATGGGACATCGATAAAGAAATTTAGCCCCAATTTGTTCTTCAACAGCCAGGAGAGTCAGTTGTGGAGGGTCTCAGACACTATCAAATCTGAGTGCAGGACTCTGTCTCAGGCTGGAAAACCATGAGAGGGAAAGACACCCTTCATATCTGGGAACAGATCAACTGAGAATAATCCTCGAGTTGGATAGCTTGGCCTAAGGCCAGCGCATAGATCAAATTCTGAAGCTAACTGTTATTTATTCACTCCTGTTGAGCAGGAGAACGTTAAGTTTTAGGGATATAGTTCACTCTCACAGCAGCAACCCTCCAGCAGAGTCATCAATGGTCAACAGATCATCAACAGATCATTAAAGTACAACAGGTCTTTCTCCTACACCTTACCAGTGCTGCAGTTGTTTCTCACACTCCCAACACACTTCACAGGCAAATCCCAGCTAAAACATGAGCCACCACAGGGAAGATGATGGAGGAAGTCTTGAAAGAAATTGCCCATCCCACAGTGTGGCCAGCAGAGGGCCCCAGTACACAAAGAAAGAAAGCACCACGATGATGACACCTCTGTAGGAGATCTGACACGTGTCCTATATAGACTTAGTGACAGCAATAATGAAGGAGAGGCAACAGACCACAAGTCCAGCTGAACATTGCTACTCTCAACATGTGCAACTAGCAATCCTCAATTTTTGACGTCTCAGAAAGAAACTGTTCCTTTTGTTCCTATATTTCTTTTATGTGTTATGCACTAACTATACAGTGAGATTTCCATTTCATTATATTCTTTAACTCTTTTAAAAAACTTCCCTTTCTTTTCTTCAGTTGTTTTTTACGCCCATGCCTCATCATCCTCTCCCCCTTTAAATCTAGTAGTATCTTAACTTTACCTTGTTTTTTAAATTATGGGGATGTGTGTGTGCGTGTTTGTGTGTGTGTGTGTGTGTGTGTGTGTGTGTGTGTGTCTGTGATGCACTTGTTTGTGAAAGTATAGACACATGCATGAAATTGTATGTGTGGAAGTCAGAGGACAATCTTGGGTATTTATTCTTGCCTTCTACTTTGTTTGAGGCAGGGTCACTGGCTATTCACCACTGCATTCACCAGGTTAGATGGCCTGTGAACTTTTATGGATTCTTGTGTCTCTGCCTCCCAGCTCACTGTGGGATTACAGAGGTTCATGCCATGTTGTCCTTCCTTAAGTGGGTTCTGGGATGTAAACATATGTAGTCATGATTGAAGAGCAAGCACTTATCCACTGGGTTATCTCTCCAACTACTCTTGTGTTTTTATTTTGCATTCCCTATTTTACAATTTTAATTTTGTCATTATTTGCTTTTCCTTTTTTTCTCTTTTCTAATCACTTTCTCTTTTCTTTTCCTTCCATGAGTATTCCTCTCCATTTTTTATTCCCTTTATCATTTACTTAAATTTGCATCTCTTTTATTTCTCTCCTTAGCCACTTTTTTTTTAATCTCATTCATTTAGTAGTTCCACATTTGCCCTAGATAATTTTCAACATTATAACACATTCTACAGTAGTTTTGGAATCTTCAGTTCTATGTTCATTGCTTATATATTATTGGCTGTAATTTATTTTATATTTGTTACTATTTGTTTTATGGTTTGAAATTGATACTTCTAGAACAATTTAATGTCTCCGCATCCAGTGATGATGGGAACTGGACATTCACAAATGTCCTGCTGAATAAAAAAGCCATTCATAAATCCAGAGGTATATACAAGCCATTAAATGCACAAACTGCAATGCAGAAATAGAAGCCTGATCATAATGCATCAACTACTGAACTCAAAGATACTAAAATAAATAAAACACAAGAAGAAGCCTACAAGGATTTCGCTTTGATAAAAGTTACCAATTATATGAGTATACGTATGCAAGTGACTACAATGTAGGACCTAGAGAAAAAAGTTATTAGCATAGGGAAAAAGCCAGCCAACTGAATGAGAGAATAAGAAATATGGAAGAGAAGTCGCATAAAACAAATTTACATTTTGAAAAAATTGAGTAGAAATGTTGAGAATAAAATTCAGTGAGGGACTGGGGAGATGGCTTAAAGGTTAAGGGCACTTGTTTGCAAACTCTGCCAGCCTAGGTTCAATTCCCCAGCATCTGTGCAAAGCCAAATATATAGTAGAATATGCATCTGTGATCCCAAAGTCCTCTCCAAAATGGGAGGTGGAGTCAGGAGAATCTGAACCTTATAAAATAGCTAATCTGATGTTTGTTTGTAGTTTGTCAGTTCATTTGCAGTGGGAAAAGACCTTGTCTCAAAGAAGGTACAGAACAGACACCTAGAAATTGTTCTCTGACCTGCACATGTACACTGTGACTCATGTGTCCTGTACACACACAAACACACACACACACACACACACACACACACACATGCAAATTAATCCCTCAATAAATATTTTAATAAATAAATAAAGTCAATGAATCAATAAGAATCACACTGGAAAGCAATACAGATATTAGCCACTAAATAGAAAAAAAGACATCAGAGATGAATTCAAGGTTCAGTACATACTACATTCAAACATTAATAAGGAACAAACTTCAGAGCATGATAGCATCGTCTAAGAATTCTAGCCTATAATCTACCAAACCTAACAATCCATAGATGGGAGGAGTTCAGTTAGACACTAAAAGATACTTAGCCATGAAGTTGCTGGGATAAACATTTGGCTAACAGCAGCTAATGGCAGCAAAGGGTTTATTTGGGATTATGGTCTTAAAGGGGAATCTTCATGATGGTATGGAGAAGGTGGTAGAGAAGAGTCTAGACATCACTTTTTTGCCACAGCAGGTAGAAAACAGCAGAGTGAGCTGAACTAGCAGTTATAAACAGGGTGCTAATAAACCTCAAGACATGGTGCCAGTGGCATACCTCTTCCATCAAAGCTGCAACTTGAAAATTGGCACCATCTGGGGACAAAGCATTAAAAAACATGAGTTTATGGGATCATCTCATTCAAACGACCATAATGAACCAAAAGACATTTAGAACTACAAATTGACATGACTAGAAAAGAATCTCTCAACAGCATATTACAGTTAAGATCTAAAGACTACAAAGCAATATATATATCCATATATGATATATATATATATATATATATATATATATGGATGTATATCATATATGGATATATATATTTCATATATGTAAGAGAAAATAATCAACATATCTACAAAGACAAAGTCAACTGAGTATTATCAGATCTCTCATGTGCAAACTTGTTAGTCAAAAAATTGTGGAATAATACATGTCAAGTCCTCAAAGTAAATAAATGCCAACCAAGATTACTATATTCAGCATACATAGACATATTTTAAAATTACCAGACAAACAAGGACATTTTAATGCAAGAATAACTTAAGCTAGACCACTACAGAAAGAATACAAATAATTACCCTAGACTGAGGAGAAAGTCTCATGCACAAGAGTATAGGAAATAGTACATCTTCTTAGAGGAATAGCTGACCAAATAGGAGCTAGTAGGAATGCATTATCTCTAGGATAGTAAATAAGCAAACATCTGGCACTAGCAAGAGAGAAAGAAAGAATAAAAATCATGCAACCAAACAGAAAAGCAATCAATAGAATCACAGGAGTTAGTAAAGATCTTTCACTAAAATACTTAAATGAAACTAGCCTAACTCACAAAGAAAGACAGAGATATGGGACTGAATTAAAAATCTAAGCCCAACTATTTCTAATTTCCAACAATCACACATATCTGGTGAAGACGCCCACATGTCTACAGCTAAAGAATGAAAAACTGAAATAATCTGGCAAAGCCATTCTGATGTCTAATAAAGTACACTTCAAACTAAAAGAGATTAGTCAAAATAGTTGTAACATGGGCTGGAGAGATGGTTCAGCTACAAAGATGTTAGCTTTCAGAACCTAATGACCCAGGTTAGATTCACCAGTACCCCTAAAAATCCAGATGCACAAAGTGGCACATGCGTCTGAAGTCTATCTGTATAACCTGGAGTCTGTTTCAAGCCCCTGAAGGCCCTGTTGCACCCATTCTCTCTTTCTGCCTGTCTTCTATCTCTCTCTGCTTACCACTCTGAGACTACATAGTGAATTTCAGGTCAGCTTGGGCTAGAGTGGAACCCTACCACAAAAATTATATATATATATATATATATATATATATATATATAAAATGGGAGCTACTAATGGGCAAAAGAGTTAAGGTAGGTCCTAATACAATAATAAATAATAGATGATTCCAGTATTCCATTCTCATCCCCAGATATGTATTCCAAACTAAATATCAACAATGAAGCTTAAACTGTACTCTAGATCCAATGGACTGCACACACACACAGAGACACACACGCGCCTGCACTACACACAAACACACTGATCTTCTATCATACAGAATCACAATACACATTATTCTCAGAAGCTCATGGAAAGTTCTCTAGAAATATTTTATATAAGGTCACAAATAAAATTTTAGTAAATAAAGAATAATGAAAAGACTCTGTTCTTTCTCTCAAATCATAGTGTAATAAAACTAGAAAGCTATAACAATAGAATACAGACACTAAACAAATATATGGATACTGTAAACTCTTGAATGACAAGTGGATACTTAGAGAAAACAAAAAAACAGGGAAGAATTTAAACAATCCCTAGATTCAAATGAAAATGGAAGCACAACCTAACAGAACAATGAGATACAGCTAAGAAAGTTCTGACAGGAATGTCCAAGCCCAAAAGTACAAGTTAGGAAGAAATATAAAATATCAGGGTAGGAATTAATATAATGGAACAAAATGTAAAAGAAAATGTATAGAATCAGTCAAATAATGAGTTGGTTCTTTGACAATTCCCTAGATAAACTAGCCAAAAGAAAGAGAAAATCCAAATTAATAATTACAGAACAATACAAGAGGTTGCTACTGATTCCAATGAAATACAAAGAATTATTAAGGAACGCTTTTAGAATTTATGTTCTGACAAACTATAAAAGCTAGAAGAAATGGATTAAAATCCAGACACATAGGACCTGCCAAATTTAAATCAAGAAGATATAAATAATTTGAGCCTTCTGGTTGGTATAAGCATTATTCAGATGTTGAAGTAGTAATGAAAACTCTCTCCACAAAGAAAAGTCAGGACCAAATGAATTCACTGGCAAACTCTCTGAAAATATAACAGAGGAGCTAAGAGTAATATTTATCAAACTATTCTATAGAATACAACTGAAAGGAACCTTACCAAATTCTTTCAGCAAAACTAGCTATTCCCCACTACCAAAATCATGTAAGAACACAATAAAGAAAGAATACTATAGACCAAATTCCCTGATGAAAACTGAGTCAAATTCTTAATTGAATTCCTGTCAATCAAATTCAAGAACATGTTAAGATCTTATCATATGACCAAGCTGACTTCTATGCAAGAATGCAAAAATGGCTCAACATATGCAAATCAATAAGTGTGATCTAGCACATAAATAGAATTAAATAAAATAGATCACATGATCATCTCAATCAACACAGACAAGGTTTACAACAATGTTCAGTATATTTTCTTATGATATAGGCATTAAAGTAAGTAGTAATAGAAGAAAATATACAGCAAAACTATATGTAATGTTACAGTAAATGGGGGAAATCTTGGAGAATTTGGAAGGAGGCAAGGATTCACAGTTTGTTTACTCTTAATTAATATAGTGGTCAGAGTCTTAGATAAAATGAATAGACAAAATTGAAGTATAACTTGGAATGGAATAAGTCAATTTAATCTTATTTGCAAATGACTTGAATATATAATTAAAAACACCAAAACTTCTATAGGAAAAGTCTTAAAAATTGAAAACATTTTTTAAAAAGTAGCAGGATACAAAACCAACATATAGAAAAAAGTGTCTTTTTCATATATCAAGATAACTCAGTAAAAACGGGAAGGTAGAAATCTCACTCAGTGTATTCCAAAACAAGAAAGAAAAATGAAATGCCTAGGAATAAACCTCTACAATTAAAACTATAAAAGACTAAAAAGTAAAATGAAAGGAGACACTACAAATGCAAACATCATCAAGATCTCAATTATAACTTTTGCAGTACTAGGAGAAAAACATCTCTGTAATCAGAAATACAAAAGACCCTGAATAGCCAAACAAATCTTCACAGAACATATGCTGCTGTATCATACCACCTGGTTTCAAATTATATTATGGCACAGTAGTAACCCAGCATGGTCTTGGGACAGAAGCAGACATGTTGATTAGTAGAATTGTATACAGACCCAGAAGTACATTATAGTAATAGCCACATTATTTTTAACAAAGCTATCAAAACCATACATTGTAGAAAATGAAAGTTATCCTTTTTGGAAAATGGTTTTGGAGGCTGTGAAGAATCCTCAATGTGTAAAGTACTTGATGCTCAAGCATGGAATTTGGAGTTCATATCCCCAGCACACATGAAAAAATGTCTAGCACATAGGCACACACTGTGATTCCAGGGCTGAGGAGACAGAGACTAGGAGCCCCTGGGCTCCATGGCTGGTTAGTGCAGCTGAACTGATGAGCTATAGGTTCATCAAGAGACCTTGTGTCAAAGTGACAGAAGGAAAGACTTCACTTTCATTTCTGACCTTCCCACACACATGCACGTGCACTTGCATACATGCACTCACACTCACAGGCATGCATGTGACATGCAAATGCACACAAAACGACTAAATAATGTTGCTAGGGGAACTATATTTCCCATTCACTCATTTTTCAAAAAAAAATTAAAATGGACCTTCCTATAAAACCTAAAACTTTGAAACTGCTTAGAAGATATAGGGAAATACTTCAAGATGTGAATAAGCAAGGAATTTTGGAAAAGGGTTCCAATGGCACAAGAAGCAATTCTATCAATTGAGGGATGGGTTCATATGAAATCCAAGAGTCTTCCCAGTAGAGGGAATGATCACCAGAGTGGAGAGACAGCCTATACAGCAGAGAACAGAAACCTTCACCTACACATCAGAGATATAACAAAGAGGAGCTTATAAAAATATCAAATATCAAAAAAGTCTCTTGGGACTGGAGAGATGGATAGCTCATCCATTAAAGTACTTGCTTGAAAAGCCTAACAACCTGAGTTCAGTTCCCCAGTATCCATGTAAAGCCAGATGCCCAAAGTGGCACATGTATCTGGAGTTCAAGTGCACTGGCTAAAGGCCCTGGGCTCATTCTCTCTCTCTCTCTCTCTCTCTCTTCTCTCTGTATCTCTCTGCTTGCAAATAAGTAAATAAAATAATTTTAAAAATCACTTAATTAAACATGTTATAGAGATTCATTACATATATGCTACTGGGATTTGAAACATTTTGTTATAATAAGCAAATTGTGACTTAGATAGCACCTCTGTAATTTCTCATTAGGTACATACTAAAGAGTTTTATGTGAAAATCATATCTCTTATCACTTTGACTCTGATCCCTTTTTGGGAACTTTCACTTACCTTTTGGGAACCTTCACTTACCTTTCCTCTACGCGTAGGCGCTACTTAGCTTCCCATCATGCACACTAAACTCTAGGATCTTCTACTTCCTACTTTCACCTTTAATCTACCAAGAGTATACTTTTCAAGTATGCCAGTTCTATACTCAAACTTCTCCTGAAAGGATGTCCTCTAAGAGCACATAGATAGGGTAGTGTGAGATAAACACACATGATAAATCTACTCTGTTATT